>OU452212.1:13046309-13581093 GCA_911728435.2 Apoderus coryli | reverse complement strand
TTTTGTTATTTAGATTTAAACGTTCAAATGGCTGCCAAAAAGCTGTTTTCTCACTTAGAATTTAAAAGTAAATTTTATTAGTGAAAATAAGTTAGATTAAGCGTAAATAAGCAATTTAGAACGAATTAGAGCGTTTTGTTACTAAAATTTTGTTATTTAGAATTAAAACTTTTCAAATGGCTCCCAAAAAAGCTGTTTTCTCACTTAGCAAGTAAAAGTAAATTATATTAGTCAAAAGAAATTAGATTAAGCATAAAAAAGCAGATTAGAACGTTTTAGCGCGTTTTGTTACTAAATTTTTGTTATTTAGAATTAAACGTTTCAAATGGCTCCCAAAAAGCTGTTTTCTCACTTAGAAATTAAAAGTAAATCTTATTAGTCCAAAAGAAATTAGATTAAGCATAAAAAAACAAATTAGAACGATTTAGCGCGTTTTGTTACTAAAATTTTGTTATTTAGAATTAAACGTTCAAATGGCTCCCCAAAAAGCTGTTTTCTCACTTAGAAATTAGAAGTAAATTTTATTAGTCAAAAGAAATTAGATTAAGCATAAAAATCCAAATTAGAACGATTTAGCGCGTTTTGTTACCAAAATTTTGTTATTTAGAATTAAACTTTTCAAATGGCTCCCAAAAAGCTGTTTTCTCACTTAGAATTGAAAAGTAAATTTTATTAGTGAAACTAAGTTAGATTAAGGGTAAATAAGCAATTTAGAACGAATTAGAGCGTTTTGTTACTAAAATTTTGTTATTTAGAATTATAACGTTTCAAATGGCTCCCAAAAAGCTGTTTTTCTCACTTAGAAATTAAAAGTAAATTTTATTAGTCATAAAGAAATTAGATAAGCATAAAAAAGCAAATTAGAACGATTTAGCGCGTTTTGTTACTAAAATTTTGTTAT
Source organism: Apoderus coryli (assembly GCA_911728435.2). Lineage (NCBI taxonomy): Eukaryota > Metazoa > Arthropoda > Insecta > Coleoptera > Attelabidae > Apoderus > Apoderus coryli. The sequence goes on along the minus strand of OU452212.1, from coordinate 13,580,192 downwards.
TAGAATTAAACTTTTCAAATGGCTCCCAAAAAGCTGTTTTCCTCACTTAGAATTTAAAAGTAAATTTTATTAGTCTAAAGAAATTAGATTAAGCATAAAAAAGCAAATTAGAACGAATTAGAGCGTTTTGTTACTAAAATTTTGTTATTTAGAATTAAACTTTTCAAATGGCTCCCAAAAAGCTGTTTTCTCACTTAGAAATTAAAAGTAAATTTTATTAGTGAAAATAAGTTAGATTAAGCATAAAAAAGCGAATTAGAACGATTTAGCGCGTTTTGTTACTAAAGTTTTGTTATTTAGAATTAAACGTTCAAATGGCTGCCAAAAGCTGTTTTCTCACTTAGAATTTAAAAGTAAATTTTATTAGTGAAAATAAGTTAGATTAAGCGTAAATAAGCAATTTAGAACGAACTAGAGCGTTTTGTTACTAAAATTTTGTTATTTAGAATTAAACGTTCAAATGGCTCTCAAAAACCTGTTTTCTGACTTAGAATTTAAAAGTAAATTTTATTAGTCAAAAAGAAATTAGATTAAGCATAAAAAAGCGAATTAGAACGATTTAGCGCGTTTTGTTACTAAAATGTTGTTATTTAGAATTAAACGTTAAAATGGTTGCAAAAAGCTGTTTTCTCACTTAGAATTTAAAAGTAAATTTTATTAGTGAAAATAAGTTAGATTAAGCGTAAATAAGCAATTTAGAACGAACTAGAGCGTTTTGTTAGTCAAATTTTGTTATTTAGAATTAACGTTCAAATGGCTGCCAAAAAAGCTGTTTTCTCTCTTAGAATTTAAAAGTAAATTTTATTAGTGAAAAGAAGTTAGATTAAGCGTAAATAAGCAATTTAGAACGAATTAGAGCGTTTTGTAAGTAAAATTTTGTTATTTAGAATAAACGTTCAAATGGCTGCCAAAAAGCTGTTTTCTCACTTAGAATTTAAAAGTAAATTTTATTAGTGAAAAGAAGTTAGATTAAGCGTAAATAAGCAATTTAGAACGAACTAGAGCCTTTTGTTAGTCAAATTTTGTTATTTAGAATTAAAAGTTGAAATGGCTCCCAAAAAGCTGTTTTCTCACTTAGAATTTAAAAGTAAATTTTATTAGTCAAAAGAAACTAGATTAAGCCTAAAAAAGCGAATTAGAACGATTTAGCGCGTGTTGTTACTAAAATTTTGTTATTTAGAATTAAACGTTCAAATGGCTGCCAAAAAGCTGTTTTCTCACTTAGAATTTAATAGTAAATTTTATTAGTCAAAAGAAATTAGATTAAGCATAAAAAAGCAAATTAGAACGTTTTAGCGCGTTTTGTTACTAAAATTTTGTTATTTAGAGTTCAACTTTTCAAATGACTCCCAAAAAGCTGTTTTCTCACTTAGAATTTAAAAGTAAATTATATTAGTTAAAAGAAATTAGATTAAGCATAAAAAAGCAATTTAGAACGATTTAGCGCGTTTTGTTACTAAAGTTTTGTTATTTAGAATTAAACGTTCAAATGGCTGCCAAAAAGCTCTTTTCTCACTTAGAATTTAAAAGTAAATTTTATTAGTGAAAATAAGTTAGATTAAGCATAAAAAAGCGAATTAGAACGATTTAGCGCGTTTTGTTACTAAAGTTTTGTTATTTAGAATTAAACGTTCAAATGGCTGCCAAAAAGCTGTTTTCTCACTTAGAATTTAAAAGTAAATTTTATTAGTGAAAATAAGTTAGATTAGGCGTAAATAAGCAATTTAGAACGAATTAGAGCGTTTTGTTACTAAAATTTTGTTATTTAGAATTAAACGTTCAAATGGCTCCCAAAAACCTGTTTTCTGACTTTAAATTTAAAAGTAAATTTTATTAGTCAAAAGAAATTAGATTAAGCATAAAAAAGCGAATTAGAACGATTTAGCGCGTTTTGTTACTAAAATGTTGTTATTTAGAATTAAACGTTAAAATGGCTGCAAAAAGCTGTTTTCTCACTTAGAATTTAAAAGTAAATTTTATTAGTGAAAATAAGTTAGATTAAGCGTAAATAAGCAATTTAGAACGAACTAGACCGTTTTGTTACTAAAATTTTGTTATTTAGAATTAAACTTTTCAAATGGCTCCCAAAAACTGTTTTCTCACCTAGAATTTAAAAGTAAATTTTATTAGTCAAAAGAATTTAGATTAAGCATAAAAAAAGCAAATTAGAACGAATTAGAGCGTTTTGTTACTAAAATTTTGTTATTTAGAATTAAACTTTTCAAATGGCTCCCAAAAAGCTGTTTTCTCACTTAGAATTTAAAAGTAAATTTTATTAGTCAAAAGAAATTAGATTAAGCATAAAAAAGCGAATTAGAACGATTTAGCGCGTTTTGTTACTAAAATGTTGTTATTTAGAATTAAACGTTAAAATGGCTGCAAAAAGCTGTTTTCTCACTTAGAATTTAAAAGTAAATTTTATTAGTTAAAAGAAATTAGATTAAGTATAAAAAAGCAATTTAGAACGATTTAGCGCGTTTTGTTACTAAAGTTTTGTTATTTAGATTTAAACGTTCAAATGGCTGCCAAAAAGCTGTTTTCTCACTTAGAATTTAAAAGTAAATTTTATTAGTGAAAATAAGTTAGATTAAGCGTAAATAAGCAATTTAGAACGAATTAGAGCGTTTTGTTACTAAAATTTTGTTATTTAGAATTAAACTTTTCAAATGGCTCCCAAAAAGCTGTTTTCTCACTTAGCAAGTAAAAGTAAATTATATTAGTCAAAAGAAATTAGATTAAGCATAAAAAAGCAAATTAGAACGTTTTAGCGCGTTTTGTTACTAAAATTTTGTTATTTAGAATTAAACGTTTCAAATGGCTCCCAAAAAGCTGTTTTCTCACTTAGAAATTAAAAGTAAATCTTATTAGTCAAAAGAAATTAGATTAAGCATAAAAAAACAAATTAGAACGATTTAGCGCGTTTTGTTACTAAAATTTTGTTATTTAGAATTAAACGTTCAAATGGCTCCCAAAAAGCTGTTTTCTCACTTAGAAATTAGAAGTAAATTTTATTAGTCAAAAGATATTAGATTAAGCATAAAAATCCAAATTAGAACGATTTAGCGCGTTTTGTTACCAAAATTTTGTTATTTAGAATTAAACTTTTCAAATGGCTCCCAAAAAGCTGTTTTCTCACTTAGAATTGAAAAGTAAATTTTATTAGTGAAACTAAGTTAGATTAAGGGTAAATAAGCAATTTAGAACGAATTAGAGCGTTTTGTTACTAAAATTTTGTTATTTAGAATTAAACGTTTCAAATGGCTCCCAAAAAGCTGTTTTCTCACTTAGAAATTAAAAGTAAATTTTATTAGTCTAAAGAAATTAGATAAGCATAAAAAAGCAAATTAGAACGATTTAGCGCGTTTTGTTACTAAAATTTTGTTATTTAGAATTAAACTTTTCAAATGGCTCCCAAAAAGCTGTTTTCTCACTTAGAATTTAAAAGTAAATTTTATTAGTCTAAAGAAATTAGATTAAGCATAAAAAAGCAAATTAGAACGAATTAGAGCGTTTTGTTACTAAAATTTTGTTATTTAGAATTAAACTTTTCAAATGGCTCCCAAAAAGCTGTTTTCTCACTTAGAAATAAAAAGTAAATTTTATTAGTGAAAATAAGTTAGATTAAGCATAAAAAAGCGAATTAGAACGATTTAGCGCGTTTTGTTACTAAAGTTTTGTTATTTAGAATTAAACGTTCAAATGGCTGCCAAAAAGCTGTTTTCTCACTTAGAATTTAAAAGTAAATTTTATAAGTGAAAATAAGTTAGATTAAGCGTAAATAAGCAATTTAGAACGAATTAGAGCGTTTTGTTACTAAAATTTTGTTATTTAGAATTAAACGTTCAAATGGCTCTCAAAAACCTGTTTTCTGACTTAGAATTTAAAAGTAAATTTTATTAGTCAAAAGAAATTAGATTAAGCATAAAAAAGCGAATTAGAACGATTTAGCGCGTTTTGTTACTAAAATGTTGTTATTTAGAATTAAACGTTAAAATGGTTGCAAAAAGCTGTTTTCTCACTTAGAATTTAAAAGTAAATTTTATTAGTGAAAATAAGTTAGATTAAGCGTAAATAAGCAATTTAGAACGAACTAGACCGTTTTGTTACTAAAATTTTGTTATTTAGAATTAAACTTTTCAAATGGCTCCCAAAAACTGTTTTCTCACTTAGAATTTAAAAGTAAATTTTATTAGTCAAAAGAATTTAGATTAAGCATAAAAAAGCAAATTAGAACGAATTAGAGCGTTTTGTTACTAAAATTTTGTTATTTAGAATTAAACTTTTCAAATGGCTCCCAAAAAGCTGTTTTCTCACTTAGAATTTAAAAGTAAATTTTATTAGTGAAAATAAGTTAGATTAAGCGTAAATAAGCAATTTAGAACGAATTAGAGCGTTTTGTTACTAAAATGTTGTTATTTAGAATTAAACGTTAAAATGGCTGCAAAAAGCTGTTTTCTCACTTAGAATTTAAAAGTAAATTTTATTAGTTAAAAGAAATTAGATTAAGTATAAAAAAGCAATTTAGAACGATTTAGCGCGTTTTGTTACTAAGGTTTTGTTATTTAGAATTAAACGTTCAAATGGCTGCCAAAAAGCTGTTTTCTCACTTAGAATTTAAAAGTAAATTTTATTAGTGAAAATAAATTAGATTAAGCGTAAATAAGCAATTTAGAACGAATTAGAGCGTTTTGTTACTAAAATGTTGTTATTTAGAATTAAACGTTAAAATGGCTGCAAAAACCTGTTTTCTCACTTAGAATTTAAAAGTAAATTTTATTAGTTAAAAGAAATTAGATTAAGTATAAAAAAGCAATTCAGAACGATTTAGCGCGTTTTGTTACTAAGGTTTTGTTATTTAGAATTAAACGTTCAAATGGCTGCCAAAAAGCTGTTTTCTCACTTAGAATTTAAAAGTAAATTTTATTAGTGAAAATAAGTTAGATTATGCGTAAGTAAGCAATTTAGAACAAATTAGAGCGTTTTGTTACTAAAATTTTGTTATTTAGAATTAAACTTTTCAAATGGCTCCCAAAAAGCTGTTTTCTCACTTAGCAAGTAAAAGTAAATTATATTAGTCAAAAGAAATTAGATTAAGCATAAAAAAGCAAATTAGAACGTTTTAGCGCGTTTTGTTACTAAAATTTTGTTATTTAGAATTAAACGTTTCAAATGGCTCCCAAAAAGCTGTTTTCTCACTTAGAAATTAAAAGTAAATCTTATTAGTCAAAAGAAATTAGATTAAGCATAAAAAAGCAAATTAGAACGATTTAGCGCGTTTTGTTACTAAAATTTTGTTATTTAGAATTAAACGTTCAAATGGCTCCCAAAAAGCTGTTTTCTCACTTAGAAATTAGAAGTAAATTTTATTAGTCAAAAGAAATTAGATTAAGCATAAAAATCCAAATTAGAACGATTTAGCGCGTTTTGTTACTAAAATTTTGTTATTTAGAATTAAACTTTTCAAATAGCTTCCAAAAAGCTGTTTTCTCACTTAGAATTAAAAAGTAAATTTTATTAGTGAAACTAAGTTAGATTAAGGGTAAATAAGCAATTTAGAACGAATTAGAGCGTTTTGTTACTAAAATTTTGTTATTTAGAATTAAACGTTTCAAATGGCTCCCAAAAAGCTGTTTTCTCACTTAGAAATTAAAAGTAAATTTTATTAGTCTAAAGAAATTAGATTAAGCACAAAAAAGCAAATTAGAACGATTTAGCGCGTTTTGTTACTAGAATTTTGTTATTTAGAATTAAACTTTTCAAATGGCTCCCAAAAAGCTGTTTTCTCACTTAGAATTTAAAAGTAAATTTTATTAGTCTAAAGAAATTAGATTAAGCATAAAAAAGCAAATTAGAACGAATTAGAGCGTTTTGTTACTAAAATCTTGTTATTTAGAATTAAACTTTTCAAATGGCTCCCAAAAAGCTGTTTTCTCACTTAGAATTTAAAAGTAAATTTTATTAGTCAAAAGAAATTAGATTAAGCATAAAAAAGCAAATTAGAACGAATTAGAGCGTTTTGTTACTAAAATTTTGTTATTTAGAATTAAACTTTTCAAATGGCGCCCAAAAAGCTGTTTTCTCACTTAGCAAGTAAAAGTAAATTATATTAGTCAAAAGAAATTAGATTAAGCATAAAAAAGCAAATTAGAACGTTTTAGCGCGTTTTGTTACTAAAATTTTGTTAATTAGAATTAAACGTTTCAAATGGCTCCCAAAAAGCTGTTTTCTCACTTAGAAATTAGAAGTAAATTTTATTGTCAAAAGAAATTAGATTAAGCATAAAAAACCAAATTAGAACGATTTAGCGCGTTTTGTTACCAAAATTTTGTTATTTAGAATTAAACGTTCAAATGGCTCCCAAAAAGCTGTTTTCTCACTTAGAATTTAAAAGAAAATTTTATTAGTGAAAATAAGTTAGATTAAGCGTAAATAAGCAATTTAGAACGAATTAGAGCGTTTTGTTACTAAAATTTTGTTATTTAGAATTAAACTTTTCAAATGGCTCCCAAAAACTGTTTTCTCACTTAGAATTTAAAAGTAAATTTTATTAGTCAAAAGAATTTAGATTAAGCATAAAAAAGCAAATTAGAACGAATTAGAGCGTTTTGTTACTAAAATTTTGTTATTTAGAATTAAACTTTTCAAATGGCTCCCAAAAAGCTGTTTTCTCACTTAGAATTGAAAAGTAAATTTTATTAGTGAAACTAAGTTAGATTAAGGGTAAATAAGCAATTTAGAACGAATTAGAGCGTTTTGTTACTAAAATTTTGTTATTTAGAATTAAACGTTTCAAATGGCTCCCAAAAAGCTGTTTTCTCACTTAGAATTTAAAAGTAAATTTTATTAGTCTAAAGAAATTAGATTAAGCATAAAAAAGCAAATTAGAACGAATTAGAGCGTTTTGTTACTAAAATTTTGTTATTTAGAATTAAACTTTTCAAATGGCTCCCAAAAAGCTGTTTTCTCACTTAGAATTTAAAAGTAAATTTTATTAGTCAAAAGAAATTAGATTAAGCACAAAAAAGCAAATTAGAACGAATTAGAGCGTTTTGTTACTAAAATTTTGTTATTTAGAATTTAACTTTTCAAATGGCTCCCAAAAAGCTGTTTTCTCACTTAGAATTTAAAAGTAAATTTTATTAGTCAAAAGAAATTAGATTAAGCATAAAAAAGCAAATTAGAACGAATTAGAGCGTTTTGTTACTAAAATTTTGTTATTTAGAATTCAACTTTTCAAATGGCTCCCAAAAAGCTGTTTTCTCACTTAGAATTTAAAAGTAAATTTTATTAGTTAAAAGAAATTAGATTAAGCATAAAAAAGCAATTTAGAACGATTTAGCGCGTTTTGTTACTAAAGTTTTGTTATTTAGAATTAAACGTTCAAATGGCAGCCAAAAAGCTGTTTTCTCACTTAGAATTTAAAAGTAAATTTTATTAGTGAAAATAAGTTAGATTAAGCATAAAAAAGCGAATTAGAACGATTTAGCGCGTTTTGTTACTAAAGTTTTGTTATTTAGAATTAAACGTTCAAATGGCTGCCAAAAAGCTGTTTTCTCACTTAGAATTTAAATTAAATTTTATTAGTGAAAATAAGTTAGATTAAGCGTAAATAAGCAATTTAGAACGAATTAGAGCGTTTTGTTACTAAAATTTTGTTATTTAGAATTAAACGTTCAAATGGCTCCCAAAAACCTGTTTTCTGACTTAGAAATTAAAAGTAAATCTTATTAGTCAAAAGAAATTAGATTAAGCATAAAAAAGCAAATTAGAACGATTTAGCGCGTTTTGTTACTAAAATTTTGTTATTTAGAATTAAACTTTTCAAATGGCTCCCAAAAAGCTGTTTTCTCACTTAGCAAGTAAAAGTAAATTATATTAGTCAAAAGAAATTAGATTAAGCATAAAAAAGCAAATTAGAACGTTTTAGCGCGTTTTGTTACTAAAATTTTGTTATTTAGAATTAAACGTTTCAAATGGCTCCCAAAAAGCTGTTTTCTCACTTAGAAATTAAAAGTAAATCTTATTAGTCAAAAGAAATTAGATTAAGCATAAAAAAGCAAATTAGAACGATTTAGCGCGTTTTGTTACTAAAATTTTGTTATTTAGAATTAAACGTTCAAATGGCTCCCAAAAAGCTGTTTTCTCACTTAGAAATTAGAAGTAAATTTTATTAGTCAAAAGAAATTAGATTAAGCATAAAAATCCAAATTAGAACGATTTAGCGCGTTTTGTTACTAAAATTTTGTTATTTAGAATTAAACTTTTCAAATAGCTTCCAAAAAGCTGTTTTCTCACTTAGAATTGAAAAGTAAATTTTATTAGTGAAACTAAGTTAGATTAAGGGTAAATAAGCAATTTAGAACGAATTAGAGCGTTTTGTTACTAAAATTTTGTTATTTAGAATTAAACGTTTCAAATGGCTCCCAAAAAGCTGTTTTCTCACTTAGAAATTAAAAGTAAATTTTATTAGTCTAAAGAAATTAGATTAAGCATAAAAAAGCAAATTAGAACGATTTAGCGCGTTTTGTTACTAGAATTTTGTTATTTAGAATTAAACTTTTCAAATGGCTCCCAAAAAGCTGTTTTCTCACTTAGAATTTAAAAGTAAATTTTATTAGTCTAAAGAAATTAGATTAAGCATAAAAAAGCAAATTAGAACGAATTAGAGCGTTTTGTTACTAAAATCTTGTTATTTAGAATTAAACTTTTCAAATGGCTCCCAAAAAGCTGTTTTCTCACTTAGAATTTAAAAGTAAATTTTATTAGTCAAAAGAAATTAGATTAAGCATAAAAAAGCAAATTAGAACGAATTAGAGCGTTTTGTTACTAAAATTTTGTTATTTAGAATTAAACTTTTCAAATGGCGCCCAAAAAGCTGTTTTCTCACTTAGCAAGTAAAAGTAAATTATATTAGTCAAAAGAAATTAGATTAAGCATAAAAAAGCAAATTAGAACGTTTTAGCGCGTTTTGTTACTAAAATTTTGTTAATTAGAATTAAACGTTTCAAATGGCTCCCAAAAAGCTGTTTTCTCACTTAGAAATTAGAAGTAAATTTTATTGTCAAAAGAAATTAGATTAAGCATAAAAAACCAAATTAGAACGATTTAGCGCGTTTTGTTACCAAAATTTTGTTATTTAGAATTAAACGTTCAAATGGCTCCCAAAAAGCTGTTTTCTCACTTAGAATTTAAAAGAAAATTTTATTAGTGAAAATAAGTTAGATTAAGCGTAAATAAGCAATTTAGAACGAATTAGAGCGTTTTGTTACTAAAATTTTGTTATTTAGAATTAAACTTTTCAAATGGCTCCCAAAAACTGTTTTCTCACTTAGAATTTAAAAGTAAATTTTATTAGTCAAAAGAATTTAGATTAAGCATAAAAAAGCAAATTAGAACGAATTAGAGCGTTTTGTTACTAAAATTTTGTTATTTAGAATTAAACTTTTCAAATGGCTCCCAAAAAGCTGTTTTCTCACTTAGAATTGAAAAGTAAATTTTATTAGTGAAACTAAGTTAGATTAAGGGTAAATAAGCAATTTAGAACGAATTAGAGCGTTTTGTTACTAAAATTTTGTTATTTAGAATTAAACGTTTCAAATGGCTCCCAAAAAGCTGTTTTCTCACTTAGAATTTAAAAGTAAATTTTATTAGTCTAAAGAAATTAGATTAAGCATAAAAAAGCAAATTAGAACGAATTAGAGCGTTTTGTTACTAAAATTTTGTTATTTAGAATTAAACTTTTCAAATGGCTCCCAAAAAGCTGTTTTCTCACTTAGAATTTAAAAGTAAATTTTATTAGTCAAAAGAAATTAGATTAAGCATAAAAAAGCAAATTAGAACGAATTAGAGCGTTTTGTTACTAAAATTTTGTTATTTAGAATTTAACTTTTCAAATGGCTCCCAAAAAGCTGTTTTCTCACTTAGAATTTAAAAGTAAATTTTATTAGTCAAAAGAAATTAGATTAAGCATAAAAAAGCAAATTAGAACGAATTAGAGCGTTTTGTTACTAAAATTTTGTTATTTAGAATTCAACTTTTCAAATGGCTCCCAAAAAGCTGTTTTCTCACTTAGAATTTAAAAGTAAATTTTATTAGTTAAAAGAAATTAGATTAAGCATAAAAAAGCAATTTAGAACGATTTAGCGCGTTTTGTTACTAAAGTTTTGTTATTTAGAATTAAACGTTCAAATGGCTGCCAAAAAGCTGTTTTCTCACTTAGAATTTAAAAGTAAATTTTATTAGTGAAAATAAGTTAGATTAAGCATAAAAAAGCGAATTAGAACGATTTAGCGCGTTTTGTTACTAAAGTTTTGTTATTTAGAATTAAACGTTCAAATGGCTGCCAAAAAGCTGTTTTCTCACTTAGAATTTAAATTAAATTTTATTAGTGAAAATAAGTTAGATTAAGCGTAAATAAGCAATTTAGAACGAATTAGAGCGTTTTGTTACTAAAATTTTGTTATTTAGAATTAAACGTTCAAATGGCTCCCAAAAACCTGTTTTCTGACTTAGAATTTAAAAGTAAATTTTATTAGTCAAAAGAAATTAGATTAAGCATAAAAAAGCGAATTAGAACGATTTAGCGCGTTTTGTTACTAAAATGTTGTTATTTAGAATTAAACGTTAAAATGGCTGCAAAAAGCTGTTTTCTCACTTAGAATTTAAAAGTAAATTTTATTAGTGAAAATAAGTTAGATTAAGCGTAAATAAGCAATTTAGAACGAACTAGACCGTTTTGTTACTAAAATTTTGTTATTTAGAATTAAACTTTTCAAATGGCTCCCAAAAACTGTTTTCTCACTTAGAATTTAAAAGTAAATTTTATTAGTCAAAAGAATTTAGATTAAGCATAAAAAAGCAAATTAGAACGAATTAGAGCGTTTTGTTACTAAAATTTTGTTATTTAGAATTAAACTTTTCAAATGGCTCCCAAAAAGCTGTTTTCTCACTTAGAATTTAAAAGTAAATTTTATTAGTCAAAAGAAATTAGATTAAGCATAAAAAAACAAATTAGAACGAATTAGAGCGTTTTGTTACTAAAATTTTGTTATTTAGAATTCAACTTTTCAAATGGCTCCCAAAAAGCTGTTTTCTCACTTAGAATTTAAAAGTAAATTTTATTAGTTAAAAGAAATTAGATTAAGCATAAAAAAGCAATTTAGAACGATTTAGCGCGTTTTGTTACTAAAGTTTTGTTATTTAGAATTAAACGTTCAAATGGCAGCCAAAAAGCTGTTTTCTCACTTAGAATTTAAAAGTAAATTTTATTAGTGAAAATAAGTTAGATTAAGCATAAAAAAGCGAATTAGAACCATTTAGCGCGTTTTGTTACTAAAGTTTTGTTATTTAGAATTAAACGTTCAAATGGCTGCCAAAAAGCTGTTTTCTCACTTAGAATTTAAAAGTAAATTTTATTAGTGAAAATAAGTTAGATTAAGCGTAAATAAGCAATTTAGAACGAATTAGAGCGTTTTGTTACTAAAATTTTGTTATTTAGAATTAAACGTTCAAATGGCTCCCAAAAACCTGTTTTCTCACTTAGAATTTAAAAGTAAATTTTATTAGTGAAAATAAGTTAGATTAAGCATAAAAAAGCGAATTAGAACGATTTAGCGCGTTTTGTTACTAAAATGTTGTTATTTAGAATTAAATGTTAAAATGGCTGCAAAAAGCTGTTTTCTCACTTAGAATTTAAAAGTAAATTTTATTAGTGAAAATAAGTTAGATTAAGCGTAAATAAGCAATTTAGAACGAACTAGAGCGTTTTGTTAGTCGAATTTTGTTATTTAGAATTAAACGTTCAAATGGCTGCCAAAAAGCTGTTATCTCACTTAGAATTGAAAAGTAAATTTTATTAGTTAAAAGAAATTTGATTAAGCATAAAAAAGCAAATTAGAACGATTTAGTACGTTTTGTTACTAAAATTTTGTTATTTAGAATTAAACTTTTCAAATGGCTCCCAAAAAGCTGTTTTCTCACTTAGAATTGAAAAGTAAATTTTATTAGTGAAACTAAGTTAGATTAAGGGTAAATAAGCAATTTAGAACGAATTAGAGCGTTTTGTTACCAAAATTTTGTTATTTAGAATTAAACTTTCAAATGGCTCCCAAAAAGCTGTTTTCTTACTTAGAATTTAAAAGTAAATTTTATTAGTGAAAATAAGTTAGATTAAGCGTAAATAAGCAATTTAGAACGAACTAGAGCGTTTTGTTAGTCGAATTTTGTTATTTAGAATTAAACGTTCAAATGGCTGCCAAAAAGCTGTTATCTCACTTAGAATTTAAAAGTAAATTTTATTAGTTAAAAGAAATTTGATTAAGCATAAAAAAGCAAATTAGAACGATTTAGTACGTTTTGTTACTAAAATTTTGTTATTTAGAATTAAACGTTCAAATGACTGCGAAAAAGCTGTTTTCTCAATTAGAATTTAAAAGTAAATTTTATTAGTGAAAATAAGTTAGATTGAGCGTAAATAAGTAATTTAGAACGAACTAGAGCGGTTTGTTAGTCAAATTTTGTTATTTAGTATTAAACGTTCAAATGCCTCCCAAAAAGCTCTTTCCCACTTAGAATTTAAAAGTAAATTTTATTAGTCAAAAGAAATTAGATTAAGCATAAAAAAGCAAATTAGAACGATTTAGCGCGTTTTGTTACTAATATTTTGATATTTGAATTAAACGTTCAAATGCCTCCCAAAAAGCTGTTTTCTCACTTAGAATTTAAAAGTAAATTTTATTAGTCAAAAGAAATTAGATTAAGCATAAAAAAGCAAATTGAAACGATTTAGCGCGTTTTGTTACTAAAATTCTGTTATTTACAATTAAACGTTCAAATGGCTGCCAAAAAGCTGTTTTCTCACTTAGAATTTAAAAGTAAATGTTATTAGTGGAAATAAGTTAGATTAAGCGTAAATAAGCAATTTAGAACGAACTAGAGCGTTTTGTTAGTCAAATTTTGTTATTTAGAATTAAAAGTTGAAATGGCTCCCAAAAAGCTGTTTTCTCACTTAGAATTTAAAAGTAAATTTTATTAGTCAAAAGAAACTAGATTAAGCCTAAAAAAGCGAATTAGAACGATTTAGCGCGTGTTGTTACTAAAATTTTGTTATTTAGAATTAAACTTTTCAAATGGCTCCCTAAAAGCTGTTTTCTCACTTAGAATTTAAAAGTAAATTTTATTAGTCAAAAGAAATTAGATTAAGCATAAAAAAGCAAATTAGAACGATTTAGCGCGTTTTGTTACTAAAATTTTGTTATTTAGAATTAAACTTTTCAAATGGCTCCCAAAAAGCTGTTTTCTCACTTAGAATTTAAAAGTAAATTTTATTAGTCAAAAGAAATTAGATTAAGCGTAAATAAGCAATTTAGAACAAACTAGACCGTTTTGTTAGTCAAATTTTGTTATTTAGAATTGAACGTTCAAATGGCTGCCAAAAAGCTGTTTTCTCACTTAGAATTTAAAAGGTAATTTTATTAGTGAAAATAAGTTAGATTAAGCGTAAGTAAGCAATTTAGAACGAATTAGAGCATTTTGTTACTAAAATTTTGTGATTTAGAATTAAACGTTTCAAATGGCTCCCAAAAAGCTGTTTTCTCACTTAGAAATTAAAAGTAAACTTTATTAGTCTAAAGAAATTAGACTAAGCATAAAAAAGCAAATTAGAACGATTTAGCGCGTTTTGTTACTAAAATTTTGTTATTTAGAATTAAACTTTTCAAATGGCTCCCAAAAAGCTGTTTTCTCACTTAGAATTTAAAAGTAAATTTTATTAGTCAAAAGAAATTAGATTAAGCATAAAAAAGCCAATTAGAACGATTTAGCGCGTTTTGTTACTAAAATTTTGTTATTTAGAATTAAACTTTTCAAATGGCTCCCAAAAAGCTGTTTTCTCACTTAGAATTTAAAAGTAAATTTTATAAGTCAAAAGAAATTAGATTAAGCATAAAAAAAGCAATTTAGAGCGAATTAGAGCGTTTTGTTACTAAAATTTTGTTATTTAGAATTAAACGTTTCAAATGGCTCCCAAAAAGCTGTTTTCTCACTTAGAATTTAAAAGTAAATTTTATTAGTCAAAAGAAATTAGATTAAGCATAAAAAAGCAATTTAGAACGATTTAGCGGGTTTTGTTACTAAAGTTTTGTTATTTAGAATTAAACGTTCAAATGGCTGCCAAAAAGCTGTTTTCTCACTTAGAATTTAAAAGTAAATTTTATTAGTGAAAATAAGTTAGATTAAGCGTAAATAAGCAATTTAGAACGAACTAGACCGTTTTGTTAGTCAAATTTTGTTATTTAGAATTAAACGTTCAAATGGCTGCCAAAAAGCTGTTTTCTCACTTAGAATTTAAAAGTAAATTTTATTAGTGAAAATAAGTTAGATTAAGCGTAAGTAAGCAATTTAGAACGAATTAGAGCATTTTGTTAGTCAAATTTTGTTATTTAGAATTAAACGTTCAAATGGCTGCCAAAAAGCTGTTTTCTCACTTAGAATTTAAAAGTAAATTTTATTAGTGAAAATAAGTTAGATTAAGCATAAAAAAGCAATTTAGAGCGAATTAGAGCGTTTTGTTACTAAAATTTTGTTATTTAGAATTAAACTTTTCAAATGGCTCCCAAAAAGCTGTTTTCTCACTTAGAATTTAAAAGTAAATTTTATTAGTCAAAAGAAATTAGATTAAGCATAAAAAAGCAAATTAGAACGAATTAGCGCGTTTTGTTACTAAAATTTTGTTATTTAGAATTAAACTTTTCAAATGGCTCCCAAAAAGCTGTTTTCTCACTTAGAATTTAAAAGTAAATTTTATTAGTTAAAAGAAATTAGATTAAGCATAAAAAAGCGAATTAGAACGATTTAGCGCGTTTTGTTAATAAAACTTTGTTATTTAGAATTAAGCTTCAAATGGCTGCCAAAAAGCTGTTTTCTCACTTAGAATTTAAAAGTAAATTTTATTACTCAAAAGAAATTAGATTAAGCATAAAAAAGCAATTTAGAACGATTTAGCGCGTTTTTTTACTAAAGTTTTGTTATTTAGAATTAAACGTTCAAATGGCTGCCAAAAAGCTGTTTTCTCACTTAGAATTTAAAAGTAAATTTTATTAGTGAAAATAAGTTAGATTAAGCGTAAATAAGCAATTTAGAACGAATTAGAGCGTTTTGTTACTAAAATTTTGTTATTTAGAATTAAACGTTCAAATGGCTCCCAAAAACCTGTTTTCTCACTTAGAATTTAAAAGTAAATTTTATTAGTCAAAAGAAATTAGATTAAGCATAAAAAAGCGAATTAGAACGATTTAGCGCGTTTTGTTACTAAAATGTTGTTATTTAGAATTAAACGTTAAAATGGCTGCAAAAAGCTGTTTTCTCACTTAGAATTTAAAAGTAAATTTTATTAGTGAAAATAGGTTAGATTAAGCGTAAATAAGCAATTTAGAACGAACTAGACCGTTTTGTTACTTAAATTTTGTTATTTAGAATTAAACGTTGAAATGGCTCCCAAAAAGCTGTTTTCTCACTTAGAATTTAAAAGTAAATTTTATTAGTCAAAAGAAATTATATTAAGCATAAAAAAGCAAATTAGAACGATTTAGCGCGTTTTGTTACTAAAATTTTGTTATTTAGAATTAAACTTTACAAATGGCTCCCAAAAAGCTGTTTTCTCACTTAGAATTTAAAAGTAAATTTTATTACTCAAAAGAAATTAGATTAAGCATAAAAAAGCAATTTAGAACGATTTAGCGCGTTTTGTTACTAAAGTTTTGTTATTTAGAATTAAACGTTCAAATAACTGCCAAAAAGCTGTTTTCTCACTTAGAATTTAAAAGTAAATTTTATTAGTGAAAATAAGTTAGATTAGTGAAAATAAGTTAGATTAAGCGTAAATAAGCAATTTAGAACGAATAGAGCGTTTTGTTACTAAAATTTTGTTATTTAGAATTAAACGTTCAAATGGCTCCCAAAAACCTGTTTTCTCACTTAGAATTTAAAAGTAAATTTTATTAGTCAAAAGAAATTAGATTAAGCATAAAAAAGCAAATTAGAACGAATTAGAGCGTTTTGTTACTAAAATTTTGTTATTTAGAATTAAACTTTACAAATGGCTCCCAAAAAGCTGTTTTCTCACTTAGAATTTAAAAGTAAATTTTATTAGTCAAAAGAAATTAGATTAAGCATAAAAAAGCAAATTAGAACGAATTAGAGCGTTTTGTTACTAAAATTTTGTTATTTAGAATTAAACTTTACAAATGGCTCCCAAAAAGCTGTTTTCTCACTTAGAATTTAAAAGTAAATTTTATTAGTCAAAAGAAATTAGATTAAGCATAAAAAAGCAAATTAGAACGAATTAGAGCGTTTTGTTACTAAAATTTTTTTATTTAGAATTAAACTTTTCAAATGGCTCCCAAAAAGCTGTTTTCTCACTTAGAATTTAAAAGTAAATTTTATTAGTGAAAATAAGTTAGATTAAGCGTAAATAAGCAATTTAGAACGAATTAGAGCGTTTTGTTACTAAAATTTTGTTATTTAGAATTAAACGTTTCAAATGGCTCCCAAAAAAGCTGTTTTCTCACTTAGAAATTAAAAGTAAACTTTATTAGTCTAAAGAAATTAGACTAAGCATAAAAAAGCAAATTAGAACGATTTAGCGCGATTTGTTACTAAAATTTTGTTATTTAGAATTAAACTTTTCAAATGGCTCCCAAAAAGCTGTTTTCTCACTTAGAATTTAAAAGTAAATTTTATTAGTCAAAAGAAATTAGATTAAGCATAAAAAAGCAAATTAGAACGATTTAGCGCGTTTTGTTACTAAAACTTTGTTATTTAGAATTAAACTTTTCAAATGGCTCCCAAAAAGCTGTTTTCTCACTTAGAATTTAAAAGTAAATTTTATTAGTCAAAAGAAATTAGATTAAGCATAAAAAAGCAAATTAGAACGATTTAGCGCGTTTTGTTACTAAAATTTTGTTATTTAGAATTAAACTTTTCAAATGGCTCCCAAAAAGCTGTTTTCTCACTTAGAATTTAAAAGTAAATTTTATAAGTCAAAAGAAATTAGATTAAGCATAAAAAAGCAATTTAGAGCGAATTAGAGCGTTTTGTTACTAAAATTTTGTTATTTAGAATTAAACGTTTCAAATGGCTCCCAAAAAGCTGTTTTCTCACTTAGAATTTAAAAGTAAATTTTATTAGTCAAAAGAAATTAGATTAAGCATAAAAAGCAATTTAGAACGATTTAGCGGGTTTTGTTACTAAAGTTTTGTTATTTAGAATTAAACGTTCAAATGGCTGCCAAAAAGCTGTTTTCTCACTTAGAATTTAAAAGTAAATTTTATTAGTGAAAATAAGTTAGATTAAGCGTAAATAAGCAATTTAGAACGAACTAGACCGTTTTGTTAGTCAAATTTTGTTATTTAGAATTAAACGTTCAAATGGCTGCCAAAAAGCTGTTTTCTCACTTAGAATTTAAAAGTAAATTTTATTAGTGAAAATAAGTTAGATTAAGCGTAAGTAAGCAATTTAGAACGAATTAGAGCATTTTGTTAGTCAAATTTTGTTATTTAGAATTAAACGTTCAAATGGCTGCCAAAAAGCTGTTTTCTCACTTAGAATTTAAAAGTAAATTTTATTAGTGAAAATAAGTTAGATTAAGCATAAAAAAGCAATTTAGAGCGAATTAGAGCGTTTTGTTACTAAAATTTTGTTATTTAGAATTAAACTTTTCAAATGGCTCCCAAAAAGCTGTTTTCTCACTTAGAATTTAAAAGTAAATTTTATTAGTCAAAAGAAATTAGATTAAGCATAAAAAAGCAAATTAGAACGAATTAGCGCGTTTTGTTACTAAAATTTTGTTATTTAGAATTAAACTTTTCAAATGGCTCCCAAAAAGCTGTTTTCTCACTTAGAATTTAAAAGTAAATTTTATTAGTTAAAAGAAATTAGATTAAGCATAAAAAAGCGAATTAGAACGATTTAGCGCGTTTTGTTAATAAAATTTTGTTATTTAGAATTAAGCTTCAAATGGCTGCCAAAAAGCTGTTTTCTCACTTAGAATTTAAAAGTAAATTTATTACTCAAAAGAAATTACTCAAAAGAAATTAGATTAAGCATAAAAAAGCAATTTAGAACGATTTAGCGCGTTTTGTTACTAAAGTTTTGTTATTTAGAATTAAACGTTCAAATGGCTGCCAAAAAGCTGTTTTCTCACTTAGAATTTAAAAGTAAATTTTATTAGTGAAAATAAGTTAGATTAAGCGTAAATAAGCAATTTAGAACGAATTAGAGCGTTTTGTTACTAAAATTTTGTTATTTAGAATTAAACGTTCAAATGGCTCCCAAAAACCTGTTTTCTGACTTAGAATTTAAAAGTAAATTTTATTAGTCAAAAGAAATTAGATTAAGCATAAAAAAGCGAATTAGAACGATTTAGCGCGTTTTGTTACTAAAATGTTGTTATTTAGAATTAAACGTTAAAATGGCTGCTTATAAGCTGTTTTCTCACTTAGAATTTAAAAGTAAATTTTATTAGTGAAAATAGGTTAGATTAAGCGTAAATAAGCAATTTAGAACGAACTAGACCGTTTTGTTACTAAAATTTTGTTATTTAGAATTAAACGTTCAAATGGCTCCCAAAAAGCTGTTTTCTCACTTAGAATTTAAAAGTAAATTTTATTAGTCAAAAGAAATTATATTAAGCATAAAAAAGCAAATTAGAACGATTTAGCGCGTTTTGTTACTAAAATTTTGTTATTTAGAATTAAACTTTACAAATGGGCTCCCAAAAAGCTGTTTCTCACTTAGAATTTAAAAGTAAATTTTATTACTCAAAGAAATAGATTAAGCATAAAAAGCAATTAGAGCATACGATTTAGCGCGTTTTGTTACTAAAGTTATTTTATTTAGAATTAAACGTTCAAATAACTGCCAAAAAGCTGTTTTCTCACTTAGAATTTAAAAGTAAATTTTATTAGTGAAAATAAGTTAGATTAGATGAAAATAAGTTAGATTAAGCGTAAATAAGCAATTTAGAACGAATAGAGCGTTTTGTTACATAAATTTTTGTTATTTAGAATTAAACGTTCAAATGGCTCCCAAAAACCTGTTTTCTCACTTAGAATTTAAAAGTAAATTTTATTAGTCAAAAAGAAATTAGATTAAGCATAAAAAAGCAAATTAGAACGAATTAGAGCGTTTTGTATACTAAAATTTTGTTATTTAGAATTAAACTTTACAAATGGCTCCCAAAAAGCTGTTTTCTCACTTAGAATTTAAAAGTAAATTTTATTAGTCAAAAGAAATTAGATTAAGCATAAAAAAGCAAATTAGAACGAATTAGAGCGTTTTGTTACTAAAATTTTGTTATTTAGAAATTAAACTTTACAAATGGCTCCCAAAAAGCTGTTTTCTCACTTAGAATTTAAAAGTAAATTTTTATTAGTCAAAAGAAATTAGATTAAGCATAAAAAAGCAAATTAGAAACGAATTAGAGCGTTTTGTTACTAAAAATTTTTTTATTTAGAATTAAACTTTTCAAATGGCTCCCAAAAAGCTGTTTTCTCACTTAGAATTTAAAAGTAACTTTTATTAGTGAAAATAAGTTAGATTAAGCGTAAATAAGCAATTTAGAACGAATTAGAGCGTTTTGTTACTAAAATTTTGTTATTTAGAATTAAACGTTTCAAATGGCTCCCAAAAAGCTGTTTTCTCACTTAGAAATTAAAAGTAAACTTTATTAGTCTAAAGAAATTAGACTAAGCATAAAAAAGCAAATTAGAACGATTTAGCGCGATTTGTTACTAAAATTTTGTTATTTAGAATTAAACTTTTCAAATGGCTCCCAAAAAGCTGTTTTCTCACTTAGAATTTAAAAGTAAATTTTATTAGTCAAAAGAAATTAGATTAAGCATAAAAAAAGCAAATTAGAACGATTTAGCGCGTTTTGTTACTAAAATTTTGTTATTTAGAATTAAACTTTTCAAATGGCTCCCAAAAAGCTGTTTTCTCACTTAGAATTTAAAAGTAAATTTTATTAGTCAAAAGAAATTAGGTTAAGCGTAAATAAGCAATTTAGAACGAACTAGACCGTTTTGTTAGTCAAATTTTGTTATTTAGAATTGAACGTTCAAATGGCTGCCAAAAAGCTGTTTTCTCACTTAGAATTTAAAAGTAAATTTTATTAGTGAAAATAAGTTAGATTAAGCGTAAGTAAGCAATTTTAGAACGAATTAGAGCATTTTGTTACTAAAAATTTTGTGATTTAGAATTAAACGTTTCAAATGGCTCCCAAAAAGCTGTTTTCTCACTTAGAAATTAAAAGTAAACTTTATAGTCTAAAGAAATTAGACTAAGCATAAAAAAGCAAATTAGAACGATTTAGCGCGTTTTTGTTACTAAAATTTTGTTATTTAGAATTAAACTTTTCAAATGGCTCCCAAAAAGCTGTTTTCTCACTTAGAATTTAAAAGTAAATTTTATTAGTCAAAGAGAAATTAGATTAAGCATAAAAAAGCAAATTAGAACGATTTAGCGCGTTTTGTTACTAAATTTTTGTTATTTAGAATTAAACTTTTCAAATGGCTCCCAAAAAGCTGTTTTCTCACTTTAGAATTTAAAAGTAAATTTTATAAGTCAAAAGAAATTAGATTAAGCATAAAAAAGCAATTTAGAGCGAATTAGAGCGTTTTGTTACTAAAATTTTGTTATTTAGAATTAAACGTTTTCAAATGGGCTCCCAAAAAGCTGTTTTCTCACTTAGAATTTAAAGTAAATTTTATTAGTCAAAAGAAATTAGATTAAGCATAAAAAAGCAATTTAGAACCGATTTAGCGGGTTTTGTTACTAAAGTTTTGTTATTTAGAATTAAACGTTCAAATGGCTGCCAAAAAGCTGTTTATCTCACTTAGAATTTAAAAGTAAATTTTATTAGTGAAAATAAGTTAGATTAAGCGTAAATAAGCAATTTTAGAACGAATTAGAGCATTTTTGTTAGTCAAATTTTTGTTATTTAGAATTAAACGTTCAAATGGCTGCCAAAAAGCTGTTTTCTCACTTAGAATTTAAAAGTAACATTTTATTAGTGAAAATAAGTTAGATTAAGCGTAAGTAAGCAATTTAGAACGAATTAGAGCATTTTGTTACTAAAATTTTGTTATTTAGAAGTAAACGTTCAAATGGCTCCCAAAAAGCTGTTTTCTCACTTAGAATTTAAAAGTAAATTTTATTAGTCAAAAGAAATTAGATTAAGCATAAAAAAGCAATTTAGAGCGAATTAGAGCGTTTTGTTACTAAAATTTTGTTATTTAGAATTAAACTTTTCAAATGGCTCCCAAAAAGCTGTTTTCTCACTTAGAATTAAAAGTAAAATTTTATTAGTCAAAAGAAATTAGATTAAGCATAAAAAAGCAAATTAGAACGAATTAGCGCGTTTTGTTACTAAAATGTTGTTATTTAGAATTAAACTTTTCAAATGGCTCCCAAAAAGCTGTTTTCTCACTTAGAATTTAAAAGTAAATTTTATTAGTTAAAAGAAATTAGATTAAGCATAAAAAAGCGAATTAGAACGATTTAGCGCGTTTTGTTAATAAAATTTTGTTATTTAGAATTAAGCTTCAAATGGCTGCCAAAAAGCTGTTTTCTCACTTAGAATTTAAAAGTAAATTTTATTACTCAAAAGAAATTAGATTAAGCATAAAAAAGCAATTTAGAACGATTTAGCGCGTTTTGTTACTAAAGTTTTGTTATTTAGAATTAAACGTTCAAATGGCTGCCAAAAAGCTGTTTTCTCACTTAGAATTTAAAAGTAAATTTTATTAGTGAAAATAAGTTAGATTAAGCGTAAATAAGCAATTTAGAACGAATTAGAGCGTTTTGTTACTAAAATTTTGTTATTTAGGAATTAAACGTTCAAAATGGCTCCCAAAAACCTGTTTTCTCACTTAGAATTTAAAAGTAAATTTTATTAGTCAAAAAAAATTAGATTAAGCATAAAAAAGCGAATTAGAACGATTTAGCGTCGTTTTGTTACTAAAATGTTGTTATTTAGAATTAAACGTTAAAATGGCTGCAAAAAGCTGTTTTCTCACTTAGGAATTTAAAAGTAAATTTTTATTAGTGAAAATAGGTTAGATTAAGCGTAAATAAGCAATTTAGAACGAACTAGACCGTTTTGTTACTAAAATTTTGTTATTTAGAATTAAACGTTCAAATGGCTCCCAAAAAGCTGTTTTCTCACTTAGAATTTT
This sequence comes from Apoderus coryli, assembly GCA_911728435.2. NCBI lineage: Eukaryota > Metazoa > Arthropoda > Insecta > Coleoptera > Attelabidae > Apoderus > Apoderus coryli. Next base: position 13,557,960 of record OU452212.1, on the reverse strand, counting down.
AAAAGTAAATTTTATTAGTCAAAAGAAATTATATTAAGCATAAAAAAGCAAATTAGGAACGATTTAGCGGCGTTTTGTTACTAAAATTTTGTTATTTAGAATTAAACTTTACAAATGGCTCCCAAAAAGCTGTTTTCTCACTTAGAATTTAAAAGTAAATTTTATTACTCAAAAGAAATTAGATTAAGCATAAAAAAGCAATTTAGAACGATTTAGCGCGTTTTGTTACTAAAGTTTTGTTATTTAGAATTAAACGTTCAAATAACTGCCAAAAAGCTGTTTTCTCACTTAGAATTTAAAAGTAAATTTTATTAGTGAAAATAAGTTAGATTAGTGAAAATAAGTTAGATTAAGCGTAAATAAGCAATTTAGAACGAATTAGAGCGTTTTGTTACTTCAAATGGCTCCCAAAAACCTGTTTTCTCACTTAGAATTTAAAAGTAAATTTTATTAGTCAAAAGAAATTAGATTAAGCATAAAAAAGCGAATTAGAACGATTTAGCGCGTTTTGTTACTAAAATGTTGTTATTTAGAATTAAACGTTAAAATGGCTGCAAAAAGCTGTTTTCTCACTTAGAATTTAAAAGTAAATTTTATTAGTGAAATTAGGTTAGATTAAGCGTAAATAAGCAATTTAGAACGAACTAGACCGTTTTGTTAGTCAAATTTTGTTATTTAGAATTAAACGTTCAAATGGCTGCCAAGAGGCTGTTTTCTCACTTAGAATTTAAAAGTAAATTTTGTTAGTGAAAATTAGTTAGATTAAGCGTAAGTAAGCAATTTAGAACGAATTAGAGCATTTTGTTACTAAAATTTTGTTATTTAGAATTAAACGTTCAAATGGCTCCCAAAAAGCTGTTTTCTCACTTAGAATTTAAAAGTAAATTTTATTAGTCAAAAGAAATTATATTAAGCATAAAAAAGCAAATTAGAACGATTTAGCGCGTTTTGTTACTAAAATTTTGTTATTTAGAATTAAACTTTTCAAATGGCTCCCAAAAAGCTGTTTTCTCACTTAGAATTTAAAAGTAAACTTTATTAGTCAAAAGAAATTAGATTAAGCATAAAAAAGTAATTTAGAACGAACTAGACCGTTTTGTTAATCAAATTTTGTTATTTAGAATTAAACTTTTCAAATGGCTCCCAAAAAGCTGTTTTCTCACTTAGAATTTAAAAGTAAATTTTATTAGTGAAAATAAGTTAGATTAAGCGTAAGTAAGCAATTTAGAACGAATTAGAGCATTTTGTTACTAAAATTTTGTTATTTAGAATTAAACGTTCAAATGGCTCCCAAAAAGCTGTTTTCTCACTTAGAATTTAAAAGTAAATTTTATTAGTCAAAAGAAATTAGATTAAGAATAAAAAAGCAAATTAGAACGATTTAGCGCGTTTTGTTACTAAAATTTTGTTATTTAGAATTAAACTTTTCAAATGGCTCCCAAAAAGCTGTTTTCTCACTTAGAATTTAAAAGTAAATTTTATTAGTCAAAAGAAATTAGATTAAGCATAAAAAAGTAATTTAGAACGAACTAGACCGTTTTGTTAGTCAAATTTTGTTATTTAGAATTAAACTTTTCAAATAGCTCCCAAAAAGCTGTTTTCTCACTTAGAATTTAAAAGTAAATTTTATTAGTGAAAATAAGTTAGATTAAGCGTAAGTAAGCAATTTAGAACGAATTAGAGCATTTTGTTACTAAAATTTTGTTATTTAGAATTAAACGTTTCAAATGGCTCCCAAAAAGCTGTTTTCTCACTTAGAATTTAAAAGTAAATTTTATTAGTCAAAAGAAATTAGATTAAGCATAAAAAAGCAAATTAGAACGATTTAGCGCGTTTTGTTACTAAAATTTTGTTATTTAGAATTAAACTTTTCAAATGGCTCCCAAAAAGCTGTTTTCTCACTTAGAATTTAAAAGTAAATTTTATTAGTCAAAAGAAATTAGATTAAGCGTAAATAAGCAATTTAGAACGAACTAGACCGTTTTGTTAGTCAAATTTTGTTATTTACAATTGAACGTTCAAATGGCTGCCAAAAAGCTGTTTTCTCACTTAGAATTTAAAAGTAAATTTTATTAGTGAAAATAAGTTAGATTAAGCGTAAGTAAGCAATTTAGAACGAATTAGAGCATTTTGTTACTAAAATTTTGTGATTTAGAATTAAACGTTTCAAATGGCTCCCAAAAAGCTGTTTTCTCACTTAGAAATTAAAAGTAAACTTTATTAGTCTAAAGAAATTAGACTAAGCATAAAAAAGCAAATTAGAACGATTTAGCGCGTTTTGTTACTAAAATTTTGTTATTTAGAATTAAACTTTTCAAATGGCTCCCAAAAAGCTGTTTTCTCACTTAGAATTTAAAAGTAAATTTTATTAGTCAAAAGAAATTAGATTAAGCATAAAAAAGCAAATTAGAACGATTTAGCGCGTTTTGTTACTAAAATTTTGTTATTTAGAATTAAACTTTTCAAATGGCTCCCAAAAAGCTGTTTTCTCACTTAGAATTTAAAAGTAAATTTTATAAGTCAAAAGAAATTAGATTAAGCATAAAAAAGCAATTTAGAGCGAATTAGAGCGTTTTGTTACTAAAATTTTGTTATTTAGAATTAAACGTTTCAAATGGCTCCCAAAAAGCTGTTTTCTCACTTAGAAATTAAAAGTGAACTTTATTAGTCTAAAGAAATTAGACTAAGCATAAAAAAGCAAATTAGAACGATTTAGCGCGTTTTGTTATTAAAATTTTGTTATTTAGAATTAAACTTTTCAAATGGCTCCCAAAAAGCTGTTTTCTCACTTAGAAATTAAAAGTAAATTTTATTAGTCAAAAGAAATTAGATTAAGTATAAAAAAGCAATTTAGAACGAACTAGACCGTTTTGTTAGTCAAATTTTGTTATTTAGAATTAAACGTTCAAATGGCTGCCAAAAAGCTGTTTTCTCACTTAGAATTTAAAATTAAATTTTATTAGTGAAAATAAGTTAGATTAAGCGTAAGTAAGCAATTTAGAACGAATTAGAGCATTTTGTTACTAAAATTTTGTTATTTAGAATTAAACGTTCAAATGGCTGCCAAAAAGCTGTTTTCTCACTTAGAATTTAAAAGTAAATTTTATTAGTGAAAATAAGTTAGATTAAGCGTAAATAAGCAATTTAGAACGAATTAGAGCGTTTTGTTACTAAAATTTTGTTATTGTCACACCCGGTATATTGTAATAAAAATATTGCATCCGGTCAAACTAGCTATTTTACGCTGATTTAATAATTTATAAAAGTTCATCAAAGTTTATACAAGTCATGACTTTAGCATCGGTATTGTACCTAATAGACAAATTGCAAAGTCAACAAAGTAAAGTTATAAATATTGTTGTAACAGGAAGTTACGGGGGATTTTGATTTCCACTTCGGTGTAGTAAAGATTGAAGAGAGTGGTTGGAGACTTGGCGGCTCGGACCATGAAGTCTCCCCGCGTTGGAGCATATATGTGTCCGAATGCTCCGCCAGGTTCTCTAACCACAAAACTCTCTTTTTTGGGGTTCTTGGGTAGTGTCATTTAAGTTTTACGGTTTATCAACGCGAAGTTATAATTTAATATTAATATTAATAATTCTGAACGTTTCTTTTTAAACTAAAAAAAAGATCAGCTGTGTCGAGGATGATGTTTGAAATGTAAGTACCAATTTTTATATATTGTAATTGCTGAATTTATTTGTTCTTTTTCCATTGAATTGATTTTCTTATATTTTAAATAGTTGATTTAATAAATAATAGTAAAATATATTTGACTTTCCTTTTTATTTTAATATAGTTTTCTATATCAAATTAAGTAACTATTAACTGAAAGACGCCGCTCTAATACAGACCGTCACTCGTTTACGAGGGAGAATCAATAAGATCCTCTTTCGTGAGCGTGATGTAAGTGGGCGATTCCCGAGTAGCTAAACATGCCAAGCGAGTTAATTTTTAATTATTATAATTATTAATAGTTTTTAATACTTATTCTTTTTCCATTAAATTGATTTTTTTTTATTCTTAAAAGTTTATTAATTTTTGTGTGACATGGTGGAGGCGCCATTATTTAGAATTAAACGTTCAAATGGCTCCCAAAAAGCTGTTTTCTCACTTAGAATTTAAAAGTAAATTTTATTAGTCAAAAGAAATTAGATTAAGCATAAAAAAGCAAATTAGAACGATTTAGCGCGTTTTGTTACTAAAATTTTGTTATTTAGAATTAAACTTTTCAAATGGCTCCCAAAAAGCTGTTTTCTCACTTAGAAATTAAAAGTAAATTTTATTAGTCAAAAGAAATTAGATTAAGCGTAAATAAGCAATTTAGAACGAACTAGACCGTTTTGTTAGTCAAATTTTGTTATTTAGAATTAAACGTTCAAATGGCTGCCAAAAAGCTGTTTTCTCACTTAGAATTTAAAAGTAAATTTTATTAGTGAAAATAAGCTAGATTAAGCGTAAGTAAGCAAATTAGAACGAATTAGAGCATTTTGTTACTAAAATTTTGTGATTTAGAATTAAACGTTTCATATGGCTCCCAAAAAGCTGTTTTCTCACTTAGAAATTAAAAGTAAACTTTATTAGTCTAAAGAAATTAGACTAAGCATAAAAAAGCAAATTAGAACGATTTAGCGCGTTTTGTTACTAAAATTTTGTTATTTAGAATTAAACTTTTCAAATGGCTCCCAAAAAGCTGTTTTCTCACTTAGAAATTAAAAGTAAATTTTATTAGTCAAAAGAAATTAGATTAAGCATAAAAAAGCAATTTAGAACGAACTAGAGCGTTTTGTTAGTCAAATTTTGTTATTTAGAATTAAACGTTCAAATGGCTGCCAAAAAGCTGTTTTCTCACTTAGAATTTAAAATTAAATTTTATTAGTGAAAATAAGTTAGATTAAGCGTAAGTAAGCAATTTAGAACGAATTAGAGCATTTTGTTACTAAAATTTTGTTATTTAGAATTAAACGTTCAAATGGCTGCCAAAAAGCTGTTTTCTCACTTAGAATTTAAAAGTAAATTTTATTAGTGAAAATAAGTTAGATTAAGCGTAAGTAAGCAAATTAGAACGAATTAGAGCATTTTGTTACTAAAATTTTGTGATTTAGAAATAAACGTTTCATATGGCTCCCAAAAAGCTGTTTTCTCACTTAGAATTTAAAAGTAAATTTTATTAGTCAAAAGAAATTAGATTAATCATAAAAAAGCAATTTAGAGCGAATTAGAGCGTTTTGTTACTAAAATTTTGTTATTTAGAATTAAACTTTTCAAATGGCTCCCAAAAAGCTGTTTTCTCACTTAGAATTTAAAAGTAAATTTTATTAGTCAAAAGAAATTAGATTAAGCATAAAAAAGGAAATTAGAACGATTTAGCGCGTTTTGTTACTAAAATTTTGTTATTTAGAATTAAACTTTTCAAATGGCTCCCAAAAAGCTGTTTTCTCACTTAGAAATTAAAAGTAAATTTTATTAGTCAAAAGAAATTAGATTAAGTATAAAAAAGCAATTTAGAACGAACTAGACCGTTTTGTTAGTCAAATTTTGTTATTTAGAATTAAACGTTCAAATGGCTGCCAAAAAGCTGTTTTCTCACTGAGAATTTAAAAGTAAATTTTATTAGTGAAAATAAGTTAGATTAAGCGTAAATAAGCAATTTAGAACGAACTAGACCGTTTTGTTAGTCAAATTTTGTTATTTAGAATTAAACGTTCAAATGGCTGCCAAAAAGCTATTTTCTCACTTAGAATTTAAAATTAAATTTTATTAGTGAAAATAAGTTAGATTAAGCGTAAATAAGCAATTTAGAACGAACTAGACCGTTTTGTTAGTCAAATTTGGTTATTTAGAATTAAACGTTCAAATGGCTGCCAAAAAGCTGTTTTCTCACTTAGAATTTAAAAGTAAATTTTGTTAGTGAAAATTAGTTAGATTAAGCGTAAGTAAGCAATTTAGAACGAATTAGAGCGTTTTGTTACTAAAATGTTGTTATTTAGAATTAAACGTTCAAATGGCTGCCAAAAAGCTGTTTTCTCACTTAGAATTTCAAAGTAAATTTTATTAGTGAAAATAAGTTAGATTAAGCGTAAGTAAGCAATTTAGAACGATTTAGCGCGTTTTGTTACTAAAATTTTGTTATTTAGAATTAAACTTTTCAAATGGCTCCCAAAAAGCTGTTTTCTCACTTAGAATTTAAAAGTAAATTTTATTAGTCAAAAGAAATTAGATTAAGCGTAAATAAGCAATTTAGAACGAATTAGAGCGTTTTGTTACTAAAATTTTGTTATTTAGAATTAAACGTTTCAAATGGCTCCCAAAAAGCTGTTTTCTCACTTAGAAATTAAAAGTATACTTTATTAGTCTAAAGAAATTAGACTAAGCGTAAATAAGCAATTTAGAACGAATTAGAGCGTTTTGTTACTAAAATTTTGTTATTTAGAATTAAACGTTTCAAATGGCTCCCAAAAAGCTGTTTTCTCACTTAGAATTTAAAAGTAAATTTTATTAGTCAAAAGAAATTAGATTAAGAATAAAAAAGCAAATTAGAACGATTTAGCGCGTTTTGTTACTAAAATTTTGTTATTTAGAATTAAACTTTTCAAATGGCTCCCAAAAACTGTTTTCTCACTTAGAATTTAAAAGTAAATTTTATTAGTCTAAAGAAATTAGACTAAGCGTAAATAAGCGATTAGAACGAATTAGAGCGTTTTGTTACTAAAATTTTGTTATTTAGAATTAAACGTTTCAAATGGCTCCCAAAAAGCTGTTTTCTCACTTAGAATTTAAAAGTAAATTTTATTAGTCAAAAGAAATTAGATTAAGCATAAAAAAGCAATTTAGAGCGAATTAGAGCGTTTTGTTACTAAAATTTTGTTATTTAGAATTAAACTTTTCAAATGGCTCCCAAAAAGCTGTTTTCTCACTTAGAATTTAAAAGTAAATTTTATTAGTCAAAAGAAATTAGATTAAGCATAAAAAAGGAAATTAGAACGATTTAGCGCGTTTTGTTACTAAAATTTTGTTATTTAAAATTAAACTTTTCAAATGGCTCCCAAAAAGCTGTTTTCTCACTTAGAAATTAAAAGTAAATTTTATTAGTCAAAAGAAATTAGATTAAGTATAAAAAAGCAATTTAGAACGAACTAGACCGTTTTGTTAGTCAAATTTTGTTATTTAGAATTAAACGTTCAAATGGCTGCCAAAAAGCTGTTTTCTCACTGAGAATTTAAAAGTAAATTTTATTAGTGAAAATAAGTTAGATTAAGCGTAAATAAGCAATTTAGAACGAACTAGACCGTTTTGTTAGTCAAATTTGGTTATTTAGAATTAAACGTTCAAATGGCTGCCAAAAAGCTGTTTTCTCACTTAGAATTTAAAAGTAAATTTTGTTAGTGAAAATTAGTTAGATTAAGCGTAAGTAAGCAATTTAGAACGAATTAGAGCGTTTTGTTACTAAAATGTTGTTATTTAGAATTAAACGTTCAAATGGCTGCCAAAAAGCTGTTTTCTCACTTAGAATTTCAAAGTAAATTTTATTAGTGAAAATAAGTTAGATTACGCGTAAGTAAGCAATTTAGAACGATTTAGCGCGTTTTGTTACTAAAATTTTGTTATTTAGAATTAAACTTTTCAAATGGCTCCCAAAAAGCTGTTTTCTCACTTAGAATTTAAAAGTAAATTTTATTAGTCAAAAGAAATTAGATTAAGCGTAAATAAGCAATTTAGAACGAATTAGAGCGTTTTGTTACTAAAATTTTGTTATTTAGAATTAAACGTTTCAAATGGCTCCCAAAAAGCTGTTTTCTCACTTAGAATTTAAAAGTAAATTTTATTAGTCAAAAGAAATTAGGTTAAGAATAAAAAAGCAAATTAGAACGATTTAGCGCGTTTTGTTACTAAAATTTTGTTATTTAGAATTAAACTTTTCAAATGGCTCCCAAAAACTGTTTTCTCACTTAGAATTTAAAAGTAAATTTTATTAGTCTAAAGAAATTAGACTAAGCGTAAATAAGCGATTAGAACGAATTAGAGCGTTTTGTTACTAAAATTTTGTTATTTAGAATTAAACGTTTCAAATGGCTCCCAAAAAGCTGTTTTCTCACTTAGAATTTAAAAGTAAATTTTATTAGTCAAAAGAAATTAGATTAAGAATAAAAAAGCAAATTAGAACGATTTAGCGCGTTTTGTTACTAAAATTTTGTTATTTAGAATTAACTTTTCAAATGGCTCCCAAAAACTGTTTTCTCAATTAGAATTTAAAAGTAAATTTTATTAGTCTAAAGAAATTAGATTAAGCATAAAAAAGCAAATTAGAACGAATTAGAGCGTTTTGTTACTAAAATTTTGTTATTTAGAATTAAACTTTACAAATGGCTCCCAAAAAGCTGTTTTCTCACTTAGAATTTAAAAGTAAATTTTATTAGTCAAAAGAAATTAGATTAAGCATAAAAAAGCAAATTAGAACGAATTAGAGCGTTTTGTTACTAAAATTTTGTTATTTAGAATTAAACTTTACAAATGGCTCCCAAAAAGCTGTTTTCTCACTTAGAATTTAAAAGTAAATTTTATTAGTCAAAAGAAATTAGATTAAGCATAAAAAAGCAAATTAGAACGATTTAGCGCGTTTTGTTACTAAAATTTTGTTATTTAGAATTAAACTTTTCAAATGGCTCCCAAAAAGCTGTTTTCTCACTTAGAATTTAAAAGTAAATTTTATTAGTCAAAAGAATTTAGATTAAGCATAAAAAAGCAATTTAGAGCGAATTAGAGCGTTTTGTTACTAAAATTTTGTTATTTAGAATTGAACGTTTCAAATGGCTCCCAAAAAGCTGTTTTCTCACTTAGCAATTAAAAGTAAACTTTATTAGTCTAAAGAAATTAGACTAAGCATAAAAAAGCAAATTAGAACGATTTAGCGCGTTTTGTTACTAAAACTTTGTTATTTAGAATTAAACTTTTCAAATGGCTCCCAAAAAGCTGTTTTCTCACTTAGAAATTAAAAGTAAATTTTATTAGTCAAAAGAAATTAGATTAAGTATAAAAAAGCAATTTAGAACGAACTAGACCGTTTTGTTAGTCAAATTTTGTTATTTAGAATTAAACGTTCAAATGGCTGCCAAAAAGCTGTTTTCTCACTTAGAATTTAAAAGTAAATTTTATTAGTGAAAATAAGTTAGATTAAGCGTAAATAAGCAATTTAGAACGAACTAGACCGTTTTGTTAGTCAAATTTTGTTATTTAGAATTAAACGTTCAAATGGCTGCCAAAAAGCTGTTTTCTCACTTAGAATTTAAAAGTAAATTTTATTAGTGAAAATAAGTTAGATTAAGCGTAAGTAAGCAATTTAGAACGAATTAGAGCATTTTGTTACTAAAATTTTGTTATTTAGAATTAAACGTTCAAATGGCTGCCAAAAAGCTGTTTTCTCACTTAGAATTTAAAAGTAAATTTTATTAGTGAAAATAAGTTAGATTAAGCGTAAATAAGCAATTTAGAACGAATTAGAGCGTTTTGTTACTAAAATTTTGTTATTTAGAATTAAACGTTCAAATGGCTCCCAAAAAGCTGTTTTCTCACTTAGAATTTAAAAGTAAATTTTATTAGTCAAAAGAAATTAGATTAAGCATAAAAAAGCAAATAAGAACGATTTAGCGCGTTTTGTTACTAAAATTTTGTTATTTAGAATTAAACTTTTCAAATGGCTCCCAAAAAGCTGTTTTCTCACTTAGAAATTAAAAGTAAATTTTATTAGTCAAAAGAAATTAGATTAAGCGTAAATAAGCAATTTAGAACGAACTAGACCGTTTTGTTAGTCAAATTTTGTTATTTAGAATTAAACGTTCAAATGGCTGCCAAAAAGCTGTTTTCTCACTTAGAATTTAAAAGTAAATTTTATTAGTGAAAATAAGTTAGATTAAGCGTAAGTAAGCAAATTAGAACGAATTAGAGCATTTTGTTACTAAAATTTTGTGATTTAGAATTAAACGTTTCATATGGCTCCCAAAAAGCTGTTTTCTCACCTAAGTGAGAAAACAGCTTTTTGGGAGCCATATGAAACGTTTAATTCTAAATCACAAAATTTTAGACTAATAAAGTTTACTTTTAATTTCTAAGTGAGAAATTAAAAGTAAACTTTATTAGTCTAAAGAAATTAGACTAAGCATAAAAAAGCAAATTAGAACGATTTAGCGCGTTTTGTTACTAAAATTTTGTTATTTAGAATTAAACTTTTCAAATGGCTCCCAAAAAGCTGTTTTCTCACTTAGAAATTAAAAGTAAATTTTATTAGTCAAAAGAAATTAGATTAAGCGTAAATAAGCAATTTAGAACGAACTAGACCGTTTTGTTAGTCAAATTTTGTTATTTAGAATTAAACGTTCAAATGGCTGCCAAAAAGCTGTTTTCTCACTTAGAATTTAAAAGTAAATTTTATTAGTGAAAATAAGTTAGATTAAGCGTAAGTAAGCAAATTAGAACGAATTAGAGCATTTTGTTACTAAAATTTTGTGATTTAGAATTAAACGTTTCATATGGCTCCCAAAAAGCTGTTTTCACACTTAGAATTTAAAAGTAAATTTTATTAGTCAAAAGAAATTAGATTAAGCATAAAAAAGCAATTTAGAGCGAATTAGAGCGTTTTGTTACTAAAATTTTGTTATTTAGAATTAAACTTTTCAAATGGCTCCCAAAAAGCTGTTTTCTCACTTAGAATTTAAAAGTAAATTTTATTAGTCAAAAGAAATTAGATTAAGCATAAAAAAGCAATTTAGAGCGAATTAGAGCGTTTTGTTACTAAAATTTTGTTATTTAGAATTAAACGTTTCAAATGGCTCCCAAAAAGCTGTTTTCTCACTTAGAAATTAAAAGTAAACTTTATTAGTCTAAAGAAATTAGACTAAGCATAAAAAAGGAAATTAGAACGATTTAGCGCGTTTTGTTACTAAAATTTTGTTATTTAGAATTAAACTTTTCAAATGGCTCCCAAAAAGCTGTTTTCTCACTTAGAAATTAAAAGTAAATTTTATTAGTCAAAAGAAATTAGATTAAGCATAAAAAAGCAATTTAGAACGAACTAGACCGTTTTGTTAGTCAAATTTTGTTATTTAGAATTAAACGTTCAAATGGCTGCCAAAAAGCTGTTTTCTCACTGAGAATTTAAAAGTAAATTTTATTAGTGAAAATAAGTTAGATTAAGCGTAAATAAGCAACTTAGAACGAACTAGACCGTTTTGTTAGTCAAATTTTGTTATTTAGAATTAAACGTTCAAATGGCTGCCAAAAAGCTGTTTTCTCACTTAGAATTTAAAATTAAATTTTATTAGTGAAAATAAGTTAGATTAAGCGTAAATAAGCAATTTAGAACGAACTAGACCGTTTTGTTAGTCAAATTTGGTTATTTAGAATTAAACGTTCAAATGGCTGCCAAAAAGCTGTTTTCTCACTTAGAATTTAAAAGTAAATTTTGTTAGTGAAAATTAGTTAGATTAAGCGTAAGTAAGCAATTTAGAACGAATTAGAGCGTTTTGTTACTAAAATGTTGTTATTTAGAATTAAACGTTCAAATGGCTGCCAAAAAGCTGTTTTCTCACTTAGAATTTGAAAGTAAATTTTATTAGTGAAAATAAGTTAGATTAAGCGTAAGTAAGCAATTTAGAACGATTTAGCGCGTTTTGTTACTAAAATTTTGTTATTTAGAATTAAACTTTTCAAATGGCTCCCAAAAAGCTGTTTTCTCACTTAGAATTTAAAAGTAAATTTTATTAGTTAAAAGAAATTAGATTAAGCATAAAAAAGCAAATTAGAACGAATTAGCGCGTTTTGTTACTAAAATTTTGTTATTTGGAATTAAACTTTTCAAATGGCTCCCAAAAAGCTGTTTTCTCACTTAGAATTTAAAAGTAAATTTTATTAGTTAAAAGAAATTAGATTAAGCATAAAAAAGCAATTTAGAACGATTTAGCGCGTTTTGTTACTAAAATTTTGTTATTTAGAATTAAACTTTTCAAATGGCTCCTAAAAAGCTGTTTTCTCACTTAGAATTTAAAAGTAAATTTTATTAGTGAAAATAAGTTAGATTAATCGTAAATAAGCAATTTAGAACGAATTAAAGCGTTTTGTTACTAAAATTTTGTTATTTAGAATTAAACGTTTCAAATGGCTCCCAAAAAGCTGTTTTCTCACTTAGAAATTAAAAGTAAACATTATTAGTCTAAAGAAATTAGACTAAGCATAAAAAAGCAAATTAGAACGATTTAGCGCGTTTTGTTACTAAAATTTTGTTATTTAGAATTAAACTTTTCAAATGGCTCCCAAAAAGCTGTTTTCTCACTTAGAATTTAAAAGTAAATTTTATTAGTCAAAAGAAATTAGATTAAGCATAAAAAAGCAAATTAGAACGATTTAGCGCGTTTTGTTACTAAAATTTTGTTATTTAGAATTAAACTTTTCAAATGGCTCCCAAAAAGCTGTTTTCTCACTTAGAATTTAAAAGTAAATTTTATTAGTCAAAAGAAATTAGATTAAGCATAAAAAAGCAATTTAGAGCGAATTAGAGCGTTTTGTTACTAAAATTTTGTTATTTAGAATTAAACGTTTCAAATGGCTCCCAAAAAGCTGTTTTCTCACTTAGAAATTAAAAGTAAACTTTATTAGTCTAAAGAAATTAGACTAAGCATAAAAAAGCAAATTAGAACGATTTAGCGCGTTTTGTTACTAAAATTTTGTTATTTAGAATTAAACTTTTCAAATGGCTCCCAAAAAGCTGTTTTCTCACTTAGAAATTAAAAGTAAATTTTATTAGTCAAAAGAAATTAGACTAAGCATAAAAAAGCAATTTAGAACGAACTAGACCGTTTTGTTACTAAAATTTTGTTATTTAGAATTAAACGTTTCAAATGGCTCCCAAAAAGCTGTTTTCTCACTTAGAATTTAAAAGTAAATTTTATTAGTCAAAAGAAATTAGATTAAGAATAAAAAAGCAAATTAGAACGATTTAGCGCGTTTTGTTACTAAAATTTTGTTATTTAGAATTAACTTTTCAAATGGCTCCCAAAAACTGTTTTCTCACTTAGAATTTAAAAGTAAATTTTATTAGTCTAAAGAAATTAGATTAAGCATAAAAAAGCAAATTAGAACGAATTAGAGCGTTTTGTTACTAAAATTTTGTTATTTAGAATTAAACTTTACAAATGGCTCCCAAAAAGCTGTTTTCTCACTTAGAATTTAAAAGTAAATTTTATTAGTCAAAAGAAATTAGATTAAGCATAAAAAAGCAAATTAGAACGAATTAGAGCGTTTTGTTACTAAAATTTTGTTATTTAGAATTAAACTTTACAAATGGCTCCCAAAAAGCTGTTTTCTCACTTAGAATTTAAAAGTAAATTTTATTAATCAAAAGAAATTAGATTAAGCATAAAAAAGCAAATTAGAACGATTTAGCGCGTTTTGTTACTAAAATTTTGTTATTTAGAATTAAACTTTTCAAATGGCTCCCAAAAAGCTGTTTTCTCACTTAGAATTTAAAAGTAAATTTTATTAGTCAAAAGAAATTAGATTAAGCATAAAAAAGCAATTTAGAGCGAATTAGAGCGTTTTGTTACTAAAATTTTGTTATTTAGAATTGAACGTTTCAAATGGCTCCCAAAAAGCTGTTTTCTCACTTAGCAATTAAAAGTAAACTTTATTAGTCTAAAGAAATTAGACTAAGCATAAAAAAGCAAATTAGAACGATTTAGCGCGTTTTGTTACTAAAATTTTGTTATTTAGAATTAAACTTTTCAAATGGCTCCCAAAAAGCTGTTTTCTCACTTAGAAATTAAAAGTAAATTTTATTAGTCAAAAGAAATTAGATTAAGTATAAAAAAGCAATTTAGAACGAACTAGACCGTTTTGTTAGTCAAATTTTGTTATTTAGAATTAAACGTTCAAATGGCTGCCAAAAAGCTGTTTTCTCACTGAGAATTTAAAAGTAAATTTTATTAGTGAAAATAAGTTAGATTAAGCGTAAATAAGCAATTTAGAACGAACTAGACCGTTTTGTTAGTCAAATTTTGTTATTTAGAATTAAACGTTCAAATGGCTGCCAAAAAGCTGTTTTCTCACTTAGAATTTAAAAGTAAATTTTATTAGTGAAAATAAGTTAGATTAAGCGTAAGTAAGCAATTTAGAACGAATTAGAGCGTTTTGTTACTAAAGTTTTGTTATTTAGAATTAAACGTTCAAATGGCTGCCAAAAAGCTGTTTTCTCACTTAGAATTTAAAAGTAAATTTTATTAGTGAAAATAAGTTAGATTAAGCGTAAATAAGCAATTTAGAACGAATTAGAGCGTTTTGTTACTAAAATTTTGTTATTTAGAATTAAACGTTCAAATGGCTCCCAAAAAGCTGTTTTCTCACTTAGAATTTAAAAGTAAATTTTATTAGTCAAAAGAAATTAGATTAAGCATAAAAAAGCAAATTAGAACGATTTAGCGCGTTTTGTTACTAAAATTTTGTTATTTAGAATTAAACTTTTCAAATGGCTCCCAAAAAGCTGTTTTCTCACTTAGAAATTAAAAGTAAATTTTATTAGTCAAAAGAAATTTGATTAAGCGTAAATAAGCAATTTAGAACGAACTAGACCGTTTTGTTAGTCAAATTTTGTTATTTAGAATTAAACGTTCAAATGGCTGCCAAAAAGCTGTTTTCTCACTTAGAATTTAAAAGTAAATTTTATTAGTGAAAATAAGTTAGATTAAGCGTAAGTAAGCAAATTAGAACGAATTAGAGCATTTTGTTACTAAAATTTTGTGATTTAGAATTAAACGTTTCATATGGCTCCCAAAAAGCTGTTTTCTCACTTAGCAATTAAAAGTAAACTTTATTAGTCTAAAGAAATTAGACTAAGCATAAAAAAGCAAATTAGAACGATTTAGCGCGTTTTGTTACTAAAATTTTGTTATTTAGAATTAAACTTTTCAAATGGCTCCCAAAAAGCTGTTTTCTCACTTAGAAATTAAAAGTAAATTTTATTAGTCAAAAGAAATTAGATTAAGTATAAAAAAGCAATTTAGAACGAACTAGACCGTTTTGTTAGTCAAATTTTGTTATTTAGAATTAAACGTTCAAATGGCTGCCAAAAAGCTGTTTTCTCACTTAGAATTTAAAAGTAAATTTTATTAGTGAAAATAAGTTAGATTAAGCGTAAATAAGCAATTTAGAACGAACTAGACCGTTTTGTTAGTCAAATTTTGTTATTTAGAATTAAACGTTCAAATGGCTGCCAAAAAGCTGTTTTCTCACTTAGAATTTAAAAGTAAATTTTATTAGTGAAAATAAGTTAGATTAAGCGTAAGTAAGCAATTTAGAACGAATTAGAGCATTTTGTTACTAAAATTTTGTTATTTAGAATTAAACGTTCAAATGGCTGCCAAAAAGCTGTTTTCTCACTTAGAATTTAAAAGTAAATTTTATTAGTGAAAATAAGTTAGATTAAGCGTAAATAAGCAATTTAGAACGAATTAGAGCGTTTTGTTACTAAAATTTTGTTATTTAGAATTAAACGTTCAAATGGCTCCCAAAAAGCTGTTTTCTCACTTAGAATTTAAAAGTAAATTTTATTAGTCAAAAGAAATTAGATTAAGCATAAAAAAGCAAATTAGAACGATTTAGCGCGTTTTGTTACTAAAATTTTGTTATTTAGAATTAAACTTTTCAAATGGCTCCCAAAAAGCTGTTTTCTCACTTAGAATTTAAAAGTAAATTTTATTAGTCAAAAGAAATTTGATTAAGCGTAAATAAGCAATTTAGAACGAACTAGACCGTTTTGTTAGTCAAATTTTGTTATTTAGAATTAAACGTTCAAATGGCTGCCAAAAAGCTGTTTTCTCACTTAGAATTTAAAAGTAAATTTTATTAGTGAAAATAAGTTAGATTAAGCGTAAGTAAGCAAATTAGAACGAATTAGAGCATTTTGTTACTAAAATTTTGTGATTTAGAATTAAACGTTTCATATGGCTCCCAAAAAGCTGTTTTCTCACTTAGAAATTAAAAGTAAACTTTATTAGTCTAAAGAAATTAGACTAAGCATAAAAAAGCAAATTAGAACGATTTAGCGCGTTTTGTTACTAAAATTTTGTTATTTAGAATTAAACTTTTCAAATGGCTCCCAAAAAGCTGTTTTCTCACTTTGAAATTAAAAGTAAATTTTATTAGTCAAAAGAAATTAGATTAAGCGTAAATAAGCAATTTAGAACGAACTAGACCGTTTTGTTAGTCAAATTTTGTTATTTAGAATTAAACGTTCAAATGGCTGCCAAAAAGCTGTTTTCTCACTTAGAATTTAAAAGTAAATTTTATTAGTGAAAATAAGTTAGATTAAGCGTAAGTAAGCAAATTAGAACGAATTAGAGCATTTTGTTACTAAAATTTTGTGATTTAGAAATAAACGTTTCATATGGCTCCCAAAAAGCTGTTTTCTCACTTAGAATTTAAAAGTAAATTTTATTAGTCAAAAGAAATTAGATTAAGCATAAAAAAGCAATTTAGAGCGAATTAGAGCGTTTTGTTACTAAAATTTTGTTATTTAGAATTAAACTTTTCAAATGGCTCCCAAAAAGCTGTTTTCTCACTTAGAATTTAAAAGTAAATTTTATTAGTCAAAAGAAATTAGATTAAGCATAAAAAAGCAATTTAGAGCGAATTAGAGCGTTTTGTTACTAAAATTTTGTTATTTAGAATTAAACGTTTCAAATGGCTCCCAAAAAGCTGTTTTCTCACTTAGAAATTAAAAGTAAACTTTATTAGTCTAAAGAAATTAGACTAAGCATAAAAAAGGAAATTAGAACGATTTAGCGCGTTTTGTTACTAAAATTTTGTTATTTAGAATTAAACTTCTCAAATGGCTCCCAAAAAGCTGTTTTCTCACTTAGAAATTAAAAGTAAATTTTATTAGTCAAAAGAAATTAGATTAAGTATAAAAAAGCAATTTAGAACGAACTAGACCGTTTTGTTAGTCAAATTTTGTTATTTAGAATTAAACGTTCAAATGGCTGCCAAAAAGCTGTTTTCTCACTTAGAATTTAAAATTAAATTTTATTAGTGAAAATAAGTTAGATTAAGCGTAAATAAGCAATTTAGAACGAACTAGACCGTTTTGTTAGTCAAATTTGGTTATTTAGAATTAAACGTTCAAATGGCTGCCAAAAAGCTGTTTTCTCACTTAGAATTTAAAAGTAAATTTTGTTAGTGAAAATTAGTTAGATTAAGCGTAAGTAAGCAATTTAGAACGAATTAGAGCGTTTTGTTACTAAAATGTTGTTATTTAGAATTAAACGTTCAAATGGCTGCCAAAAAGCTGTTTTCTCACTTAGAATTTCAAAGTAAATTTTATTAGTGAAAATAAGTTAGATTAAGCGTAAGTAAGCAATTTAGAACGATTTAGCGCGTTTTGTTACTAAAATTTTGTTATTTAGAATTAAACTTTTCAAATGGCTCCCAAAAAGCTGTTTTCTCACTTAGAATTTAAAAGTAAATTTTATTAGTTAAAAGAAATTAGATTAAGCATAAAAAAGCAAATTAGAACGAATTAGCGCGTTTTGTTACTAAAATTTTGTTATTTGGAATTAAACTTTTCCAATGGCTCTCAAAAAGCTGTTTTCTCACTTAGAATTTAAAAGTAAATTTTATTAGTTAAAAGAAATTAGATTAAGCATAAAAAAGCAATTTAGAACGATTTAGCGCGTTTTGTTACTAAAATTTTGTTATTTAGAATTAAACTTTTCAAATGGCTCCTAAAAAGCTGTTTTCTCACTTAGAATTTAAAAGTAAATTTTATTAGTGAAAATAAGTTAGATTTAGCGTAAATAAGCAATTTAGAACGAATTAAAGCGTTTTGTTACTAAAATTTTGTTATTTAGAATTAAACGTTTCAAATGGCTCCCAAAAAGCTGTTTTCTCACTTAGAAATTAAAAGTAAACTTTATTAGTCTAAAGAAATTAGACTAAGCATAAAAAAGCAAATTAGAACGATTTAGCGCGTTTTGTTACTAAAATTTTGTTATTTAGAATTAAACTTTTCAAATGGCTCCCAAAAAGCTGTTTTCTCACTTAGAATTTAAAAGTAAATTTTATTAGTCAAAAGAAATTCGATTAAGCATAAAAAAGCAAATTAGAACGATTTAGCGCGTTTTGTTACTAAAATTTTGTTATTTAGAATTAAACTTTTCAAATGGCTCCCAAAAAGCTGTTTTCTCACTTAGAATTTAAAAGTAAATTTTATTAGTCAAAAGAAATTAGATTAAGCATAAAAAAGCAATTTAGAGCGAATTAGAGCGTTTTGTTACTAAAATTTTGTTATTTAGAATTAAACGTTTCAAATGGCTCCCAAAAAGCTGTTTTCTCACTTAGAAATTAAAAGTAAACTTTATTAGTCTAAAGAAATTAGACTAAGCATAAAAAAGCAAATTAGAACGATTTAGCGCGTTTTGTTACTAAAATTTTGTTATTTAGAATTAAACTTTTCAAATGGCTCCCAAAAAGCTGTTTTCTCACTTAGAAATTAAAAGTAAATTTTATTAGTCAAAAGAAATTAGACTAAGCATAAAAAAGCAATTTAGAACGAACTAGACCGTTTTGTTAGTCAAATTTTGTTATTTAGAATTAAACTTTCAAATGGCTGCCAAAAAGCTGTTTTCTCACTGAGAATTTAAAAGTAAATTTTATTAGTGAAAATAAGTTAGATTAAGCGTAAATAAGCAATTTAGAACGAACTAGACCGTTTTGTTAGTCAAATTTTGTTATTTAGAATTAAACGTTCAAATGGCTGCCAAAAAGCTGTTTTCTCACTTAGAATTTAAAAGTAAATTTTATTAGTGAAAATAAGTTAGATTAAGGGTAAGTAAGCAATTTAGAACGAATTAGAGCATTTTGTTACTAAAATTTTGTTATTTAGAATTAAACGTTCAAATGGCTGCCAAAGAGCTGTTTTCTCACTTAGAATTTAAAAGTAAATTTTATTAGTGAAAATAAATTAGATTAAGCGTAAATAAGCAATTTAGAACGAATTAGAGCGTTTTGTTACTAAAATTTTGTTATTTAGAATTAAATGTTTCAAATGGCTCCCCAAAAACTGTTTTCTCACTTAGAATTTAAAAGTAAATTTTATTAGTCAAAAGAAATTAGATTAAGCATAAAAAAGCAAATTAGAACGATTTAGCGCGTTTTGTTACTAAAATTTTGTTATTTAGAATTAAACTTTTCAAATGGCTCCCAAAAAGCTGTTTTCTCACTTAGAATTTAAAAGTAAATTTTATTAGTCAAAAGAAATTAGATTAAGTATAAAAAAGCAATTTAGAACGAACTAGACCGTTTTGTTAGTCAAATTTTGTTATTTAGAATTAAACGTTCAAATGGCTGCCAAAAAGCTGTTTTCTCACTGAGAATTTAAAAGTAAATTTTATTAGTGAAAATAAGTTAGATTAAGCGTAAATAAGCAATTTAGAACGAACTAGACCGTTTTGTTAGTCAAATTTTGTTATTTAGAATTAAACGTTCAAATGGCTGCCAAAAAGCTGTTTTCTCACTTAGAATTTAAAATTAAATTTTATTAGTGAAAATAAGTTAGATTAAGCGTAAGTAAGCAATTTAGAACGAATTAGAGCATTTTGTTACTAAAATTTTGTTATTTAGAATTAAACGTTCAAATGGCTGCCAAAAAGCTGTTTTCTCACTTAGAATTTAAAAGTAAATTTTATTAGTGAAAATAAGTTAGATTAAGCGTAAATAAGCAATTTAGAATGAATTAGAGCGTTTTGTTACTAAAATTTTGTTATTTAGAATTAAACGTTTCAAATGGCTCCCAAAAAGCTGTTTTCTCACTTAGAATTTAAAAGTAAATTTTATTAGTCAAAAGAAATTAGATTAAGCATAAAAAAGCAAATTAGAACGATTTAGCGCGTTTTGTTACTAAAATTTTGTTATTTAGAATTAAACTTTTCAAATGGCTCCCAAAAAGCTGTTTTCTCACTTAGAATTTAAAAGTAAATTTTATTAGTCAAAAGAAATTAGATTAAGCGTAAATAAGCAATTTAGAACAAACTAGACCGTTTTGTTAGTCAAATTTTGTTATTTAGAATTAAACGTTCAAATGGCTGCCAAAAAGCTGTTTTCTCACTTAGAATTTAAAAGTAAATTTTATTAGTGAAAATAAGTTAGATTAAGCGTAAGTAAGTAAATTAGAACGAATTAGAGCATTTTGTTACTAAAATTTTGTGATTTAGAATTAAACGTTTCATATGGCTCCCAAAAAGCTGTTTTCTCACTTAGAAATTAAAAGTAAACTTTATTAGTCTAAAGAAATTAGACTAAGCATAAAAAAGCAAATTAGAACGATTTAGCGCGTTTTGTTACTAAAATTTTGTTATTTAGAATTAAACTTTTCAAATGGCTCCCAAAAAGCTGTTTTCTCACTTAGAATTTAAAATTAAATTTTATTAGTGAAAATAAGTTAGATTAAGCGTAAATAAGCAATTTAGAACGAACTAGACCGTTTTGTTAGTCAAATTTGGTTATTTAGAATTAAACGTTCAAATGGCTGCCAAAAAGCTGTTTTCTCACTTAGAATTTAAAATTAAATTTTATTAGTGAAAATAAGTTAGATTAAGCGTAAATAAGCAATTTAGAACGAACTAGACCGTTTTGTTAGTCAAATTTGGTTATTTAGAATTAAACGTTCAAATGGCTGCCAAAAAGCTGTTTTCTCACTTAGAATTTAAAAGTAAATTTTGTTAGTGAAAATTAGTTAGATTAAGCGTAAGTAAGCAATTTAGAACGAATTAGAGCGTTTTGTTACTAAAATGTTGTTATTAAGAATTAAACGTTCAAATGGCTGCCAAAAAGCTGTTTTCTCACTTAGAATTTCAAAGTAAATTTTATTAGTGAAAATAAGTTAGATTAAGCGTAAGTAAGCAATTTAGAACGATTTAGCGCGTTTTGTTACTAAAATTTTGTTATTTAGAATTAAACTTTTCAAATGGCTCCCAAAAAGCTGTTTTCTCACTTAGAATTTAAAAGTAAATTTTATTAGTCAAAAGAAATTAGATTAAGCGTAAATAAGCAATTTAGAACGAATTAGAGCGTTTTGTTACTAAAATTTTGTTATTTAGAATTAAACGTTTCAAATGGCTCCCAAAAAGCTGTTTTCTCACTTAGAAATTAAAAGTATACTTTATTAGTCTAAAGAAATTAGACTAAGCGTAAATAAGCAATTTAGAACGAATTAGAGCGTTTTGTTACTAAAATTTTGTTATTTAGAATTAAACGTTTCAAATGGCTCCCAAAAAGCTGTTTTCTCACTTAGAATTTAAAAGTAAATTTTATTAGTCAAAAGAAATTAGGTTTAGAATAAAAAAGCAAATTAGAACGATTTAGCGCGTTTTGTTACTAAAATTTTGTTATTTAGAATTAAACTTTTCAAATGGCTCCCAAAAACTGTTTTCTCACTTAGAATTTAAAAGTAAATTTTATTAGTCTAAAGAAATTAGACTAAGCGTAAATAAGCGATTAGAACGAATTAGAGCGTTTTGTTACTAAAATTTTGTTATTTAGAATGAAACGTTTCAAATGGCTCCCAAAAAGCTATTTTCTCACTTAGAATTTAAAAGTAAATTTTATTAGTCAAAAGAAATTAGATTAAGCATAAAAAAGCAAATTAGAACGAATTAGAGCGTTTTGTTACTAAAATTTTGTTATTTAGAATTAACTTTTCAAATGGCTCCCAAAAACTGTTTTCTCACTTAGAATTTAAAAGTAAATTTTATTAGTCTAAAGAAATTAGATTAAGCATAAAAAAGCAAATTAGAACGAATTAGAGCGTTTTGTTACTAAAATTTTGTTACTTAGAATTAAACTTTACAAATGGCTCCCAAAAAGCTGTTTTCTCACTTAGAATTTAAAAGTAAATTTTATTAGTCAAAAGAAATTAGATTAAGCGTAAATAAGCAATTTAGAACAAACTAGACCGTTTTGTTAGTCAAATTTTGTTATTTAGAATTAAACGTTCAAATGGCTGCCAAAAAGCTGTTTTCTCACTTAGAATTTAAAAGTAAATTTTATTAGTGAAAATAAGTTAGATTAAGCGTAAGTAAGTAAATTAGAACGAATTAGAGCATTTTGTTACTAAAATTTTGTGATTTAGAATTAAACGTTTCATATGGCTCCCAAAAAGCTGTTTTCTCACTTAGAAATTAAAAGTAAACTTTATTAGTCTAAAGAAATTAGACTAAGCATAAAAAAGCAAATTAGAACGATTTAGCGCGTTTTGTTACTAAAATTTTGTTATTTAGAATTAAACTTTTCAAATGGCTCCCAAAAAGCTGTTTTCTCACTTAGAAATTAAAAGTAAATTTTATTAGTCAAAAGAAATTAGATTAAGCATAAAAAAGCAATTTAGAACGAACTAGACCGTTTTGTTAGTCAAATTTTGTTATTTAGAATTAAACATTCAAATGGCTGCCAAAAAGCTGTTTTCTCACTGAGAATTTAAAAGTAAATTTTATTAGTGAAAATAAGTTAGATTAAGCGTAAATAAGCAATTTAGAACGAACTAGACCGTTTTGTTAGTCAAATTTTGTTATTTAGAATTAAACGTTCAAATGGCTGCCAAAAAGCTGTTTTCTCACTTAGAATTTAAAATTAAATTTTATTAGTGAAAATAAGTTAGATTAAGCGTAAATAAGCAATTTAGAACGAACTAGACCGTTTTGTTAGTCAAATTTGGTTATTTAGAATTAAACGTTCAAATGGCTGCCAAAAAGCTGTTTTCTCACTTAGAATTTAAAAGTAAATTTTGTTAGTGAAAATTAGTTAGATTAAGCGTAAGTAAGCAATTTAGAACGAATTAGAGCGTTTTGTTACTAAAATGTTGTTATTAAGAATTAAACGTTCAAATGGCTGCCAAAAAGCTGTTTTCTCACTTAGAATTTCAAAGTAAATTTTATTAGTGAAAATAAGTTAGATTAAGCGTAAGTAAGCAATTTAGAACGATTTAGCGCGTTTTGTTACTAAAATTTTGTTATTTAGAATTAAACTTTTCAAATGGCTCCCAAAAAGCTGTTTTCTCACTTAGAATTTAAAAGTAAATTTTATTAGTCAAAAGAAATTAGATTAAGCGTAAATAAGCAATTTAGAACGAATTAGAGCGTTTTGTTACTAAAATTTTGTTATTTAGAATTAAACGTTTCAAATGGCTCCCAAAAAGCTGTTTTCTCACTTAGAAATTAAAAGTATACTTTATTAGTCTAAAGAAATTAGACTAAGCGTAAATAAGCAATTTAGAACGAATTAGAGCGTTTTGTTACTAAAATTTTGTTATTTAGAATTAAACGTTTCAAATGGCTCCCAAAAAGCTGTTTTCTCACTTAGAATTTAAAAGTAAATTTTATTAGTCAAAAGAAATTAGGTTTAGAATAAAAAAGCAAATTAGAACGATTTAGCGCGTTTTGTTACTAAAATTTTGTTATTTAGAATTAAACTTTTCAAATGGCTCCCAAAAACTGTTTTCTCACTTAGAATTTAAAAGTAAATTTTATTAGTCTAAAGAAATTAGACTAAGCGTAAATAAGCGATTAGAACGAATTAGAGCGTTTTGTTACTAAAATTTTGTTATTTAGAATGAAACGTTTCAAATGGCTCCCAAAAAGCTATTTTCTCACTTAGAATTTAAAAGTAAATTTTATTAGTCAAAAGAAATTAGATTAAGCATAAAAAAGCAAATTAGAACGAATTAGAGCGTTTTGTTACTAAAATTTTGTTATTTAGAATTAACTTTTCAAATGGCTCCCAAAAACTGTTTTCTCACTTAGAATTTAAAAGTAAATTTTATTAGTCTAAAGAAATTAGACTAAGCGTAAATAAGCGATTAGAACGAATTAGAGCGTTTTGTTACTAAAATTTTGTTATTTAGAATGAAACGTTTCAAATGGCTCCCAAAAAGCTATTTTCTCACTTAGAATTTAAAAGTAAATTTTATTAGTCTAAAGAAATTAGATTAAGCATAAAAAAGCAAATTAGAACGAATTAGAGCGTTTTGTTACTAAAATTTTGTTATTTAGAATTAAACTTTACAAATGGCTCCCAAAAAGCTGTTTTCTCACTTAGAATTTAAAAGTAAATTTTATTAGTCAAAAGAAATTAGATTAAGCATAAAAAAGCAAATTAGAACGATTTAGCGCGTTTTGTTACTAAAATTTTGTTATTTAGAATTAACTTTTCAAATGGCTCCCAAAAACTGTTTTCTCACTTAGAATTTAAAAGTAAATTTTATTAGTCTAAAGAAATTAGATTAAGCATAAAAAAGCAAATTAGAACGAATTAGAGCGTTTTGTTACTAAAATTTTGTTATTTAGAATTAAACTTTACAAATGGCTCCCAAAAAGCTGTTTTCTCACTTAGAATTTAAAAGTAAATTTTATTAGTCAAAAGAAATTAGATTAAGCATAAAAAAGCAAATTAGAACGAATTAGAGCGTTTTGTTACTAAAATTTTGTTATTTAGAATTAAACTTTACAAATGGCTCCCAAAAAGCTGTTTTCTCACTTAGAATTTAAAAGTAAATTTTATTAGTCAAAAGAAATTAGATTAAGCATAAAAAAGCAAATTAGAACGATTTAGCGCGTTTTGTTACTAAAATTTTGTTATTTAGAATTAAACTTTTCAAATGGCTCCCAAAAAGCTGTTTTCTCACTTAGAATTTAAAAGTAAATTTTATTAGTCAAAAGAAATTAGATTAAGCATAAAAAAGCAATTTAGAGCGAATTAGAGCGTTTTGTTACTAAAATTTTGTTATTTAGAATTAAACGTTTCAAATGGCTCCCAAAAAGCTGTTTTCTCACTTAGCAATTAAAAGTAAACTTTATTAGTCTAAAGAAATTAGACTAAGCATAAAAAAGCAAATTAGAACGATTTAGCGCGTTTTGTTACTAAAATTTTGTTATTTAGAATTAAACTTTTCAAATGGCTCCCAAAAAGCTGTTTTCTCACTTAGAAATTAAAAGTAAATTTTATTAGTCAAAAGAAATTAGATTAAGTATAAAAAAGCAATTTAGAACGAACTAGACCGTTTTGTTAGTCAAATTTTGTTATTTAGAATTAAACGTTCAAATGGCTGCCAAAAAGCTGTTTTCTCACTTAGAATTTAAAAGTAAATTTTATTAGTGAAAATAAGTTAGATTAAGCGTAAATAAGCAATTTAGAACGAACTAGACCGTTTTGTTAGTCAAATTTTGTTATTTAGAATTAAACGTTCAAATGGCTGCCAAAAAGCTGTTTTCTCACTTAGAATTTAAAAGTAAATTTTATTAGTGAAAATAAGTTAGATTAAGCGTAAGTAAGCAATTTAGAACGAATTAGAGCATTTTGTTACTAAAATTTTGTTATTTAGAATTAAACGTTCAAATGGCTGCCAAAAAGCTGTTTTCTCACTTAGAATTTAAAAGTAAATTTTATTAGTGAAAATAAGTTAGATTAAGCGTAAATAAGCAATTTAGAACGAATTAGAGCGTTTTGTTACTAAAATTTTGTTATTTAGAATTAAACGTTCAAATGGCTCCCAAAAAGCTGTTTTCTCACTTAGAATTTAAAAGTAAATTTTATTAGTCAAAAGAAATTAGATTAAGCGTAAATAAGCAATTTAGAACGAACTAGACCGTTTTGTTAGTCAAATTTTGTTATTTAGAATTAAACGTTCAAATGGCTGCCAAAAAGCTGTTTTCTCACTTAGAATTTAAAAGTAAATTTTATTAGTGAAAATAAGTTAGATTAAGCGTAAGTAAGCAAATTAGAACGAAATAGAGCATTTTGTTACTAAAATTTTGTGATTTAGAAATAAACGTTTCATATGGCTCCCAAAAAGCTGTTTTCTCACTTAGAATTTAAAAGTAAATTTTATTAGTCAAAAGAAATTAGATTAAGCATAAAAAAGCAATTTAGAGCGAATTAGAGCGTTTTGTTACTAAAATTTTGTTATTTAGAATTAAACTTTTCAAATGGCTCCCAAAAAGCTGTTTTCTCACTTAGAATTTAAAAGTAAATTTTATTAGTCAAAAGAAATTAGATTAAGCATAAAAAAGCAATTTAGAGCGAATTAGAGCGTTTTGTTACTAAAATTTTGTTATTTAGAATTAAACGTTTCAAATGGCTCCCAAAAAGCTGTTTTCTCACTTAGAAATTAAAAGTAAACTTTATTAGTCTAAAGAAATTAGACTAAGCATAAAAAAGGAAATTAGAACGATTTAGCGCGTTTTGTTACTAAAATTTTGTTATTTAGAATTAAACTTTTCAAATGGCTCCCAAAAAGCTGTTTTCTCACTTAGAAATTAAAAGTAAATTTTATTAGTCAAAAGAAATTAGATTAAGCATAAAAAAGCAATTTAGAACGAACTAGACCGTTTTGTTAGTCAAATTTTGTTATTTAGAATTAAACGTTCAAATGGCTGCCAAAAAGCTGTTTTCTCACTTAGAATTTAAAAGTAAATTTTATTAGTGAAAATAAGTTAGATTAAGCGTAAATAAGCAACTTAGAACGAACTAGACCATTTTGTTAGTCAAATTTTGTTATTTAGAATTAAACGTTCAAATGGCTGCCAAAAAGCTGTTTTCTCACTTAGAATTTAAAAGTAAATTTTATTAGTGAAAATAAGTTAGATTAAGCGTAAATAAGCAATTTAGAACGAACTAGACCGTTTTGTTAGTCAAATTTTGTTATTTAGAATTAAACGTTCAAATGGCTGCCAAAAAGCTGTTTTCTCACTTAGAATTTAAAAGTAAATTTTGTTAGTGAAAATTAGTTAGATTAAGCGTAAGTAAGCAATTTAGAACGAATTAGAGCGTTTTGTTACTAAAATGTTGTTATTTAGAATTAAACGTTCAAATGGCTGCCAAAAAGCTGTTTTCTCACTTAGAATTTCAAAGTAAATTTTATTAGTGAAAATAAGTTAGATTAAGCGTAAGTAAGCAATTTAGAACGATTTAGCGCGTTTTGTTACTAAAATTTTGTTATTTAGAATTAAACTTTTCAAATGGCTCCCAAAAAGCTGTTTTCTCACTTAGAATTTAAAAGTAAATTTTATTAGTTAAAAGAAATTAGACTAAGCATAAAAAAGCAAATTAGAACGAATTAGCGCGTTTTGTTACTAAAATTTTGTGATTTGGAATTAAACTTTTCAAATGGCTCCCAAAAAGCTGTTTTCTCACTTAGAATTTAAAAGTAAATTTTATTAGTTAAAAGAAATTAGATTAAGCATAAAAAAGCAATTTGTAACGATTTAGCGCGTTTTGTTACTAAAATTTTGTTATTTAGAATTAAACTTTTCAAATGGCTCCTAAAAAGCTGTTTTCTCACTTAGAATTTAAAAGTAAATTTTATTAGTGAAAATAAGTTAGATTAAGCGTAAATAAGCAATTTAGAACGAAATAAAGCGTTTTGTTACTAAAATTTTGTTATTTAGAATTAAACGTTTCAAATGGCTCCCAAAAAGCTGTTTTCTCACTTAGAAATTAAAAGTAAACTTTATTAGTCTAAAGAAATTAGACTAAGCATAAAAAAGCAAATTAGAACGATTTAGCGCGTTTTGTTACTAAAATTTTGTTATTTAGAATTAAACTTTTCAAATGGCTCCCAAAAAGCTGTTTTCTCACTTAGAATTTAAAAGTAAATTTTATTAGTCAAAAGAAATTAGATTAAGCATAAAAAAGCAAATTAGAACGATTTAGCGCGTTTTGTTACTAAAATTTTGTTATTTAGAATTAAACTTTTCAAATGGCTCCCAAAAAGCTGTTTTCTCACTTAGAATTTAAAAGTAAATTTTATTAGTCAAAAGAAATTAGATTAAGCATAAAAAAGCAATTTAGAGCGAATTAGAGCGTTTTGTTACTAAAATTTTGTTATTTAGAATTAAACTTTTCAAATGGCTCCCAAAAAGCTGTTTTCTCACTTAGAAATTAAAAGTAAATTTTATTAGTCAAAAGAAATTAGACTAAGCATAAAAAGCAATTTAGAACGAACTAGACCGTTTTGTTAGTCAAATTTTGTTATTTAGAATTAAACTTTCAAATGGCTGCCAAAAAGCTGTTTTCTCACTGAGAATTTAAAAGTAAATTTTATTAGTGAAAATAAGTTAGATTAAGCGTAAATAAGCAATTTAGAACGAACTAGACCGTTTTGTTAGTCAAATTTTGTTATTTAGAATTAAACGTTCAAATGGCTGCCATAAAGCTGTTTTCTCACTTAGAATTTAAAAGTAAATTTTATTAGTGAAAATAAGTTAGATTAAGCGTAAGTATGCAATTTAGAACGAATTAGAGCATTTTGTTACTAAAATTTTGTTATTTAGAATTAAACGTTCAAATGGCTGCCAAAAAGCTGTTTTCTCACTTAGAATTTAAAAGTAAATTTTATTAGTGAAAATAAGTTAGATTAAGCGTAAATAAGCAATTTAGAACGAATTAGAGCGTTTTGTTACTAAAATTTTGTTATTTAGAATTAAACGTTTCAAATGGCTCCCAAAAAGCTGTTTTCTCACTTAGAATTTAAAAGTAAATTTTATTAGTCAAAAGAAATTAGACTAAGCATAAAAAGGCAAATTAGAACGATTTAGCGCGTGTTGTTACTAAAATTTTGTTATTTAGAATTAAACTTTTCAAATGGCTCCCAAAAAGCTGTTTTCTCACTTAGAAATTAAAAGTAAATTTTATTAGTCAAAAGAAATTAGATTAAGTATAAAAAAGCAATTTAGAACGAACTAGACCGTTTTGTTAGTCAAATTTTGTTATTTAGAATTAAACGTTCAAATGGCTGCCAAAAAGCTGTTTTCTCACTGAGAATTTAAAAGTAAATTTTATTAGTGAAAATAAGTTAGATTAAGCGTAAATAAGCAATTTAGAACGAACTAGACCGTTTTGTTAGTCAAATTTTGTTATTTAGAATTAAACGTTCAAATGGCTGCCAAAAAGCTGTTTTCTCACTTAGAATTTAAAATTAAATTTTATTAGTGAAAATAAGTTAGATTAAGCGTAAGTAAGCAATTTAGAACGAATTGGAGCATTTTGTTACTAAAATTTTGTTATTTAGAATTAAACGTTCAAATGGCTGCCAAAAAGCTGTTTTCTCACTTAGAATTTAAAAGTAAATTTTATTAGTGAAAATAAATTAGATTAAGCGTAAATAAGCAATTTAGAATGAATTAGAGCGTTTTGTTACTAAAATTTTGTTATTTAGAATTAAACGTTTCAAATGGCTCCCAAAAAGCTGTTTTCTCACTTAGAATTTAAAAGTAAATTTTATTAGTCAAAAGAAATTAGATTAAGCATAAAAAAGCAAATTAGAACGATTTAGCGCGTTTTGTTACTAAAATTTTGTTATTTAGAATTAAACTTTTCAAATGGCTCCCAAAAAGCTGTTTTCTCACTTAGAATTTAAAAGTAAATTTTATTAGTCAAAAGAAATTAGATTAAGCATAAAAAAGCAATTTAGAGCGAATTAGAGCGTTTTGTTACTAAAA
Source organism: Apoderus coryli (assembly GCA_911728435.2). Taxonomy (NCBI): domain Eukaryota; kingdom Metazoa; phylum Arthropoda; class Insecta; order Coleoptera; family Attelabidae; genus Apoderus; species Apoderus coryli. The sequence continues at coordinate 13,528,435 of OU452212.1, read as the reverse complement.
TTTTGTTATTTAGAATTAAACTTTTCAAATGGCTCCCAAAAAGCTGTTTTCTCACTTAGAAATTAAAAGTAAATTTTATTAGTCAAAAGAAATTAGACTAAGCATAAAAAAGCAATTTAGAACGAACTAGACCGTTTTGTTAGTCAAATTTTGTTATTTAGAATTAAACTTTCAAATGGCTGCCAAAAAGCTGTTTTCTCACTGAGAATTTAAAAGTAAATTTTATTAGTGAAAATAAGTTAGATTAAGCGTAAATAAGCAATTTAGAACGAACTAGACCGTTTTGTTAGTCAAATTTTGTTATTTAGAATTAAACGTTCAAATGGCTGCCATAAAGCTGTTTTCTCACTTAGAATTTAAAAGTAAATTTTATTAGTGAAAATAAGTTAGATTAAGCGTAAGTATGCAATTTAGAACGAATTAGAGCATTTTGTTACTAAAATTTTGTTATTTAGAATTAAACGTTCAAATGGCTGCCAAAAAGCTGTTTTCTCACTTAGAATTTAAAAGTAAATTTTACTAGTGAAAATAAGTTAGATTAAGCGTAAATAAGCAATTTAGAACGAATTAGAGCGTTTTGTTACTAAAATTTTGTTATTTAGAATTAAACGTTTCAAATGGCTCCCAAAAAGCTGTTTTCTCACTTAGAATTTAAAAGTAAATTTTATTAGTCAAAAGAAATTAGACTAAGCATAAAAAGGCAAATTAGAACGATTTAGCGCGTGTTGTTACTAAAATTTTGTTATTTAGAATTAAACTTTTCAAATGGCTCCCAAAAAGCTGTTTTCTCACTTAGAATTTAAAAGTAAATTTTATTAGTCAAAAGAAATTAGATTAAGCATAAAAAAGCAATTTAAAGCGAATTAGAGCGTTTTGTTACTAAAATTTTGTTATTTAGAATTAAACGTTTCAAATGGCTCCCAAAAAGCTGTTTTCTCACTTAGAAATTAAAAGTAAACTTTATTAGTCTAAAGAAATTAGACTAAGCATAAAAAAGCAAATTAGAACGATTTAGCGCGTTTTGTTACTAAAATTTTGTTATTTAGAATTAAACTTTTCAAATGGCTCCCAAAAAGCTGTTTTCTCACTTAGAAATTAAAAGTAAATTTTATTAGTCAAAAGAAATTAGATTAAGTATAAAAAAGCAATTTAGAACGAACTAGACCGTTTTGTTAGTCAAATTTTGTTATTTAGAATTAAACGTTCAAATGGCTGCCAAAAAGCTGTTTTCTCACTGAGAATTTAAAAGTAAATTTTATTAGTGAAAATAAGTTAGATTAAGCGTAAATAAGCAATTTAGAACGAACTAGACCGTTTTGTTAGTCAAATTTTGTTATTTAGAATTAAACGTTCAAATGGCTGCCAAAAAGCTGTTTTCTCACTTAGAATTTAAAATTAAATTTTATTAGTGAAAATAAGTTAGATTAAGCGTAAGTAAGCAATTTAGAACGAATTGGAGCATTTTGTTACTAAAATTTTGTTATTTAGAATTAAACGTTCAAATGGCTGCCAAAAAGCTGTTTTCTCACTTAGAATTTAAAAGTAAATTTTATTAGTGAAAATAAATTAGATTAAGCGTAAATAAGCAATTTAGAATGAATTAGAGCGTTTTGTTACTAAAATTTTGTTATTTAGAATTAAACGTTTCAAATGGCTCCCAAAAAGCTGTTTTCTCACTTAGAATTTAAAAGTAAATTTTATTAGTCAAAAGAAATTAGATTAAGCATAAAAAAGCAAATTAGAACGATTTAGCGCGTTTTGTTACTAAAATTTTGTTATTTAGAATTAAACTTTTCAAATGGCTGCCAAAAAGCTGTTTTCTCACTGAGAATTTAAAAGTAAATTTTATTAGTGAAAATAAGTTAGATTAAGCGTAAATAAGCAATTTAGAACGAACTAGACCGTTTTGTTAGTCAAATTTTGTTATTTAGAATTAAACGTTCAAATGGCTGCCAAAAAGCTGTTTTCTCACTTAGAATTTAAAATTAAATTTTATTAGTGAAAATAAGTTAGATTAAGCGTAAGTAAGCAATTTAGAACGAATTGGAGCATTTTGTTACTAAAATTTTGTTATTTAGAATTAAACGTTCAAATGGCTGCCAAAAAGCTGTTTTCTCACTTAGAATTTAAAAGTAAATTTTATTAGTGAAAATAAATTAGATTAAGCGTAAATAAGCAATTTAGAATGAATTAGAGCGTTTTGTTACTAAAATTTTGTTATTTAGAATTAAACGTTTCAAATGGCTCCCAAAAAGCTGTTTTCTCACTTAGAATTTAAAAGTAAATTTTATTAGTCAAAAGAAATTAGATTAAGCATAAAAAAGCAAATTAGAACGATTTAGCGCGTTTTGTTACTAAAATTTTGTTATTTAGAATTAAACTTTTCAAATGGCTCCCAAAAAGCTGTTTTCTCACTTAGAATTTAAAAGTAAATTTTATTAGTCAAAAGAAATTAGATTAAGTGTAAATAAGCAATTTAGAACGAATTAGACCGTTTTGTTAGTCAAATTTTGTTATTTAGAATTAAACGTTCAAATGGCTGCCAAAAAGCTGTTTTCTCACTTAGAAATTAAAAGTAAATTTTATTAGTGAAAATAAGTTAGATTAAGCGTAAGTAAGTAAATTAGAACGAATTAGAGCATTTTGTTACTAAAATTTTGTGATTTAGAATTAAACGTTTCATATGGCTCCCAAAAAGCTGTTTTCTCACTTAGAAATTAAAAGTAAACTTTATTAGTCTAAAGAAATTAGACTAAGCATAAAAAAGCAAATTAGAACGATTTAGCGCGTTTTGTTACTAAAATTTTGTTATTTAGAATTAAACTTTTCAAATGGCTCCCAAAAAGCTGTTTTCTCACTTAGAAATTAAAAGTAAATTTTATTAGTCAAAAGAAATTAGATTAAGCATAAAAAAGCAATTTAGAACGAACTAGACCGTTTTGTTAGTCAAATTTTGTTATTTAGAATTAAACGTTCAAATGGCTGCCAAAAAGCTGTTTTCTCACTGAGAATTTAAAAGTAAATTTTATTAGTGAAAATAAGTTAGATTAAGCGTAAATAAGCAATTTAGAACGAACTAGACCGTTTTGTTAGTCAAATTTTGTTATTTAGAATTAAACGTTCAAATGGCTGCCAAAAAGCTGTTTTCTCACTTAGAATTTAAAAGTAAATTTTATTAGTGAAAATAAGTTAGATTAAGCGTAAGTAAGCAATTTAGAACGAATTAGAGCATTTTGTTACTAAAATTTTGTTATTTAGAATTAAACGTTCAAATGGCTGCCAAAAAGCTGTTTTCTCACTTAGAATTTAAAAGTAAATTTTATTAGTGAAAATAAGTTAGATTAAGCGTAAATAAGCAATTTAGAACGAATTAGAGCGTTTTGTTACTAAAATTTTGTTATTTAGAATTAAACGTTTCAAATGGCTCCCAAAAAGCTGTTTTCTCACTTAGAATTTAAAAGTAAATTTTATTAGTCAAAAGAACTTAGATTAAGCATAAAAAAGCAAATTAGAACGATTTAGCGCGTTTTGTTACTAAAATTTTGTTATTTAGAATTAAACTTTTCAAATGGCTCCCAAAAAGCTGTTTTCTCACTTAGAATTTAAAAGTAAATTTTATTAGTCAAAAGAAATTAGATTAAGCGTAAATAAGCAATTTAGAACGAACTAGACCGTTTTGTTAGTCAAATTTTGTTATTTAGAATTAAACGTTCAAATGGCTGCCAAAAAGCTGTTTTCTCACTTAGAATTTAAAAGTAAATTTTATTAGTGAAAATAAGTTAGATTAAGCGTAAGTAAGCAATTTAGAACGAATTAGAGCATTTTGTTACTAAAATTTTGTTATTTAGGAGTAAACGTTTCAAATGGCTCCCAAAAAGCTGTTTTCTCACTTAGAAATTAAAAGTAAACTTTATTAGTCTAAAGAAATTAGACTAAGCATAAAAAAGCAAATTAGAACGATTTAGCGCGTTTTGTTACTAAAATTTTGTTATTTAGAATTAAACTTTTCAAATGGTTCCCAAAAAGCTGTTTTCTCACTTAGAATTTAAAAGTAAATTTTATTAGTCAAAAGAAATTAGATTAAGAATAAAAAAGCAAATTAGAACGATTTAGCGCGTTTTGTTACTAAAATTTTGTTATTTAGAATTAAACTTTTCAAATTGCTCCCAAAAAGCTGTTTTCTCACTTAGAATTTAAAAGTAAATTTTATTAGTCAAAAGAAATTAGATTAAGAATAAAAAAGCAAATTATAAAGATTTAGCGCGTTTTGTTACTAAAATTTTGTTATTTAGAATTAAACTTTTCAAATGGCTCCCAAAAAGCTGTTTTCTCACTTAGAATTTAAAAGTAAATTTTATTAGTCAAAAGAAATATTAGATTAAGCATAAAAAAGTAATTTAGAACGAACTAGACCGTTTTGTTAGTCAAATTTTGTTATTTAGAATTAAACTTTTCAAATGGCTCCCAAAAAGCTGTTTTCTCACTTAGAATTTAAAAGTAAATTTTATTAGTGAAAATAAGTTAGATTAAGCGTAATTAAGCAATTTAGAACGAATTAGAGCGTTTTGTTACTAAAATGTTGTTATTTAGAATTAAACGTTCAAATGGCTGTCAAAAAGCTGTTTTCTCACTTAGAATTTAAAAGTAAATTTTATTAGTCAAAAGAAATTAGATTAAGCATAAAAAAGCAAATTAGAACGAATTAGCGCGTTTTGTTACTAAAATTTTGTTATTTAGAATTAAACTTTTCAAATGGCTCCCAAAAAGCTGTTTTCTCACTTAGAATTTAAAAGTAAATTTTATTAGTTAAAAGAAATTAGATTAAGCATAAAAAAGCAATTTAGAACGATTTAGCGGGTTTTGTTACTAAAGTTTTGTTATTTAGAATTAAACGTTCAAATGGCTGCCAAAAAGCTGTTTTCTCACTTAGAATTTAAAAGTAAATTTTATTAGTGAAAATGAGTTAGATTAAGCATAAAAAAGCGAATTAGAACGATTTAGCGCGTTTTGTTAATAAAATTTTGTTATTTAGAATTAAGCGTTCAAATGGCTGCCAAAAAGCTGTTTTCTCACTTAGAATTTAAAAGTAAATTTTATTACTCAAAAGAAATTAGATTAAGCTTAAAAAAGCAATTTAGAACGATTTAGCGCATTTTGTTACTAAAGTTTTGTTATTTAGAATTAAACGTTCAAATGGCTGCCAAAAAGCTGTTTTCTCACTTAGAATTTAAAAGTAAATTTTATTAGTGAAAATAAGTTAGATTAAGCGTAAATAAGCAATTTAGAACGAATTAGAGCGTTTTGTTACTAAAATTTTGTTATTTAGAATTAAACGTTCAAATGACGTTGAAGTTTTCTATATCGAGATATATATATATACAACTGATTGAATGTTATTGGGATGTGTGACCAGGGCTAATTGAAATTAAACTCTTGTTTACAACGCCAAGCTTTCGAATTACTTTTAATTCTTCATTAATTTCAACTAGCCCTGGTCACACATCCCAATAACATTCAATCAGTTGTATATATCAATAAGTTGACCAATATCAAGAAAAAATTGTTATATATATATATATATATATATATATATAGATATATAAACTTTTGAACTGAGGTCATTTTTAGGATCCAGGGGTCATAAAATGAAGGACTGCATAAAAATTTTTCAAAATTTCGGTTGTGTCGATCTCCTAGTTAGATTTTTTTTAAAAATCTACTAAAATACCAAAATGAAACCCCCTCCCTCTACACCAAGCGAGACGCGCTAAGTACAAGTTGGTACATACATAGAAGATGAAAGTTATCGGCACCCGCTTCTACAAAGGGTTTTAGGTACTTGGACTAGCAGCGGGGACAAACACATTAGGTAGAACGGGGAATAACCGTTGGCTGAAATAAAATGACGACTTTTGTCGACAACTATAGGTTCCTATCTCTACCAGATAAAATAACTCGATATTTTGGAGGATAGAAATTTCGTAAATGAAAAGCATTAGGTAAAATAACTATTACACAGATGTAATTAAATCAGTGCCTATTTTAGCTATGTACTTAGTTGTTAAAATCTTATTTATACTTAAATATTATAATGCACATACCTAGGTACATTAATATACTAAAGCAGGTAAATATAATTTATAGGTAGGTAGGTATATGTTCCTATTAGAACTAATTTAGTTTTCAGTTTCATAAAACGATTTTTGAGAATATTGAGGTACGTATAGGTACCTACCTAATTAAATATTTTCATATTAATAATAGCTAGGTATACCTAACTGGGTACGTATGGAAATCTGTAGGTGTACAATACCTTATTCAAGCAGAATACCGAACTCATTTAGCGCAAATAAAATTATATATAAGTTCACAATTTGAAATCTTATTTAACTAATCCACATACAAGTTTTGTTTAGATGAAAAGATATCAGCTTAGCAGAAAAAATTTTCGTTTTTAGATAATGTAGCTACTCATGCATGATAACTACATTTATTAATTTAACAAAAATTTTGCGAAAACTAACTAGCACATTCACCTCTAAATAATATTTTTTATTTGGATAAACCAAGTTTTTTTTTCGGTGTGAAAATGTAGTTCTGATGATGAACATTTATGAGAATTGTAGAGTATTTTCTAGAAAAAGAAACGAGCGAAAAGTTTACGTATAATGATATAAGCAAGTGGGCAAAACATACTAATCATAATAATAGAAGGGAAACAATATAATTACAATAGACAAAACTAAATTAAACTAAGAAATTATTATAAACAATAAACCTTCAAAATAATTAAACAAACAAAAAGAGAAAAGCTCTAGATAATGCCTCATCAAACTACCCAGTAAACACACATACGTTTATTTAACGTTTATCATTACAAAACACCTTTCTAAAAAAAGGTACATTAAATACGTACATTTTACTTTTATATGTCGCGCTTTTGCACGTTACAGAACACTAATAACGAAACGTTAGTTAAATGCTATATAAAGACGTGTATTGGACGTATTTATGTATATATATTCAACGGTGAAATCAAACGTTATTTAAACGGTTCTAAAATACGTTAATAATACCATTACACAAAGCTTTTAAAAAACGACAAATGCATGTATTAGATATACATGCATTTATCGTTTTTTAAAAGCTAATAATTAACGTTTGTGTAATCGTATTAATTACGCATTTTAGAAACGTTTAAATAACGTTTGATTTCACGTTATTTAAAGTGGCTTTTATATATTTTTGTAACGTGAAATATACGTTGATAAAATGTATGGAATAAATCAATAAAACTACCAGATTTCCATTGTTGGGGTGGTACAAAAGTTTGAAGAAAAAATAATGCCTTTTTTGTTAAATAGTTAAACCAAAAAATATAAACATTTGGGTGTTTTCTAATATTAAATATTGTGGTCAAATATAACTTACATTATTATACGATACAATAATGCACGTTTCGGCGAACGCTTTCTGTCGGCGAAACTTACGTTGTATCGAATAATTTTGTAATTTCTTTTTGACAATATTTTATATAAAAATATTGAATAACACAAAAAAAAAACGGATTTTTGATTTGTTTTTAACATATTTACAACAAACAATCCAACTTTTTGGTTTAACGATTTAGGATATTGAAGACATACTTTTAGCATCGAACCTTGTCCGTTATTTTATTAGGATAAAAACACTTTACATTTTTTGTTGTATATAATTATAACAAAATATTCTAGAATCATCACTAGTGTAAAATGTAAGATAACAAATTGTCTATAAATATGTAATTTATTCTAAACATAGGAAAATTTTTTTTAATAACAAATATAAAGTTAAATTAAGGAACAAATAATTCTTTCATATATTAATAAGAATAAAATACAGAATTATGCTTAAATTTTGACTGCTTTTTAACCGCCTACGATAGCGAATTTTAATTAATTATTTAAAAAATCAATAAATCATGAATACATAAATAATGCTTGCAAATCATTTTTCTGGTGTACGGGAAAGTTCAATTTGGCTGCTTCTGAAATGAAAAATGTATACATAAGTATTAGCATAATATAATTATAAATATTTAGAATGTAATGTTATTTTTGCTAGAAGCCTATAGATACTTTATACATTTTTAGGCAAAAGTAAAAGATATTTACTTTTAATCTAAAATTATATTTTCTGAGTGCAGTAAACCAAACACCCAGTAAATTCATTGCATTGTAGTTTGTCAATTTTAATTTTTTTTCCTGTGAATTTTTTCAAATTTTATAATATAATTTTTATTAGTGTTCTAAAAGCAAAATATCGAGGGGTGTGGCTGGCTGATGAGTACAAACGAGAACGAAATATGCGCATATAGGTAAGTAGTCTTTACTTGATATTTTGAAGCAACAAACTTCAATAGTAAGTAAGTAAAGTTTATTTTATTTTTTTCTCTTAAATACTGTGTTAATAAGTTTAGTAGATTAAATTTTTTAACATCTGATGCAATAAATTATATATTTTTTGATTGCATTTCACATTTCAATGATTTATTTGGTTTTTTGTTGTACTTATAGGTATGCTCAGTTAATTTGATGCGAAAAAGCCGGAAAAAGCTAGATAAAATATTCATTTTAGTATTTATTTAGAAAACTTGTGCTTGTAATTCAATGCCAGTCGTGGTACTAGCCAGTGGAGTAGCTGTTTTGCCTTGTTCTCTAAATTTATACATAACATTTTCGATAGCGGGGACAGATTCGTCTCACATCGAAAAATTCTAAATTAATTTCTTATTTTCTACATAAATATTTTTTTACATATCAATAAAATAATTATAAATATTTTGGACTATATTGCCGACTTTTAAAATGAATACATACAGGTTATATAATTAGTGCGCTAAAGACCATTTACGCCTTTGCTTTCGTATTTAAGGACTCGTTGTTGATGTAATTACACTAAACTATTAAGGTCCACATTTTAAAATAGTTTTAAATATTCAGGATCTACCCTAAATAAAGGCTGAACTAAATTTCTGTTTTTACACTGAAAGAATTTAAATTTAGTTAACTATAAGCTACTTCGTAATATTTTCTTTGCAACAAAAATTATTAAAATTAAAATCAAACATATTTTTTCAGAGAACAGTTCGTAGACGTAAAACTACCAAACTTGAGAATAGGAAATGCTCAACAAAACATAAAAGAAATTCGTAGACCTAGGGTTTTTTATATTACATACATGGTGTGCTATTCATACATACATTATTACACTTTTGAAATCAACTATTTCATACACATGTAATTAAACAACTACTTAGTATTTTTATATGAACTGGTCAACCTAAGTATAGTATCCGTTCTAATTGCCTTTTTGAAACGCCTGAGAGAATTAACTGAATTCAATTTTTATTCGAAATTTGCTATGTTTCCTAAAAATATTCTTTATAACAAACATACTATGCCATATAATAACCAACAACGATCAGAATCCAACTAGTAAGTAAATCAAATGTGCTATTTAAAAAATTAAAATAAGTTTGGTACGCTTTGTTTTTATGGTATATCCTGTATACTTATTTTAAAAAATATGTACTTTAATAGGACGCATAATTTTTATTTATAACATTTTTCTGCAAATATGGTGGTAAATAATGCGTAAATGGATCTTAACGCACTAATTTTATACCCTGTGTAAATATCAAATATGTTTAAGCCGTTTTAGTATCATAATAAAATCTTGTGTTCTATCTTATTGACACCTATTACTTACCTAAAATAGTGCTCAAAAGTGTTGTTTTCAAAACCATTTTTTTGAAGCGACCTTTACAGTTGAACTGTATTCCTAATTGGTTGCCATTAAAAATTTCAAAATTCTTCTAGAAACTCAATACCAAACATCACTTAATTTTTAATAATATTAAACTACTTAAATATTTTTTAACTAATTGTAGCACTTGATATTTATTATATTCGCACTATTTACAATCATAATTATTATTCTTTGCTACCTCCATAATTCTTCTAGAAAGTCCCTCAATACCGAATCTCACTTAATTTTTAATAATATTACACTTCTTAAATCTTTTTTAACTAGGTAATTGTAGCACTTTATTTTTATTATATTCGCACTATTTTCATAATTCTTTTAGAAACGCCCTCAATACCGAACGTCACTTAATTTTTAATAAGCATTAAACTACTTAAATCTTTTTTAACTAATTGTCTCACGTTCCAGTGCTTTGATGTAACGTAAAGATATAAAATATATTGTAAATTCTATTTCTTATACCTACCCGCGATATACCTAAAACCATTGTTGCCAAGTCGGGTAGCCTGTTAATAAAATTTAAATGTCATTTTAAGTCTGTCTTATTATACCTAAACCAAGCTTTAAATTTTAGAAATCAAAGGCGTCTACTACAGAAAATATTTTTATGTACATGTTCGAATCAGCCAAACATGTTTCGGAACTTTACTGTTCTATCTTCAGTGGCATTAATAAATCTTACAAAGAATTGTTACCTAGTGTCTTAAGTTATAAAATGGATACAAACATGTATACCTACATACACTTTGTGGAAAAACTTTTATTTAATAGCAAAAAACATGAGGTCAGTCGATAAAATTTTTCGAAAACTTAAATTTGGTTATACCTACTACTTATTATGTAAATAGCAAATTGTTGAAAATACACTTATGTTGTTTGACTTTAATCAAATTCAAAAAAGTGTGTGTTAAAATTTATAAATATCTGGAAACCCCGAAAGTATACGTACCTATTATAAAAAATAATAATTAGAATATATATATCTTTATATCTCCTATAGTATGAGAAGAAATTCTCACTTTGGCATCACTGTTAAAAAACAACTGTAGGATTTTATTCACTAACAAACATTACGACCTTCACATACGTTTTCGGCCAATCATATGCTTTATAATTTAATGGTGTAACAACGGCCTGCCTTCAACGTTCAAGCAACGTTTGAAATGTGTGAAACTACACAAACAGGTGTTCATATAGCAAAAACAAAACCATTTTTTTGTGATTGCTTGGGCCGGTTACTAGGTATTTAAGTAGGTATAACACCACTTATTTTTAACTTCTTATTCAAGATTGAAAAAAATATGTTGTAAAACTATTCTGAAACTTATATTTTTGCATAAAAAAAAGAAAAACCCAACAAATCATTATAAGATTTAATTAACTTGTTAACAAATATTTGGCATTACTCGTGTAAACTTAGATTACCGATAGGTATATAGCTAATTGTAGTAGGAAGTTTTTGAAAAACACTTTTTTTTCTTATGTACACTATGTCCGAGATAAGAATGGGATAGCATTGGAAACTAGGAAACGTTAGGACTTACAATGTCGTTTAAATTAGTGTAAAGTTATACAATTTAAATACCTTTTAAATGGTGTTTTCAAAAGTAAACTAACTAAATAGGTATATTAGGGATTTACTTACATATAAAGTGTTTGTTTTACTGTTTCAATTGGTAGGTAAATTAAGGTTAAACCTTTATATATTCTAGATTTTTGAAAATACATATAGGACCTAATATTCGTTGTTATTTCAATAATTCTAGTTTTACATCAAACTATTCATTGACACATTTTTTAAAAGTATTTGGAATGGTAATAATCAACGTTTTAAAATTTCCCACTTTAAATATTGCTCATTTTAAGAATAATTTCACACGTTCTTCTAATTGTAGGTACATTTGGAATTGTGATAACATACTTTATAAACATTATATAAACGTTTTGAATTTTCCCATATTAAGCAATAAGAATTTTTATGGGATATTTTACACGTTACCTTAACGGTAATTTTAGAATTATTATAAAATACTTAAAAAACGTAATTTTAACGTTCTCATTGTCGCCTCTAAAAATTATGCGCTTCTAATGAACATTTTCTAACGTTATTTTAGCTATAAATATCGGTTTATTATAAATTACATAAAGAACGTTTTATAAACGTTTTTAATTTTGACAATGTTTGACACGCGTTTAAAAAACACCTAAAACAAACGTTTTTATTTTATGGTTTATTTATAATACATATACAACGCTACTTAAACATAATAAATGTACATAGTTGTATTTAGATAATGACAACACGTGCCTATAACGTTTAAATTGAGCGGTGTAAAATTAAACTTAAAATAAACCGTCACTTTTCTAACGTAAGACCAATTATCAACGATTAACACGTTAAATCAACGTTTAATTTACGTATATGTGTTTACTGGGTTAGTAGTGGTTTTACTAAAATATTGTTCGGGTTTTAAGGTGCCATCGATTTGCCTTTATAGAAGTATTCCACCCAAACCAATTTTGCTAGCGTCACAATGGACTTCTGTTTCGGCCTTCCTATCGTAAATAGCAAGTACGGGTCTCGTAACGAGTCGTTGTTTTAAAAGATTAAATGCATCTTGTTGGTCTTTTTCGCAAATGAATGAGCAATTTTTCTTAGTTAGCGATTGAGGCAAATCCATTAATATATATTCTAAAATAACTCGTAAGTCCCAAGAATCAGCAAACTTCCGTAACAGGAACCGGGAAATTGTTAACCGCCTTTATTTTATTATAACCAGGCTTAATTTCATCGGCACATATCTTGTGACCAAGATATTCAAGTTTTGATCGTAGAAAATGACACGTACGTAACCCTAATGTCATCCCAGCTTCCCTGAAAAGCTGCAGTACAGACCTTAGTCTGTCAATACCTTGCTCTAAAGACATAGATGGTATTAAAAAATCATCGAGGTACGCCGCTGCGGTGTTATGCCTCAGAGGACCTAAAATTGTTGTTCATAGCGCGCTGGAAGGCAGCTGGTGCGTTTACAAGACCAAACGGCATCCTAAGATATTCATAATAACCATCTGGTGTTATGAAAGCCGTTTTTGATATTGACTCATCTTCTAGAGGGATTTGATAATACCCAGATGCCAAGTTACTAAAATACCTTGCTCCATGTAAGTCGTCAATTTCTGGGAAGCGGATACTTGTCTTTAATTGATTTTCTGTTTAGTGCTCGGTAGTCGATACATAAGCGCTCTTCTCTTAACTTCTTAACTAGAAGAATTGGGCTGGCATAAGGCGACTGAGATTCCTGGATTATTTCATTGTCAAGTAAATCATTAACAATTCCACGAAATTTTGCGTGTTCCGTAAAAGCCATCCGATAGGGTCGATAAGTGATTGGAATCGTATCCGTCAAGTTTATTGACATTTTCGTAACATCTGTTTTACCTACTTGCGTTAAAGTATTGGCAAAACAGTCTCTGTACTCGTTTAGTACGTCAAATAATTGATTTTGTCCATACTCTGTGAGATCACAAATCATTTATTCATTAATATCTTCCAATGTCAATTTGTTTAAAACGCTCAACATTTGTAGATAAACAATCAACTTCAGGACCAACATCTTCGTAACATGTATAGCCTCGACCAATAAGTTTATCCTTTTCGTACTCAATGTAGTGTTGTAACATATTAATAAGTCATTAAACCACCACCCTTAAGATTGGTAACGCAAGGTGCAATAACGTGGTACTTGTCATCTGCCCATTCACGGCTTTGTGTATCAATAAAGACATCATCAGCTTCTTCTTTACTGTAAACCGCAACGTGACCCACAAATTTAGGAGGTATTATGGCGGTATCAGTGACATGCACGTAAATTTTGTTGGACATAACTTGATGAACATTTTTGTGTCATATTAAATCGTTATAAAAAAAGACGAATTTGGTTACCCTTAACAACCACTGTGATATTTTTGTTGTTAACAAATGGTTGTCACACTATCACTGGTACTTGTTGTACATCAAGTACCACAAATGCTTCTACAGTGGCTTCAACTAGGTCAACCGTTAAATGTATCGCTACTTTAGACGTTGCTACCTCTGAGTCTCCAGCGTATCCGCGTAATCGGACATTAGTTGGTGGTCGATGCAATCTTAAATTGTTGGCATCTGTCTCTTTTACCCTTGTAGCTGCACAGCCAGAGTCTTGACTTGGCTTGTCGGAACGCTTAGTGCATTTGGATTGGTAATTACCCTTCATCTTGCAGTTAAAACAATTAATGTTTTGTTCATCTCATTTGTAGGGATGATGTCGATTGGTGCCCAAAGAACGTATCACGTCTGCTTTTGGTTTGTCTGGATTTCTCACAACAGTAGGCGTTTTGAAAGATGTTTGAGCCTCGTCGCGTAACATTGATATGTATTCCTCAAACAATGCTTCAGGTCCTACGTAACGACCCGCTCTTGACGTATTTTGAATTGTAGCAACAGGAATGCCATCAATAAGACATGAAACTGCGTTGTTACCCGTGATTTGACAAGTTCTCAACAACTCCATTTTACTAAAGTAATAAGAAGTCATAGTCTCATTTTGTTCTTTTCATCTCTGTAACATTCGTCGCAGTGCGCTTGCGTAGTCTACATGGTCAGGAAACGTTTTAGTAATAACCCCCTTCCCATGCCATGCCAACTGCCTGTCAACTGCGACTGCATATGATATATGGTGGTTACGTCATCCCACTCATGCACGGTTTTTTGTTTTAGATGATCGATCTTTTCAACCCAATTTTGCTGACATATTATCGTTTTCAGGATTGAACTCAGGAATATATCCTGTTCCAATAGGTAGCTTACGATTTTCAACATCAGTACCCTTTTTAGTCATACGTTCGATTAGACTTTCTAAACGTTCTATTCTGGTTTCGTACGTTGATAAGGTTACAGAAATATTGGTTGGATTCCTAGCCCAGTAAACACATATACGTAAATTAAACGTTGATTTAACGTGTCAATCGTTAATAATTGGTCTTACGTTAGAAAAGTGACGGTTTATTTTAAGTTTAATTTTACACCGGTCAATTTAAACGTTATAGACACGTGGTTTTATTATCTAAATACAACTACCTACATTTATTATGTTTAAGTAACGTTGTATATGTATTATAAATAAACCATAAAATAAAAACGTTTGTTTTAGATGTTTTTTAAACGCGTGTCAAACATTGTCAAAATTAAAAACGTTTATAAAACGTTCTTTATGTAATTTATAATAAACCGATATTTATAGCTAAAATAACGTTAGAAAATGTTCATTAGAAGCGCATAATTTTTAGAGGCGACAATGAAAACGTTAAAATGACGTTTTTTAAGTATTTTATAATAATTCTAAAATTACAGTTAAGGTAACGTGTAAAATATCCCATAAAAATTCTTATTGCTTAATATGGGAAAATTCAAAACGTTTATATTAATAATACTAACGGGCGTACAGTCCGTCTCTGTCTAAAAGTGGGAAAAAAAGGGGCCACTTAAAGCCACTAAGGCTGCAGTTTCGCCGAAGGCGAAACTGCAGCGCTGCCTATTATAGAAAATTTCCTTTTTGCACACGGGAAAGGTGTACTTTACAAAGGTGATTCAGTGCATTAAAATTATGTATTTTATTCATTTATTTACCTGTGCAGAAACGATATTTTAGCGTGACAAGGAGGTAAATACGATTTTCTACGAGGAAATTCAAGAAAAAAGCATTATAAAGTACTGCTATTACTTTGAAATAAATACCTGTTTTGGTGCTGTGTTTAGGTACAAAAACAATTTTAAAGTTACGTACAAGCATATTTGGTACGCCACTGTGCCTTTTCCATATCCTATATTTTCAATTATTGCGTTTTTCGTTCATTTTTATTAATCTATCAAACCTTAAATGCGACTGGTATATTCCTTAAAATTGACAAATATAATTTAGTTCAGCTGTCACACATAACGTTCTTTTACATTTTTCCAAATAAATATACAATGACACTCTTTAAAAACACATGTTAAATATAAAGAACAAAATTTAAAAGACACTGATATACGCAGCATTTGCAATATTACTTACAAAATGTGCGAAAAACCACATAAAATCATACCGATGACACCCATTTTTGCCTTCAATATAGAGGCGACACTAACGACCACCACACAGGAAATGAACATTATGTTTCATTTGGCTATGATGCCTATCCTTTTCACAAACAAACACATTCAAATTCTTTCATCCATTGCAATTGAAAATAATACATACATACATAACCTATAAAATACTGCCATGAACAGTGAAGGCTTATCTAATTTTTTAACAACTGCTTTAATTCCAAATATAATTATCCCAGAGAGTGATTTTTTAGAATGTGGCCCAATATGGCAACAATGGCGCACATCGTTTTCGACTCGACTAATTCCGTGACCAGTCACTCCAATTTTGCAAATGGCCACTCATCATAAACTTCCGCAAAGAACAACAACAATAAACACAAATTATCATTAGTAAATATAGCATACACACTTGCACAGTAAGTAGTTTAATACAAATACATAATAGGTATTCAATATTTCAGGCAAACATTTGTTGTTGTTAGCTACCCACTAGGTACCTATATTATGATCAAAACAAACAGGCTAATATTCTTAAAATTAAAACATTATACCTACCTACCACATCAACGGTAAGTAACAAATACAAACAACATATTATTGTTATTCCAAAGTGATAGGTACAGAAATATACAAAAACAATGCGAGTAAGGAAGTACCTACTTTTACCCGAGATCTATCACTAGCAACAATTACAAGTAGAGTTATTTTTTTATTAATAAAGTCTATAAAAAGGCCACAATACAGACAACATTTTTTGCATCCAGCTACATAAATATGCTTTTAACAACGTGAGTACTTTGTAAAACTAAGTATCTACTATTTACTGAAACTTATTCTCAATCAGAAAATACCAACAATTACAATTTACAGTTTTTATAATCCATTTATCAGGAAGAATTTGAGATACCTAGGTAGGTATGTCGTATATGTTGTACTTATTAATGAAGTTTATAAAAAGGAAGGTAGGTACATTATTATTATTATTTAGATTTGTTTGAAACTAAACTAAAGGTTACTAGGTCAATTTCATCTTATTGATCTCGGTCAGGGTTGTTTCCAAATAACTAATGACGTACGTACTTAGCTAACTAATTTTATTATAGATTTACAATTTTCGTATTATACCTAACTTTACCTGTTTAATTAATTAATTAAATTTAGTATATTATATTAATAAAATAAATGTTGTACTATTTTAAGACAGCTAAAATAAAGGTTACTAGGTCAATTTCATCCGGTCAGGGTCAGGATAGTTTCCAAATAACTAACGACGTACGGTACTTAGCTGGCTAATTTTATACCAAAGACCTTACTAACACAGTATTATTATTATGTATGTATGTATTATTAAGGTCTTTGTTTTATACAAAGGTTCTCCATTCGTCAAGAAAGTAGATATTCATACGTACGTCGTTACTACATTCCTATAATAGATCAGGTGGTGAAGGGTAGCATAACCAACTACGTACATTAGGACAGTGTTGCCTACGTTATCTGTTATATAAACGGATTTCACAATATCTGTAGGTGCATACTTACGTTGGCTGCATGTGAATTAAAGCAGTATTATTTGTCTTTGTTTATCTCATTGCGTGACAAATTTTGCTTCACTTTATCACAAATATTCGCAGCTTGATATAAGTGGACTTATTGTCATCTGTGGAACAATGCTATTATTTAAAATGACGTCATACGTACGACGTACGTATCTAAGCTAAGACCGAGAGAATTTGATCATATGTTTTGGATGACGACATATTGTTTATCTTACGATTTATTTACCAAAAAATTAGGGTTTCTTTTTTAATTTACAAATTCCACTACTAAATTAAATTAAAATGCCTACATTTAGTTTTAATTTCCTGATACCGAATTTATTCTTACGTTACAAATAACTGGATAAAATACAAGTCTCATTACCTACCTAACTACCTGTTTTTGTCCAAAAACTAATTACAGATGATGACCTAGATCAAAAACATTCAATGAAACAAAATAGGTACGTAATTTTGTTAAGTTTAAGTCTTAAAGTAAGTATAGCCATTATATATATTCATATAAATAGCACAGAATAAATAATATTCTGTGTAAATAGTACTTATCATGTTTTTATACAAAAATTATAAACCGTAAACACAACAAATCAATATAGAATTAACTACACTTTTTATTTTATACACCACGTATTATTATTATTAGCGGATGCTGACGACCAAATTTCCATTTCCAAATTGATTTCTGTCTCTTGCCTGTAGGTCCATATTTTGAATGCTTCAAGTTATTTCGTTTTTTTTTTAAGTTACCGCCTAAGCGAGTACTAACTATTATTGGCCTCTTGCCCTTTCACAGTAGGATACAGCCAGCACAGTTTATTTTTATCAAATATAGTTACAATGCATACTACTACTGTTTACTTTTAACCTCCAAGCCCCATAATATAACCTATTTATTTATGACGTGAAATAGAAGTGTCAACCAAACAAAAATAAGGGACACCAACGTCAGAACAAAATTCTGCCAAATTATGACAAACCAACGAAGCCAAAATAGATAGACAGATAGTCCTAAAATCAACGTCCGCCGCTATTAACGTTAACGTTAATTGAACACCAACGATTTTCAAATAGAAAGATGTGGTAGGTTTATAAAATGATGATCGGCAGCCATTTTTAGGCTAGCAGATTTAAAATACCAAACTAATATATTTATAGTAGGTATTTACCATTTTTTTTAACACGATAGGTGACTTTATTTTCTTTAAAAGAGAAATTTTTAGCATAGGTTTTAAATTTATATACGGGGTGAATCAAAAATGTATTTCTCTATTTTTTTACCATTTTTTTTAACACGATAGGTGACTTTATTTTCTTTACAAGAGAAATTTTTAGCATAGGCTTTAAATTTATATACAGGGTGAATCAAAAATGTATTTCTCTATTTTTTTACCATTTTTTTTAACACGATAGGTGACTTTATTTTCTTTAAAAGAGAAATTTTTAGCATAGGTTTTAAATTTATATACGGGGTGAATCAAAAATGTATTTCTCTATTTTTTTACCATTTTTTTTAACACGATAGGTGACTTTATTTTCTTTAAAAGAGAAATTTTTAGCATAGGTTTTAAATTTATATACGGGGTGAATCAAAAATGTATTTCTCTATTTTTTTACAATTTTTTTTAACACGATAGGTGACTTTATTTTCTTTAAAAGAGAAATTTTTAGCATAGGTTTTAAATTTATATACGGGGTGAATCAAAAATGTATTTCTCTATTTTTTTACCATTTTTTTTAACACGATAGGTGACTTTATTTTCTTTAAAAGAGAAATTTTTAGCATAGGTTTTAAATTTATATACGGGGTGAATCAAAAATGTATTTCTCTATTTTTTTACCATTTTTTTTAACACGATAGGTGACTTTATTTTCTTTAAAAGAGAAATTTTTAGCATAGGTTTTAAATTTATATACGGGGTGAATCAAAAATGTATTTCTCTATTTTTTTACCATTTTTTTTAACACGATAGGTGACTTTATTTTCTTTAAAAGAGAAATTTTTAGCATAGGTTTTAAATTTATATACAGGGTGAATCAAAAATGTATTTCTTTATTTTGTTAAGGTGAAATAGTATTGTTTTGAATAACTTTTTGATTTCTTTAGATTTCAAATCAAGATTTTTTTAAAAGTTAAACTATAAGCTCAAATTTATATACAGGGTGAATCAAAAATGTATTTCTTTATTTTGTTAAGGTGAAATAGTATTGTTTTGAATAACTTTTTGATTTCTTTAGATTTCAAATCAAGATTTTTTTAAAAGTTAAACTATAAGCTCAAATTTATATACAGGGTGAATCAAAAATGTATTTCTTTATTTTGTTAATGTGAAATATTTTGAATAATTTTTTGATTTCTTTAGATTTCAAATCAAGATTTTTTGAAAGTTAAACTATAAGCTCAAATTTATATACAGGGTGAATCAAAAATGTATTTCTTTATTTTGTTAAGGTGAAATAGTATTGTTTTGAATAACTTTTTGATTTCTTTAGATTTCAAATCAAGATTTTTTGAAAGTTAAACTATAAGCTCAAATTTATATACAGGGTGAATCAAAAATGTATTTCTTTATTTTGTTAAGCTGAAATAGTATTGTTTTGAATAACTTTTTGATTTCTTTAGATTTCAAATCAAGATTTTTTTAAAAGTTAAACTATAAGCTCAAATTTATATACAGGGTGAATCAAAAATGTATTTCTTTATTTTGTTAAGGCGAAATAGTAATACTTGGAATAATTTTTTGATATCTTTAGATTTCAAGTCAAGATTTTTTGAAAGTTAAACTATAAGCTCAAATTTATATACAGGGTGAATCAAAAATGTATTTCTTTATTTTGTTAAGGTGAAATATTTTGAATAACTTTTTGATTTCTTTAGATTTCAAATCAAGATTTTTTGAAAGTTAAACTATAAGCTCAAATTTATATACAGGGTGAATCAAAAATGTATTTCTTTATTTTGTTAAGGTGAAATAGTATTGTTTTGAATAACTTTTTGATTTCTTTAGATTTCAAATCAAGATTTTTTTAAAAGTTAAACTATAAGCTCAAATTTATATACAGGGTGAATCAAAAATGTATTTCTTTATTTTGTTTAGATGAAATAGTAATATTTTGAATAACTTTTTGATTTCTTTAGATTTCAAATCAAGATTTTTTTAAAAGTTAAACTATAAGCTCAAATTTATATACAGGGTGAATCAAAAATGTATTTCTTTATTTTGTTAAGGTGAAATAGTAATATTTTGAATAATTTTTTGATTTCTTTGGGTTTCAATTCAAGATTTCTTTGAAAGTTAAACTATATGCTCCTAGAGGTTTTCTACGGGGTAACTCAAAAATGTTTCTATTTATTTTCAATAATAGATAGAAACATTTTCAGATTTTCAGCTCTGGCAATACTTTTTTTTAATTAATTTTTGAATTATTTTTTTTTTAAATTTTTTTTTTTTAATTTTTTTTTTTTTTTAAATTTTTTTTTTTGAAATTTTTTTTTTTAAATTTTTTTTTTTAATTTTTTTTTAATAATAGAAACATTTTTTTCCTTGAAATTTTTTTTTTTTTATTTTTTTTTTCATTTTTTTTGCCACCCTCAATGACTTTTTTCATAGATAAAACTACCACAAACCAACTGGGAAATCCCGCAAGGGATTTCTTGTTACATATAATAACGAGCGTACAGTCCGTCTTTGTCGAAAATGAGGAAAAAAAGCACAAAGTTGTGTGCGAATAAACGCAAAGGAACGCCGGAGGCGTTCCAACAGTGATTCCTATATGGCAACTTTATTTTTTGCATCACCCGATAGGCTATATATCAAAGCTGATTGAATGCATTAAAATTATGTATTTTATTCATTTATTTACCTGTGCAGAAACGATATTTTAGCGTGACAAGGAGGTGAATACGATTTTCTACGAGGAAATTCAAGAAAAAAGCATTATAAAGTACTGCTATTACTTTGAAATAAATACCTATTTTGGTGCTGTGTTTAGGTACAAAAACAATTTTAAAGCATATTTGGTACGCCACTGTGCCTTTTCCATATCCTATATTTTCAATTATTGCGTTTTTCGTTCATTTTTATTAATCTATCAAACCTTAAATGCGACTGGTATATTCCTTAAAATTGACAAATCTAATTTAGTTCAGCTGTCACACATAACGTTCTTTTACATTTTTCCAAATAAATATACAATGACACTCTTTAAAAACACATGTTAAATATAAAGAACAAAATTTAAAAGACACTGATATACGCAGCATTTGCAATATTACTTACAAAATGTGCGAAAAACCACATAAAATCATACCGATGACACCCATTTTTGCCTTCAATATAGAGGCGACACTAACGACCACCACACAGGAAATGAACATTATGTTTCATTTGGCTATGATGCCTATCCTTTTCACAAACAAACACATTCAAATTCTTTCATCCATTGCAATTGAAAATAATACATACATACATAACCTATAAAATACTGCCATGAACAGTGAAGGCTTATCTAATTTTTTAACAACTGCTTTAATTCCAAATCTAATTATCCCAGAGAGTGATTTTGCAGAATGTGGCCCAATATGGCAACAATGGCGCACATCGTTTTCGATTCGACTTATTTCGTGATCAGTCACTCCAATTTTGCAAATGGCCACTCATCATAAACTTCCGCAAAGAACAACAACAATAAACACAAATTATCGAAATGAGTAAACAACAGTAGTAAATATAGCAAAAAACACTTGCACAGTAAGTAATTTAATACAAATACATAATATTCCATATTTCAGACAAATAGGTATATCATGCCGTCTATACCTAAAATGTAGTACATTCGTTGTTGTTAGCTACCTACTAGGTATATTATGATCAAAACAAACAGGCTAACATTCTTAAAATTAAAACATTATACCTACCACATCACAACCGTAAGTAACAAATACAAACAACATATTATTGTTATTCCAAAGTGATAGATACAGAAATATACAAAAACAATGCAAGTAAGTAAGTACCTACTTACTTATTCTCTATCTGAAAATACCAACAATTACAATTAAGGTTCGCCATTTATCAGGAAGAATCTGTTTGAGATACCTTATTATGTCGTTTATATTGTACTTATTAATGAAGTTTATAAAAAGGAAGGTAGGTACATTATTATTATTATTTAGATTTGTTTGAAACTAAACTAAAGGTTACTAGGTCAATTTCATCTTATTGATCTCGGTCAGGGTTGTTTCCAAATAACTAATGACGTACGTACCTACTTAGCTGACTAATTTTATTATAGATTTACAATTTTCGTTTTAAACCTAACTTTATCTGTTTAATTAACTAAATTTAGTATTTTATATTAATAATAGGTACTTATTTTTCTGGTAATTATCTATTTCTTATAATCTTGATCATATATACATTAGTAGTTTTTATAACAGGTTCTCCATTCGTCAAGAAAGTAGATATTCATACGTACGTCGCTACTAGACTCCTATAATACATCAGGTGTTGAAGGGCAGCAACCAACTACGTACATTAGGACAGTGTTGCCTACGTTATCTGTTATAAAAAGGGCAAAGCAATAAATTTCAGAGTTTTTTAGATTAGTTGATGAAATTTTTTGATTTCTTTAGATTTCAAATTAAGTTTTCTGTGAAAGTTAAACTATAGGGTCAAATATATATACAGGGTGAATCAAAAATGTATTTCTTTATTTTGTTATGGTCAAAAAAGTTATATTTTGAATAATTTTTTGATTTCTTTAGATTTCAAATTAAGTTTTCTGTGAAAGTTAAACTATAGGGTCAAATATATATACAGGGTGAATCAAAAATGTATTTCTTTATTTTGTTATGGTCAAAAAAGTTATATTTTGAATAATTTTTTGATTTCTTTAGATTTCAAATTAAGTTTTCTGTGAAAGTTAAACTATAAGGTAGAATATATATACAGGGTGAATCACAAATGTATTTCTTTATTTTGTTATGGTCAAAAAAGTTATATTCTGAATAATTTTTTGATTTCTTTAGATTTCAAATTAAGTTTTCTGTGAAAGTTAAACTATAAGGTAGAATATATATACAGGGTGAATCACAAATGTATTTCTTTATTTTGTTATGGTCAAAAAAGTTATATTTTGAATAATTTTTTGATTTCTTTAGATTTCAAATTCAGTTTTCTGTGAAAGTTAAACTATAGGGTCAAATATATATACAGGGTGAATCAAAAATGTATTTCTTTATTTTGTTATGGTCAAAAAAGTTATATTTTGAATAATTTTTTGATTTCTTTAGATTTCAAATTAAGTTTTCTGTGAAAGTTAAACTATAGGGTCAAATATATATACAGGGTGAATCACAAATGTATTTCTTTATTTTGTTATGGTCAAAAAAGTTATATTTTGAATAATTTTTTGATTTCTTTAGATTTCAAATTAAGTTTTCTGTGAAAGTTAAACTATAGGGTCAAATATATATACAGGGTGAATCAAAAATGTATTTCTTTATTTTGTTATGGTCAAAAAAGTTATATTTTGAATAATTTTTTGATTTCTTTAGATTTCAAATTAAGTTTTCTGTGAAAGTTAAACTATAGGATCAAATATATATACAGGGTGAATCACAAATGTATTTCTTTATTTTGTTATGGTCAAAAAAGTAATATTTTGAATAATATTTTGATTTCTTTAGATTTGAAATTAAGTTTTCTGTGAAAGTTAAACTATAAGCTCAAATTTATATACGGGGTGAACCAAAAATGTATTTCTTTATTTTGTTATGGTCAAAAAAGTAATATTTTGAATAATTTTTTGATTTCTTTGGGTTTCAATTGAAGATTTCTTTGAAAGTTAAACTATATGCTCCTAGAGGTTATCTACGAGGTGACTCAAAAATGTTTCTATTTATTTTCAATAATAGATAGAAACATTTTCAGATTTTCAGCTCTGGCAATACTTTTTTTTAATTATTTTTTTTGTAATTTTTTTTTTTGAAAAATTTTTTTTTTCGAAATTTTTTTTTTTAAATTTTTTTTTTAAAATTTTTTTTTTTGAAAATTTTTTTTTTTTTAATTTTTTTTTGACTTTTTTTTTTTTAATAGAAACATTTTTTTCCTTGAAATTTTTTTTTTTTATTTTTTTTTTTCATTTTTTTTATAACCCTCAATGACTTTTTTTATAGATAAAACTACCACAAACCAACTGGGAAATCCCGCAAGGGATTTCTTGTTACATATAATAACGAGCGTACAGTCCGTTTCTTTCTAAAATGGGGAAAAAAAGACCAAAAGTGTGTGCGAATAAACGCAAAGGAACGCCGGAGGCGTTCCAACAGTGTTTCCTATATGGCAACTTTATTTTTTGCATCACCCGATAGGCTATATATCAAAGCTGATTCAATGCATTAAAATTATGTATTTTATTCATTTATTTACCTGTGCAGAAACGATATTTTAGCGTGACAAGGAGGTGAATACGATTTTCTACGAGGAAATTCAAGAAAAAAGCATTATAAAGTACTGCTATTACTTTGAAATAAATACCTGTTTTGGTGCTGTGTTTAGGTACAAAAACAATTTTAAAGTTACGTACAAGCATATTTGGTACGCCACTGTGCCTTTTCCATATCCTATATTTTCAATTATTGCGTTTTTCGTTCATTTTTATTAATCTATCAAACCTTAAATGCGACTGGTATACTCCTTAAAATTGACAAATCTAATTTAGTTCAGCTGTCACACATAACGTTCTTTTACATTTTTCCAAATAAATATACAATGACACTCTTTAAAAACACATGTTAAATATAAAGAACAAAATTTAAAAGACACTGATATACGCAGCATTTGTAATATTACTTACAAAATGTGCGAAAAACCACATAAAATCATACCGATGACACCCATTTTTGCCTTCAATATAGAGGCGACACTAACGACCACCACACAGGAAATGAACATTATATTTCATTTGGCTATGATGCCTATCCTTTTCACAAACAAACACATTCAAATTCTTTCATCCATTGCAATTGAAAATAATACATACATACATAACCTATAAAATACTGCCATGAACAGTGAAGGCTTATCTAATTTTTTAACAACTGCTTTAATTCCAAATCTAATTATCCCAGAGAGTGATTTTGCAGAATGTGGCCCAATATGGCAACAATGGCGCACATCGTTTTCGATTCGACTTATTTCGTGATCAGTCACTCCAATTTTGCAAATGGCCACTCATCATAAACTTCCGCAAAGAACAACAACAATAAACACAAATTATCGAAATTAATAAACATTAGTAAATATAGCATACACACTTGCACAGTAAGTAGTTTAATACAAATACATAATAGGTATTCAATATTTCAGGCAAACATTTGTTGTTGTTGTTAGCTACCTACTAGGTATATTATGATCAAAACAAACAGGCTAATATTCTTAAAATTAAAACATAATACCTACCACATCAACGGTAAACAACATATTATTGTTATTCCAAAGTGATAGATACAGAAATATACAAAAACAATGCAAATAAGGAAGTACCTACTTTTACCAGTAGAGATATTTTTTTATTAATGAAGTCTATAAAAAGGCCACAATACAGACAACATTTTTTACATCCAGCTACATAAATATGCTTTTAACAACGTGAGTACTTTGTAAAACTAAGTATCTACTATTTACTGAAACTTATTCTCGATCAGAAAATACCAACAATTACAATTTACAGTTTTTATAAGGTTCGTCATTTATCAGGAAGAATTTGTTTGAGAAACCTAGGTAGGTATGTCGTTTATGTTGAATGAAGTTTATAAAAAGGAAGGTAGGTACATTATTATTTAGATTTGTTTGAAACTAAACTAAAGGTTACTAGGTCAATTTCATCTTATTGATCTCGGTCAGGGTTGTTTCCAAATAACTAATGACGTACGTACTTAGCTGACTAATTTTATTATAGATTTACAATTCTCCTATTAAACCTAACTTTACCTGTTTAATTAATTAAATTTAGTATATTATATTAATAATAGGTTAATAATAAATGTTGTATAAAGGTTACTAGGTCAATTTCATCCGGTCAGGGTCAGGATAGTTTCCAAATAACTAACGACGTACGGTACTTAGCTGGCTAATTTTATACAAAGGTTCTCCATTTGTCAAGAAAGTAGATATTCATACGTACGTCGTTACTACATTCCTATAATAGATCAGGTGGTGAAGGGTAGCATAACTAACTACGTACATTAGGACAGTGGTGCCTACGTTATCTGTTATATAAACGGATTTCACAATATCTGTAGGTGCATACTTACGCTGGCTGCATGTGAATTAAAGCAGTATTATTTGTCTTTGTTTATCTCATTGCGTGACAAATTTTGCTTCACTTTATCACAAATATTCGCAGCTTGATATAAGTGGACTTATTGTCATCTGTGGAACAATACTATTATTTAAAATGATGTCATACGTACGGCGTACGTATCTAAGATCGAGAGAATTTGATCATATGTTTTGGATGACGTCATATTGTTTATCTTACGATTTATTTACTAAAAAATTAGGGTTTCTTTTTTAATTTACAAATTCCACTACTAAATTAAATTAAAATGCCTACATTTAGTTTTAATTTCCTGATACCGAATTTATTCTTACGTTACAAAGAACTGGATAAAATACAAGTCTCATTACCTACCTACCTACCTACCTGTTTTTGTCCAAAAACTAATTACAGATGATGACCTAGATCAAAAACATTCAATGAAACAAAATAGGTACGTAATTTTGTTAAGTTTAAGTCTTTAAGTAAGTATAGCCATTATATATATTCATAAAAATAGCACAGAATAAGTAATATTCTGTGTAAATAGTACTTATCATGTTTTTATACAAAAATTATAAACCGTAAACACAACAAATCAATATAGAATTAACTACACTTTTTATTTTATACACCACGTATTATTATTATTAGCGGATGCTGGCGACCAAATTTCCATTTCCAAATTGATTTCTGTCTCTTGCCTGTAGGTCCATATTTTGAATGCTTCAAGTTATTTCGTTTTTTTTTTTAAGTTACCGCCTAAGCGAGTACTAACTATTATTGGCCTCTTGCCCTTTCACAGTAGGATACAGCCAGCACAGTTTATTTTTATCAAATATAGTTACAAGTTAAAATGCATACTACTACTGTTTACTTTTAACCTCCAAGCCCCATAATATAACCTATTTATTTATGACGTGAATCTAGAAGTGTCAACTCAGATCAGCTAAACAGCTGCAGCATGATTACCTACAGTGTATCCTACCTGCTTATGCAACATATTCAGATTAATTTCTTGGTTAACTGTTAATAGAATGAAAAGAATCACGACTCAGAAATCCAACAAATCCTGATTAATAAATCCTGATTAATAAATTCGGATCAAAAAAACTAGCGAAAAAAAGCAGCTATGTTCACCTACTTACTTATGCATTAGATAATTTCGTGGTTAACTGTCAAGAATTTATACAAGAAAGATGTATGAGAGACAATTGAACAAAAAATGCAGACATTTCACTAATAAATATTCACATTACTATTTCGTTTTTCTCAAGAGTTTTTCTGATCCAAAAATCTCATTCACAGACAGTAAAATAAAATTCTTTCATACACGTGAAGCTGGCTAAATACCCATTGGTGAAGGCCATTAACGAACAAACGAATGGACGAACGATAACCAATGATACTTTAGACATACCGTGGATAGAAAATAAAGTGAAATGAGTGGTAGTTGATCATCGGCTCAGTTGAACTGAGCAGGTAGAAGGCAAAATCTATTAATAAATCCAGTTCACAAAATCGATATATTTAAAATCGATATGTTAAATTGTAAAAACGATTATTGGCAAAATTAATCGATACATCGCTGCGCAGTTAGACGAGTTTTGGGAGTTCAGATTGTAATCGAAGTGTGGTGTTGCCAGATTTAAAACGCACATATTATGTTGAAACGGTTAAATATTTAGCGCTTAATTTTTGACCGTTAAATGTAAATGATACTCTAGGTTATACACCTATTTGTTATATTTAACCTCCTGCAATCATTACCTAACGATGAAAGCTATCGAACTAATCCACACAAATATTGCAGGAGCTTGAGGGTAAAATGCTGAGTATGAAAGATTAGGTAGCAGGCAGGGATGTGTTGTTCTAATAATGCTGCTATCGAACTAATATAACAACTACGTGCCTACTACATTTCATCTCAATCCTGCTTTCTACACTCAGCCTCCTGTACTAATTCTTCCTGATCATCACTATTACACCCTTACAACACATCCCTGCCTGCTACCTAACCTTCCATACTCAGTATTTTACCCCCAGCAATGATATAATAATTACATCCACTGTATAAATTGTATTATTCATTCTATCAGTCGATATAGTGAATAGATACCAACCTGGCAACATTGTTAGAGTAGTGACACTTTTTCACATGCATGTTTACCATATATGGTAATATTACCATATATGGTAATATATGGTTATCTGGAAAAACAAGTGAACATCGATGACGCTTAACCCAAGCCAAGCGAAGCCAAACTACGTAAAACTTCATTAATATTATACTAATTACCTAACTAACATGCCGCGACGAAAAAAATCAAATCTTTGTTCCCAAAAAGGACGTGATTCCCGGGGAAATATAAGAAAAAAGAAAACGAAAACCGATACATTATCTAATACACAAGCAAGTACAGGTAAGTAATCAATATTTTATATACTTTGTTGGTTACATTTCAATCACTAAGAATATTCTTCGAAACATTATTTTCCTTTTCTAAATTATTTGTGTCTGCCTATAATAGCTAATTTATTAAGTAAATTGATAACATTTTGTAGTATCAACAAATACTGATCTGAGTAGTCAGTTAACCATAACACAGTTAGATGTAGAACCGGGTACTGCTACCGAAAGCCAAGTACCAGGTTGTAGTAGAGGACCTCATGAAATATCTGTAGTTATGGAAAATGAACAGTCAGATGAAGAAGGTGCTATCATTGCTAATAACAGTGCCGTTGTTGAATGTAGCAATATAATAGTAGATAGTACAACAGTTGATACTGGTGAATCTGGAGTTAATACAAATGGTATGTTTATAAATTTATTTGTTATATTATTCAATAATTAGCTGTAAGTAGATATCTTACATTTTAAAAATGTTATCCAAAAACTAATTACTGACAGACATTTTCATATATATGATGTCCCTTCAGGAAAGGCTCCGATAAATATTCATAAACGTACGTGTTTTTAAAAAGCATCATCGAATAGATTTTTTTAAATACAGCCCTGAATTTTTTATTGTTGAGTTACAATGTCGGTTCAATTAGAGAAAAGTTGTATAATTTAAACACCTTTAAATTGGTGTTTTCAAAATTAAACTAATTTAAGCTGCTTTCGAGAGTTTTTCAAAAAACAAATTTTTGCAATTTTTATTTTTTCTGGCATTATTTTTGCAGATATAAAAGATGGAAAGCACTTCCTCATTGTTACTTTTTGAGGAGAAAAAGATAACGTTTACCAATTTTCACTACGACGTTTCGTGTTTTTAAAAAGCATCATCGAATAGATTTTTTTAAATACAGCCCTGAATTTTTTATTGTTGAGTTACAATGTCGGTTCAATTAGAGAAAAGTTGTATAATTTAAACACCTTTAAATTGGTGTTTTCAAAATTAAACTAACTTAAGCTGCTTTCGAGAGTTTTTGAAAAAACAAATTTTTGCAATTTTTATTTTTTCTGGCATTATTTTTGCAGATATAAAAGATGGAAAGCACTTCCTCATTGTTACTTTTTGAGGAGAAAAAGATAACGTTTACCAATTTTCACTACGACGTTTCGTGTTTTTAAAAAGCATCATCGAATAGAATTTTTTAAATACAGCCCTGAATTTTTTATTGTTGAGTTACAATGTCGGTTCAATTAGAGAAAAGTTGTATAATTTAAACACCTTTAAATTGGTGTTTTCAAAATTAAACTAACTTAAGCTGCTTTCGAGAGTTTTTGAAAAAACAAATTTTTGCAATTTTTATTTTTTCTGGCATTATTTTTGCAGATATAAAAGATGGAAAGCACTTCCTCATTGTTACTTTTTGAGGAGAAAAAGATAACGTTTACCAATTTTCACTACGACGTTTCGTGTTTTTAAAAAGCATCATCGAATACAATTTTTTAAATACAGCCCTGAATTTTTTATTGTTGAGTTACAATGTCGGTTCAATTAGAGAAAAGTTGTATAATTTAAACAACTTTACATTGGTGTTTTCAAATTAAACTAACTTAAGCTGCTTTCGAGAGTTTTTGAAAAAACAAATTTTTGCAATTTTTATTTTTTCTGGCATTATTTTTGCAGATATAAAAGATGGAAAGCACTTCCTCATTGTTACTTTTTGAGGAGAAAAAGATAACGTTTACCAATTTTCACTACGACGTTTCGTGTTTTTAAAAAGCATCATCGAATAGAATTTTTTAAATACAGCCCTGAATTTTTTATTGTTGAGTTACAATGTCGGTTCAATTAGAGAAAAGTTGTATAATTTAAACACCTTTAAATTGGTGTTTTCAAAATTAAACTAACTTAAGCTGTTTTCGAGAGTTTTTGAAAAAACAAATTTTTGCAATTTTTATTTTTTCTGGCATTATTTTTGCAGATATAAAAGATGGAAAGCACTTCCTCATTGTTACTTTTTGAAGAGAAAAAGATAACGTTTACCAATTTTCACTACGACGTTTCGTGTTTTTAAAAAGCATCATCGAATACAATTTTTTAAATACAGCCATGAATTTTTTATTGTTGAGTTACAATGTCGGTTCAATTAGAGAAAAGTTGTATAATTTAAACAACTTTAAATTGGTGTTTTCAAATTAAACTAACTTAAGCTGCTTTCGAGAGTTTTTCAAAAAACAAATTTTTGCAATTTTTATTTTTTTCTGGCATTATTTTTGCAGATATAAAAGATGGAAAGCACTTCCTCATTGTTACTTTTTGAGGAGAAAAAGATAACGTTTACCAAATTTCACTACGACGTTTCGTGTTTTTAAAAAGCATCATCGAATAGATTTTTTTAAATACAGCCCTGAATTTTTTATTGTTGAGTTACAATGTCTGTTCAATTAGAGAAAAGTTGTATAATTTAAACAACTTTAAATTGGTGTTTTCAAAATTAAACTAACTTAAGCTGCTTTCGAGAGTTTTTCAAAAAACAAATTTTTGCAATTTTTATTTTTTCTGGCATTATTTTTGCAGATATAAAAGATGGAAAGCACTTCCTCATTGTTACTTTTTGAGGAGAAAAAGATAACGTTTACCAAATTTCACTACGACGTTTCGTGTTTTTAAAAAGCATCATCGAATAGATTTTTTTAAATACAGCCCTGAATTTTTTATTGTTGAGTTACAATGTCGGTTCAATTAGAGAAAAGTTGTATAATTTAAACAACTTTAAATTGGTGTTTTCAAAATTAAACTAACTTAAGCTGCTTTCGAGAGTTTTTCAAAAAACAAATTTTTGCAATTTTTATTTTTTCTGGCATTATTTTTGCAGATATAAAAGATGGAAAGCACTTCCTCATTGTTACTTTTTGAGGAGAAAAAGATAACGTTTACCAATTTTCACTACGACGTTTCGTGTTTTTAAAAAGCATCATCGAATAGATTTTTTTAAATACAGCCCTGAATTTTTTATTGTTGAGTTACAATGTCGGTTCAATTAGAGAAAAGTTGTATAATTTAAACACCTTTAAATTGGTGTTTTCAAAATTAAACTAACTTAAGCTGTTTTCGAGAGTTTTTGAAAAAACAAATTTTTGCAATTTTTATTTTTTCTGGCATTATTTTTGCAGATATAAAAGATGGAAAGCACTTCCTCATTGTTACTTTTTGAGGAGAAAAAGATAACGTTTACCAATTTTCACTACGACGTTTCGTGTTTTTAAAAAGCATCATCGAATAGATTTTTTTAAATACAGCCCTGAATTTTTTATTGTTGAGTTACAATGTCGGTTCAATTAGAGAAAAGTTATACAATTTAAACACCCTTTAAATGGTGTTTTCAAAATTAAACTAACTTAAGCTGTTTTCGAGAGTTTTTGAAAAAACAATTTTTTACAATTTTTATTTTTTTCTGGCATTATTTTTGCAGATATAAAAAATGGAAAGCACTTCCTCATTGGAATGTGAAATTAACCACCTTTTAAATGGTGTTTTTAGAATTAAACTAATTTAAGCATGTTCGGGAATTTTTTAAAAAACTATTTTTTGGGATTTTAGTTTTTATTTATTTCTGACATTATTTTTACATGTATAAAAACATTAATAACACTTTCTTATTCTCTTTGAAGATATAAATAGCGTTTACAATTTTTTGCTGGGACGTTTCGTAAACCATTACGTGTGATATACCACCTACTTTTGGATTGAAAATAGCTTTAAATTTAACAATAAAAATCAAAAGCCATTTTTAATGTACAACTTTTCTCTAATTTAATCGACATTGTGACTTTTACCATTTCCAAGATTCCAATGCTATTCCATTCTTATCTTAAACACAATGTATATTACGAAAAACAATAATAATAATTTATTTTTTATTTTTTTTATAGCTACTTCCACTTTAAATGGAAATCAACGGCACAATAGAAATGGTGAACATTTTAGCCAAAACCCAGGTCCGAGTAGATTAACAACTGATGATTTTACCAATAATACAAATGGTAAATAAAATTACTAATATATTTAACTTTGATGTTATGCATTTTTTTTTTTTTTTAAATTTCAATAAATATTTTTCCGATTAACATTACTAATTTACTTATTCTACAGTTGATTTGTAAATATAATTTTTAAAAACAAATTGAAAAAACTATTTGTGAAAATACTGGATGATCATTTATAAACGCACACCCACTTTCATTTTGTTGTTTAACCCTGTAGAAGAAAATGTTCCTGAACAGAAACAAAAACAAGTTCAATTTTGCTACCAAATGCTGCAAAGAATGAACGAAAATCAACAGTTTTCTGATGAAATTTTATGATCAGATAGATCCTGATTTTTAGTCAGTAGAGTACCAAATAAGCAAAACTTTGTTAGAAAAACGCAAAACACTATTAACAATTTATGGAATACACTCGAAAAAGCTATTAAAAATCAAACATTATTTGTAAATATTTTAGATTTATTTCTTAGATTTGTGTAAATTACTTTTGTTTACTTCAAACTATATTTAATAATTGATGCTGTAAATAGTTTACTTTAAACCCCAAAACTTTCTTATTTAACATTTTCTTCTCCAGGGTGAAACAACACAGTTAAAAAGGGGTGTGCGTTTATAAATAAACACCCAGTACATAAAATGATTTTCGACGTACTTATCTTACATGTAAATGATACAATATAGTTGTTTTAATAAGAAATAGGTATTAAATTGACATATGCAAAGGCCATATTGGCATAAGGATAGAAAAGATATACATGAAATTGCAACCCTCAAAAAAAAAACACAATCCAAATAATTTCTACAATTTTTTTAAAATAAATTACCTTTTCGATATACCTTTTTAATTTATTATTTTAGGTATATACAAATATGTTATGCTTGAGAATAATTTTTACTTAATTTTTAGCTAATCCTCTACCTGGGAATAAACGGCTCCGACGAATCTCTACTTCGCAAAATATTGTTTTGGAACAGCAAACCGCTGAACATGTTGAAGAAGATGATGCTGTAATTAATTTACCATCAACTAACATAGCATCATCCCAACCAGGTAATAACTATTCAATTAAAAAATAGTCACTGCGTTTATTCACTGTTCATTTTGCTTAAAAAAGTCATAACTTTTTATGACTCTAAAGTGAACAGTTTTGCAAAAATTTGCCTCTAAACAAATGTCTACTATTAAAGGGTGCATATTAATAAGGTACACACAGTTGAAACCTTTACTTGCAGATTTTTGTTTACAGGCAAATTCCGACGAAACTGTTCACTTTAGACCCATAATTTCAAGCAAACTTAAACAGAGAATTTATAATAAAAAAGTATATTTATTCCACTGGCTTAAAAAATAAGAAGATAAATATTATCACTATTCAACCTCCTTTTTGAATTATGACGAATTTTGTATTTTAAATTTGAACCTTTGACACCCTGCGTCTAGACAAGTAATCCCTTTACGGGTGTTTCTAAATTTCACCGACAACGCTCTACCACACAACACTCGCTAATTAATGTATTTTGATATAGAGACATATTTATTCAAATCATACTATTCACTCCTCGATAGATGGATTACTTCAGTAAAAACATATTTATACTCTTAAACAGCTTAGTTGTCTAGATACAGGGTATCAAAGATTTTAATTTAAAATCGAAAATTTGCCATAATTCAAAAACTCTTTTAATATTTTTTACTTTCCCGTACAGGGAAAGTATTGTGAACGCACTAAAAAAAATTGAGATAAAAACAAATATAAACATTTTGAAGTTCCCTGAGCCGATTAAAACCATTTCCAGATGGAAGTCTGTCTGTGTGTGTGTGTGTGTGTGTTTGTATGTATGTGTGTCTGTATGTATTCTACCACGATAGTGCTCACACGCTTTAACCAATTGAGCTAAATTTTGGTATATGAGTTTTAGGCAGTCCTAGGATGAAGCCACTAGATTTTGATTGAAAACGCTTAAACCCTCTTATAAAGGTGGACACAACCACTAAATTTTCATATATCAGTAGGGTTCCACTGATACATCATTTCAAAGTATTTTTTATCTGATTTACAGCGATAGGTCACTTTTGATATTTGCCCTCATTATTCTCGAGAAAATAACGTTTAAAATGTCACCACAGTTACCTACTTGAAAGGTATATATATATATTTGATATCGTGTTTCTAAACAACTAATCACTTTAAGAGTGTTTCTAAATTCGACCGACAACGCTCTACCACAGAAAACTCTCGCTAATTCATATATTTTGATATAGAGATATATTTATACCCTTAAAAAGCTTAGTTGTCTAAATACAGGGTGTGAAAAATTTTATTTAAAATCGAAAATTTGGTCATAATTCAAAAAGTCTTTCAAATATTTTTTCAAATTTAGTAACTGATATGTTCTTTAATGTCATATTTTGACATAAATAATTTTTTTTAAAAATTAACCAATGACATGCTATAAGGGTTCGTGATACTTTAACCTACCTCAAATTTTTTTCCGCCACTGGAATAAATACATATTTTTTAAATTCGCTGTTCATTTTTGCTTAAAAAATAACTAAAGTGAACAGTTTTCTAAAAATTTGCCTGTATTAATAAAGTACACACAGTTGAAAGTAAAAACCTTTACTTGCAGACTTTTGTATACAAGCAAGTTCCTGCAAAACTGTTCACATTAAATACATAAGAAATTATTACTTTTTGCAGCAAAAATTAACAAGGAATTTAAAAAAATTTAATTTTTTTTTTTGATAATTCCAATGTTGTGTTGTTTTACGTATATATAACACCGCTGCATTAGCGAAAATATTATTCAAATTAATTTTTTTTTTCCTATTACATCCCTGTACTTATTAAAAAAAAAAACAATTTGTTAATTCTCTATTTTTTTAAATATCAAACATTCAACATGAATTGCATCAGCCACATTTTCATAATATAACAATTTTAATAATATACCTATATGGATATTTTTTGTACATATTTTTAATATTATTTTATTTCAGTTTACGGTAATGACGAAGAAGAGATTCGAAGTCAACAAATAATTCCTATGGAAATTGAGGAATTACACAATGCCCATGACGACAACCTTCAAATTCAAAATGTTCCACTGGAAGCTGTTGTCGACATGGAAATTGAACAATTGGAGATAGTCAACAACGACAATTTACCTAATGCTCCATTAGAAGTTGTCAATAACGACAATCTTCATAACCACAATCAAAATGACTTGGCTGACAGATTGGCCCAATATCAAGAAGAAGTCGATGTTCTTATGGCTGACCTGGGTCGCCTGAGAAATTTAAGACAACTTCATCCAGGTTATTTGCGTGGTTTTGAAAGAAACGCAGAACCTCTACATCTTGGAGCTATGGATAGAGAATGCATCTTTTGTGGTGCTTTGTATTTCTCCATGGAGCGTACCGCTCGATTAGACTATAATAAATGTTGTAAAGGTGGTAAAGTTCATGTTGATAATCTGCCGGCCCTGCAGCCTTTTCCACCAGTATTGCAACAGTTATTTACAGGTCGTCATCCATTATCTAGAGAATTTAAAAGAAATTCCATTCGCTATAACAATGCTTTTCAATTCGCTAGCATGATGGCAAATCTTAGGGAATTTCGAAACCCAGGCCCATTCACATATTCTGTGCAAGGGAAAGTATATTATCATTATTCAAATGTTAATATAGCTAATCCACAGCCCAATCGTGGTCCAATTTATTATTTGGATGCTAATGCCGCAATAAATCAGCGCATAGCCAATCAACCACGTTATAATCTCAATATCAATTTGATTCAAATCTTGGAAAATGTCATGCGTACATTTAATCCATATGCTAATGCATATATGATGCTACGCGAAGTGTTCGAACGAGAACAACAACGCAATAACGAAATTCCAAATGTAGTGTTAGAATTGTTAGCTGTTAGAGGAGACAGACGTTTCGATTTACCTACTGTAAACGAAGTAGCTGCTGTATATCCGTTTAACAATGAACTTCCTCCTACATCAAATCTCAGAATTTTCGTTCGTAATCAGATTGAAGGTCCAGGTAGACGTGAATTATTTCACCATCTATCTCACTTGGATTCAAGGTTAGATCCTTTATCTTTTCCGTTATTATTTCCAAACGGTGAATTTGGTTGGTCCCTTGAACTAACTCATAGGAATGCCAATACAAGAGTGACATTGTGTCAGTATTATGCATTTCGATTAGCATACAGGCGTGAAAATGACGAACATACATTTGACCGATTTAAACACGCTGCTCAGTTGACCCAACAATTCATTGTTTCTGCATATATTCGCATAGAAGCAAATAATATTGAATATATCAAACAAAATCAGGGTCGTCTTCGGGCTGAATATTACCAGGGACTCATGGACTATCTCCATCGAGTAGCTGTTGACAACGAAGCAGAACAAGTAGGCCGAATGGTGATTTTGCCTTCCACATTCGTGGGTAGTCCCAGATATATGCATCAATTGTTTCAGGACAGTCTCTGTCTAAATAGTAAATTTGGAACTCCAACATTATTCATTACAGTCACTTGCAATCCTAATTGGCGAGAGATTGTGGAGAACATTCCTCCAAATGATGATCCTAATAATCATCCTATGTTGGTAGCAAGAGTTTTCAATACCAAATTAAATCAGTTACTAAAAGAAATTTTAGATGACTATATTTTTGGCGTACCAGTATGTCAGTTCTATACTATAGAATTTCAAAAGCGTGGTCTACCACATGCCCATATCGTTTTGACTCTAAGAGCAGAAGACAAACTCTTAGATACAAATCGAATAGACCAAACTGTTTCTGCTGAACTTCCAGATCGTGATTTAGAACCAGAACTATTTAGTTTGGTTGTAAAACACATGATACACTCTCCATGTGGCCCTGAAAATCCTAATGCTTCTTGCATGGAGGACGGCCGCTGCAAACGAAAGTATCCCCATAACTTTTGTGATGAAACTACTATTGATCCTCATGGTAGAGCGACTTACAAAAGACCAAACAATGGTAGGGAAGCATTCATTAGAAACACTCATGTTGTTGATAACAAATGGGTTGTTCCGTATAATCGATATCTTCTACTTAGGTATCAAACACACATTAATATTGATGTTTGTGCTAATACTAGGGTCGTGAAATATCTCCACAAATATGTTTTCAAAGGCGTTGACCGTGCTCTCCTTCATTTGGAAGTACGCAACGTACTAAATTATGACGAGACTGAAATATATTTAGCTGGCAGATACCTAACTGCACCTGAGGCTGCATATCATATTAATCAATTTAAAATTCATGATATAACACATACTGTTTATCGTCTTCCAGTGCATTTACCACACAGAAATATTGTTCATTTTGAAAGGGGCAATGAACGTCAAGCTGTTGAAAGAAATCAAACAACACAGCTTACAGATTGGTTTAGACTGAATCGAGAAGATGTTGGCGCTCGCCAACACCGTTACCCAGACATTCCCCAACATTATGTCTGGAAAACGCCTCAAAAACGTTGGCAACAACGTCAACGAGGCGTTGAAAAAATGATTGCTAGAATGTACAATGTGTCCATTCGCAACACAGAACAATACTATCTCCGAGTATTGTTATTACATGTTAGAGGAGCCACATCATACGAAGATCTTCGCACTGTTGATGGTAAGGAATTCTTTCTTTCAAGTATTTCATTCTGCTAAACTTTTTTTATACATACTTGCAGAAACTTTGTACGATACTTTCCTGGATGCGTGCCGTGCACGTTTACTTCTTGACGATGATCAAGAATGGAACCGAGCATTACAAGAAGCTCGAGAGCACCAAGTACCTAAAGTTATTAGAAGACTTTTTGCTCACATCTTGATCTTCGGAGAAGTAACTAATCCATTGGAATTGTGGGAAGTTTTTCGTGACTGTATGATGGAAGATTACATTCATCGCGGTTACAATAACAACAGAGCGGAACAACAAACGCTTGCATTTATACAGAGCATTATGTTGAGAAACAACAAACGTTTGTCTGATTTCAATCTTCCAGAACCACAGGAAAGATTGGAATTAAATGAGGTGCCTATAAATCCTCAAGATGAACTCCTTGCAGGAATTCAAATGCGAGATCAATTAAATGAAGATCAGCGCAACGTTTTCGACAGGTAAATTTCTTTAATTTACATTTTTTTGATTATTATAAATAATTGAATGCTACCGAATACAGTTTCAACAAATTACATTACTTTTTCATTTATTTTCAACTTTTGTATTATTGCTTCATACTGTGTTGTAAATGCCATGCATTAACATATCCATAACAACAGTGGATATTCTTTGCGAACATTATATACTGTGTCCAAAATAAGAATGGGATAGTATTGGAATCTTGGAAACGATGAAATTTACAATGTCAGTTAAATTAAAAAAAAAGTTGTACAATTTAAATACCTTTCAAATTAAATTTTCAAAAGTAAAGTAACTTTAGCCGTTTTCGGAAATTTTTTAAAATACAATTTTTGGCGATTTTTGTTTTTATTTATTTCTGACTCTGACATTATTTTTTCAAATATAAAAAAATTACAAACACGGTATACACCACAGGCAATACTAGATGGTAAATAAATAGCTACTCTGTACATTTGCAATTACACTTTAAATTCAGTCAACTAACAGTTATGTAACAACAACCTTTTACATTTTTACATATACTTTTTTTCCGTTTCAGAGTTATAAATGCTGTTGAAAATGACAATGTGGAACCACGCCTATTCGCTGTCACTGGTTGCGCTGGAGCGGGAAAAACTTTTGTTTTTAACGCTTTAATTACGTATTTGAATGGTAGAGAACTTCCCGTAATACCTGTATCTTGGACTGGCATTAGTGCCAGCTTAATGAAACAAGGTAGGACTTTACACTCTCGCTTTAAACTTCCAGTTCCCCTTACAGATACGTCTGTCTCAGAACTGCGAGCTAATAGTCAAGACGGTCGTTCTATCAGAAATGCAAAGCTCATCATTTTTGATGAAATGTCAATGATACCTCGATTAGCGTTAGAACTCATCAACAGAGTTTTAAAAGATCTGTGCGGCAATGACAAATTATTCGGCGGAAAAGTTATCCTACTTTCTGGTGACTTTCGTCAAACATTACCTGTCATGCCTAACGCATATCGGTCACAGATTGTCGCCGAAACTCTGCAATACAGCTTTCTGTGGCAATCATTTACCAAATTGCAATTAGTTACTAACGTGCGAGCACGTCCAGAAGAACGAGAATTTTCCGAATGGTTGCTACACTTGGGAAACAACACTTTACCTTCTGTCAATATTCCTTCCTTACCAAGTCTATTTGTGGTTCCAGCACAATGTTTGGTGGCTTCCAAAGAGGAACTTTTGACAATTTGTTTTCCAAATTTGCAACCAGGAACTGTTCCTAAGTGTGCCATTCTAGCACCATTAAACGAACATTGCAATGCCATAAATTTTGGAATCGTTCAAAATATGGAAGGTCCTGCAACTACCTATTATAGTGCAGACAAAATTTTATATGAAAACGATGAAGAAATTGAGGCAGCCAACTATCCTGTTGAATCGCTTAACTCACTCCAACCAAATGGCATGCCAGAACATAAATTGATTTTAAAAGTTGGAGTTGTAGTTATGCTTTTACGCAACATGAATTGCGATCTTAGCTTATGCAATGGCACTCGGTTACTAATTACTCGATTGTACCAACATAGCATTGAAGCGAGACGAATCGATATGACAGGAACCTTAACTGATCATACTGTCTTGATTCCGCGTATTGATTTAACTGAGACTGTCGCCTCTCTTCCTTTCAAGTTGCGACGTCGACAATTTCCAGTTAAAGTTGCATACGCTATGACAATTAATAAATCCCAAGGTCAAACATTTGACAAGATAGGTATTTATTTACCTTATCCTGTATTTACCCATGGGATGATGTACACTGCCTTCAGTCGAACGAAAGGTTTCGATTGTGTACATGTTTGTGTAGAGAACACCAGCTCACAAGGTAAATTACGCCCTACTTCTGATGAGATCTACACTAAAAACATTGTTTTTACGGAAATTGTACGTTAAGTATATATTTCCAGTCATATCACATTAATAACATGCAATCTCGCTGTTGATATTTAGAAATACTCTTTGTATCATTATTTCAGCTTGAGAATTACATAAATTTAGCTAATAATTGAGATTTTTTAGTCTCTTATTGGCAACATTAATATGTTTGCACGTCTATTGATATGTTTACATTTGGTTGTCAATACTGACTTAACCATTTGAATAAATGAAACAGTAAAAATTTGAGTTGAGGATACTTTTTCCATAAAATCTGAGTTGAGGATACCTTAAACTTGCTAATAATTGAGATTTTTCTACAATCTCTTATTAAAAAAAAATAATAAGCACCTCTTTTGGCATATTGACATTTTGATATCAATATTGAGTTGAGCATTAAGTTGGGCCTCTATTGATTAAGTTACATTATGTTGCCATTATTGAGTGAGCTCTTACATTAATCCTCCTCAGACAATTTTCTACTAATAACTAAAATTTTTTACAGTCTCTTATTAACAAAAAAAAATACTTAGCGCCTCTTCTGACATTTGACATTTTGATATCAATATTGAGTTGAGCATTAAGTTGGGCCTCTATTGATTAATATACATTATGTTGTCATTATTGAGTTGTGCTTTTGTGTCCTCCTCAAATAATTGTTTCATATTATTATTGTAAACTTC
The DNA here is from genome assembly GCA_911728435.2 of Apoderus coryli. Classification (NCBI taxonomy): domain Eukaryota; kingdom Metazoa; phylum Arthropoda; class Insecta; order Coleoptera; family Attelabidae; genus Apoderus; species Apoderus coryli. Next base: position 13,486,414 of record OU452212.1, on the reverse strand, counting down.
GAAATTATAATTCTATGGTTGAATGACAATCCTAATTTAAAATATTTATTTTGAAAAAATAAAATCTACAAAATGACAAAACCAAATGGATGTATTTTTCTGTTTCAATATTATGTTATAATTGTTTTGGCGCTTCAAAGTACCAAAAAATCAACATTGATAATGTTGCCATCCAACCATAGAATTATAATTTTTATTTTTTTCTTCTATTTCAATAATAAATTAATTGAAATGCAAAAAAGTTAATAAAAAAATTCTTATATCTTTGTAAAACTGTTTTTAACTTTCACATGATTCTTAAATTTTCAATATTTGTTAATTAAATTATTCTGTAACATTAGAGTTAGTTTCAAATTTTATTATATTGTAAAAAACCATCTAAATACAATTATATTCAACAAACGAAATTTACATTCACATACGAATAATATAGTATGGTTCTTTCAAAATATATTCATTAATTTCACTCAACTTATTCAATCACATATTTGTAAAATGGACTTCAAAGGATAGTACATAATAATATATGGTAATAATATTTTACTAAATATACACAATTTTTCCTACATATAATATAGCTTTTTAATAGTATTCGCCAATTTTTCCAAAACTTGATCAATACCTATACAAAGCAAATTCAATGAAGAAGATATCCTCGACATCATATGTCATCATAGAAATAATACAATAAGTTATTCCATGTAGATAATAGATCCTTCCAAAATGTATGAACAGTTGAAATTCCAAGGTAATAAATTTCTTAATTTTTTTTCCAACATATTCATAATATATATTGTTTTTTAGTAGTATTCAACAATTTTTCCCAAAATTAACCATACCACACAAAGCAAATTCAATGAAAAAGATATCGACTACAAATACATGTCGTCATAGAAATAATACAATATGTTATTCTGTATAAATATTATACTATGACAAAATTTATCAGCAGTTAATATTCCAAGGTAAATGCATTTGTTGATTTTTTACAACATACTCACAATATTTGTTTTTAGTTAACTCATAGTACAGAAAGCATATTCAATGAAAAAGATATCCACAACAAAACACAATATATCATCACAGATATAATACAAAAATTCTTCTCTGTACATGCTACACAATTCAAAAATGTATGTACAGTTAAAATTCCAGAATTCCTTGAATAATTCTGTATAACTTTATGTATGTATGTATTTTCAGCTACCAAACAAACATTAATGAAACAACATTTAATAAGGTACAACACATTATACATGTTGATCAATACTACATTCGAAGTTTTTGGCAATACTAAACATACAATTGTTTTGAAAATTTAAATACTTACTCAAAGCAATCCAATTTTTATCAATCTATGATATTATGATACTTCAACCACCTCCAGTTATACCGGAAATTAATACCTACTTTCTCATTTCAATTATACCACATTACATAAAATTATATTTTATGATTAAAAATCACAAATAAATATACAGATATAAACCAATTTTTCTAAACACTTGCTATTATTTAAGAATTTGCCTTATGCCTATTTTTAGTAGTAATAGTAGTAATCATTTAAATTTTCAAAAAAATCACTACGTTCTGTACGATATTAAATTTTACCAATTGACATGCTTCTAAATTTTAGGATGCCAAACATTGAATGACTATGACAATAATAGCACAACATTTCTATGATTATTCTGTTATTTATATATTTTGCATTTAAATAACAAACAAATTGGACCCAATTCCAACAACAAATTATAAGGTATACCATTAATTTTATTCCTTTACATATACTGCAAACCTTCAAAATTTAATATAATTACAAAAAAAAACACAACTTCAATGATCTCATTATTATTTTGAAAATTGTTTGCATTGATTTTCACTAATTTTATATTTACATATACACTGCATTCAAAATAAACATAACATTGAAATATTGGAAACTGTAGGAGTTACAAACTAGCGAAAAGTTTTACAATTTAAACACCTTTTAAATGGTGTTTACAAAAATGAAATAAAAAATTGACAATTTTAGTTATTTCTGACATTATTTTTACAGATATAAAAAAATTAAAAACACTTTCTCATTGTTAATTTTTGAAGAGAATAATATAGTGTTTACAAAATTTTACTATGTTTCGTTTTTGAAAAACCATCATTAAATTTGTTTTTTTTAAATACGACCATGGATTTTTTATTCTTAAATTTAAAGTTATTTTCATTTCGAAAATAGGTAGTATATCACATGTAATGGTTTAAACAAGTTTTCAGTATTTTTAGCTGTTATTTTAAATTATTCAAGAAAAATCGCCATAGTTCGGCACTTATTTTGTCCAAAAATAAAAATGGGAAGTTGCTTCTCAATTTTTGTATCTGTAATGTCACAAATAAATGAAAGTTCTAATCGCAAAAAAATCGTTTTTCCAAAATTTATCAAAAACGGCTAAAATTAGTTTACTTTTGATAACATCATTTAATAGGTGTATCAATTGTACAACTTTTCTTTAATTTATTCGACATTTAATTCCCACCATTTCCAAGACTCCAATATAATAATTTATCTGGAACACACTGTAAATGTTTAATAAATTCTTTCAGAAATGTATGGATCAACAATTTTTCCTGAAATTACTACTCTCCAGAGATTCGTTGAGTGAAATATTTTGTTTTAATTACATACACTATTATTATTATTTCGTTTTGTTTGTATTAAATATTATATTTTAATTAATAACAACCATTTCAGTTTAGTATAATCTAAGTTCCAATTTTTTTCTTAATTACGATATTAGTTTTAAAATGTACAATATAAATTATTTTAATGTATTAATTATTTCAGAAAACAAATGTTTTTTTTTTAAATATGTATATCTCAACACTTTTTTGCATTAATCAACTAATATAATATATATATTTCATTTCAAATTCATTTATTATTGTTTCATAAAAATTCATTTCAATAATGTATATATTTTATAATTAAAATTTTTTAAGAAATCTATATTTGATTTATTCCCACCTACATATACCTAAAAAATGAAGTAATTTAAATAAAATACATCACTTAAATTATAAAGAAATTTCAAACATCTCTATTTATTAGCTAAGAATTTTAAATATTTTTTCCAAAACATAACTTAAATTTCTCTTTTAAAACATTAGAATTTTTATATATTTTTAGAATAAATAAAATTCATATACCATATTTTAGCCAATATATATTTAAAACAAATCAAACTTTCAATTTTAATTTGAGGCGTTTTGTATATTTTTTAAATTTCACAGCATTTTTAGATAGACTGAGCTCATAAAACTTTTAATTTATTTTTATACAAGGTATATGTATAAATAAAATAGAAAAAAAAAATAAAAAAAAAACTAATAAAAAAAAATTCAAAAAATTTAAAAAAAAATTTATTAGAAATGAAATTAAAAAAAAAAAACAAAACAAAAAATTAATTGAAAATAAAATAAAAATTTAGAATAAAATTAAAAACAAAATTGAAAAAAATACAAATAAAATGACAAAAAAAAATTAAACAAATATAATATAATAATTTTTTAAAAATAAAAAAAAAATAAAAAAATGTATTTAAAAAAAAACTAATCAAAAAAAATCACAATTTTTTTTATAACTCTCAATGACTTTTTTCATAGATAAAACTACCAAAAACCAACTGGGAAATCCCGCAAGGGATTTCTTGTATTAATAATTATAAATTTTGATAGCGCTGTCTTTGTCGTCGAAAAGCTGCAAAATTGGCAAAAGTTAGGGTAAGCGATCTGCGAATCCGCTGCCAGGATGGATCGCACCACAATACAAATGGAAAATTTATTTTTTTCTCACGGGAACTAGGCACTTTTCAACTGTGATTTAATGCGGTTTCACTATTTAATCAATTAATTTAATTATATCTACACAGTTCATTTAAGTGTGTGACGCAGAGGGAGATATCAACTATTCTTCTTGAGCTATCACAAACATTTGATCACATCCATCCATCTGACGGCTTTCATGGCACTGTCACTTTAGATTATTTAGGTTATTATCACTTTTTCACTAAAATTACTTTAAATACACAATGACAACTTCTTAATTTACTACAACTATTTCGAATAACCTTTTTATAACACTACAATATACAACATGTTGATAGAAATTGATCTTAAACATGAAAATAATGCCGAAAACTTTTAGACTATGAATGTAAACAAATAAAATAATAATAACCTATTTGACACAAGCGTTAGAAAAAACATTCTGACCAAAACCAAATTATGACGTGAAACTAGAAGTGTCAACGAAACTAAAATAAGTGACACCAACGTTAGAAATATTAGCAAATTATGACGTGAAACTAGAGGCGCAACTATATTGGAATTTGTCGATTTTTCTTTGAAATCCATTTTCATGACTATATTCTTAGAAAAACATATGGGAGAAGCAATTTCGTATATTTTTAGTCGCAATCGTGTCAAAGAATGACGTACAAATTCATAAATTCTATTAATCTTTAATTAAAAATATGACTCACTTCACACATACTACGTTCTTTTTATAAATATCACTATTTCAAATGTCATATAAATTGTGACAGCTACCCCACACAAAAATATTTCGATATCAATAAATAATTGTTTGGAAGTACCTAGCTAACAAACCTTATATGAAAATTTCCAGTCAAAACTGATGCTTACTTATCTAAAAAATAATGCAAATACACTGAACTCCACCACCAAAGAAGTAGAGAATGTCCATAGTGTCAAATTATAACATAAACAAGAATTTAATACCTATAGACTTTAAACTATTCTTACTCAATGGACATTAGATTTATTCCAATAACAATATCTAAGTGTTTTATTTCTTACTTTAGAGCAAACTTGAATCCATTTTTCAAGTTATACCTACTGTACCGAGGAAAAGCTATCTAATTAAATTTTCTATTATGAGGGCAACATCGGTAGGTAGGTACATTATTATTATTACCTATTATTATTATTTAGATTTGCTTGAAACTAAATTAAAGGTTACTTCAGGTGAACCTATTGGTTGTAGGTAATTTCACATATTACTAGGTGCCGAATACCTACTTATGTCTGTTTTTGTTCAAAAAGTAATTACAGACATCCTGGATGTACCAAAAACATTCAATGAAACAAAATAGGTACGTAATTTTGTTAAGTTTAAGTCTTTAAGTAAGTATAGCCATTATGTATATTCATATAAATAGCACAGAATAAGTAATATTCTGTGTAAATAGTAAGTAGTTAACTAACTAAAATTAAGTTACTATACTTATTTTTCGATAGAAAACCAGCTGCATATACTTATCATGTTTTTATTTAAATACACAAAAATTATAAATCGTAAAAATAAAAACAACAAATCAATATAGACTTAACTACACTTTTTATTTTATACACCACGTATTATTATTATTAGCGGATGTTGGCCACCAAATTTCCATTTCCAAATTGATTTCTGTCTCTTGCCTGTAGGTCCATATTTTGAATGCTTAAAGTTATTTCGTTTTTTTTTAAGTTACCGCCTAAGCGAGTACTAACTATTATTGGCCTCTTGCCCTTTCTCAGTAGGATACAGCCAGCACAGTTTACAGTTTATTTTTATCAAATATAGTTACAATGCATACTACTACTGTTTACTTTTAACCTCCAAGCCCCATAATATAACCTATTTATTTATGACGTGAAACTAGAAGTGTCAACCAAACAAAAATAAGTGACACTAACGTCAGAAAAAAATTCTGCCAAATTATGACAAACCAACGAAGCCAAAATAGATAGACAGATAGTCCTAAAATTAACGTCCGCCGCTATTAACGTTAACGTTAATTTAACACCAACGATTTTCAAATAGACAGATGTGGTAGGTTCATAAATTGATGATAATCATATTATAGGCAGCCATTTTTAGGCTAGCAGATTTAAAATACCTAACTAATATATTTATAGTAGGTATTTAGTATAAAATTTTTTAAGGACGAAAAAGTAAAATTTTCTTTAAAAGAGAAATTTTTAGCATAGGCTTTAGATTTATATACCGGGTGAGTCAAAAATGTATTTCATTATTTTGGACAAAAAAGTAATATTTTGAAGAATTTTTTGATTTCTTTAGATTTCAATTCAAGTTTTCTGTGAAAGTTTAACTATAAGCTCAAATTTATATACGGGGTGAATCAAAAATGTATTTCTTTATTTTGTTATGGTCAAAAAAGTTATATTTTGAATAATTTTTTGATTTCTTTAGATTTCAAATTAAGTTTTCTGTGAAAGTTAAACTATAAGGTCAAATATAGCACAATACAGGGTGAATCACAAATGTATTTCTTTATTTTGTTATGGTCAAAAAAGTAATATTTTGAATAATATTTTGATTTCTTTAGATTTCAAATTAAGTTTTCTGTGAAAGTTAAACTATAAGGTCAAATATATATACAGGGTGAATCAAAAATATATTTCTTTATTTTGTTATGGTCAAAAAAGTTATATTTTGAATAATTTTTTGATTTCTTCAGATTTCAAATTAAGTTTTCTGTGAAAGTTAAACTATAAGCTCAAATTTATATACGGGGTGAACCAAAAATGTATTTCTTTAATTTGTTACGGTCAAAAAAGTAATATTTTGCATAATATTTTGATTTCTTTAGATTTGAAATTAAGTTTTCTGTGAAAGTTAAACTATAAGGTCAAATATATATACAGGGTGAATCAAAAATGTATTTCTTTATTTTGTTATGGTCAAAAAAGTTATATTTTGAATAATTTTTTGATTTCTTTAGATTTCAAATTAAGTTTTCTGTGAAAGTTAAACTATAAGCTCAAATTTATATACGGGGTGAACCAACAATGTATTTCTTTAATTTGTTACGGTCAAAAAAGTAATATTTTGAATAATATTTTGATTTCTTTAGATTTCAAATTAAGTTTTCTGTGAAAGTTAAACTATAAGCTCAAATTTATATACAGGGTGAATCAAAAATGTATTTCTTTATTTTGTTAAGGTCAAATAGTAATATTTTCAATAATTTTTTGATTTCTTTAGATTTCAATTCAAGTTTTCTTTGAAAGTTAAACTATATGCTCCTAGAGGTTATCTACGGGGTAACTCAAAAATGTTTCTATTTATTTTCAATAATAGATAGAAACATTTTCAAATTTTCAGCTCTGGCAATACTTTTTTTTAATTAATTTTTGAATTATTTTTTTTGTAAATTTTTTTTTTTTTAATTTTTTTTTTTTGTAAATTTTTTTTTTTTAATTTTTTTTTTTTAATTTTTTTTTTAATAATAAAAACATTTTTTTCCATAAAATTTTTTTTTTTGATTTTTTTTTCCTTTTTTTTTTTATAATCCTCAATGACTTTTTTTATAGATAAAACTACCACACAACGACTGGGAAATCCCAAAGGGATTTCTTGTTAATATATAATAACGAGTGATCTTCGCGTTTCTTTCTAAAATGAGGAAAAAAAGTACAAAGTTGTGTGCGAATAAACGCAAAGGAACGCCGGAGGCGTTCCAACAGTGTTTCCTATATGGCAACTTTATTTTTTGCATCACCCGATAGGCTATATATCAAAGCTGATTCAATGCATTAAAATTATGTATTTTATTAATATATTTAGATCTACAAAACCGAAATTAAAGTGTGAGAAGGAGGTGAATAACTTTTTCTACGAGGAAATTCAAGAAAAAAGCCCTATAAACTACTGCTATTACTTTGAAATAAATACCTGTTTTGGTGCTGTGGATAAATACAAAAACAATTTTAAAGTTACGTACAAGCATATTTGGCACGCCTCTGTGCCTTTTTCATATCCTGTATTCCCAATTATTGTGTTTTTCGTTAATTTTTATTAAGCTATTATACCTTAAATGCGACTGGTATATTCCTTAAAACTGACAAATCTAATTTTAGTTCAGCTGTCACACATAACGTTCTTTTACATTTTTCCAAATAAATATACAATGACACTCTTTAAAAACACATGTAATTATTAGCGCACATAATTTTAAACACTTTCATACCAAACACATTTGTAGAATTAGTTGAAAAATGCGAGAAAAATCAAAAAAAATCTTAAGAATGACAAACACATTTTTTTTTTAGATGTCGCCCTGTTCACGGAAAGAGGAAATAAACTGTTGTGTTATTTTACTGTGTTGCCATGCTCCCACATAAACCATTATTAAATAATTTTACTATTTATTATTATTTATAAATATAAATAAAATAAATTTTTCCACAGGTGTTATCGATAAAAAGAGGTTAGGTTCTTATTCTGCATTACAACATCTAATAGGTTATTTTATAGAGTTAGAAATTGAAGTGAGTTACCTAGGTGATAATATGCAAATTTAGCTCAGCTGAATTGAGTTGTAGTAGTGAGTTCTGACGGATTTCACAATATCTGTAGGTACATACTTACGCTGGCTGCATGTGAATTAAAGCAGTATTATTTGTTTTTATTTATTTATTTAATTTTGCTTCACTTTATCACAAATATTCGCAGCTTGATATAAGTGGACTTATTGTCATCTGTGGAACAATGCTATTATTTAAAATGACGTCATACGTACGACGTACGTATCTAAAACCTAGAGAATTTGATCATATGTTTTGGATGACGTCATATTGTTTATCTTACGATTTATTTACCAAAAAATTAGGGTTTCTTTTTTAATTTACAAATTCCACTACTAAATTAAATTAAAATGCCTACATTTAGTTTTAATTTCCTGATACCGAATTTATTCTTACGTTACAAATAACTGGATAAAATACAAGTCTCATTACCTACCTAACTACCTGTTTTTGTCCAAAAACTAATTACAGATGATGACCTAGATCAAAAACATTCAATGAAACAAAATAGGTACGTAATTTTGTTAAGTTTAAGTCTTAAAGTAAGTATAGCCATTATATTAATAATAATAAATTGTGATAGTGCTGTCTTTGTCGTCGAAAACCTGCAAAAAAAGGACCGCTATCTATGTGACTTACCTTAAAGCTGCACCGAAGGTGCAGCCGCAGGTATGTCTATATGGAAAATTTGTTTTTTGCAGCATCCCAACGGGCACTTTTCAAGGGGATTTAATGCGGCCACACTATTTTAATTAATTCATTTAATTACATCTACACAGTTAATTGAAATGTGCGACGCAGAGGGAGATATCATCCAGTAGTTATTGAAAAATATGATCACATCCACCCATCTGACGGCTCTCATGACACTGTCACTTTAGGTTATTATCACTTTTTCAGTAATATTACTTCAAATACACAATGACAACTTCTAAATTGACTACAATTATATGGAATAAGCATTTTCTAACACTACAATATACAACATGTTGATAGAAATTGATCTTAAACATAAAAATAATGCCGAAAACTCTTAAGCTATGAATGTAAACAAAGAAAATAATAATAACCTATTTGACACAAGCGTTAGAAAAAACATTTTGACCAAAACCAAATTATGACGTGAAACTAGAGGTGTCAACTATATTGGAATTTGTCGATTTATTTTGAAAGCCATTTTCATGAATATATTCTTAGAAAAGCATATGGGACATGCAATTTCGTATATTTTTAATAACAATCCTATAAAAAGAATAACGTAAATTGCATTGAACAAGTATTAATCTTTAAATCTCATTTCACAACAACGAGGAGTAGCAATTTTCACTCACCTATTTTAAACGCACGTTCCTTTTACAGAACAAAAAAGTGCATGAAGTTAGAGTCGAACAATATGTGCCTGAGTTGTAACCTATGGATAGGATGACTTCTTTTGGTACCGATTCAGTTCTTTCATTACTGTTTTTGTTACAAAAATTCCAAGTAGTAGGTATATTAAAAACTTTCAATGAAACTAAATATAGATATGTGATTTTGTACCGAAATTAAACAAGTAGCCATATACCTATAATAGGTATCCATTATAAATTGAAGTAAGGAATAAAAAACTGCTACTTATTTATCTTATACCTAGAAAATCACGTACCTATAACTACGCTTACTTGCTGAATGTTTTTATTTCAAAATACACAATAATTAAAATTCCTTAAACTACAAATACAAACAATAAACTTTAGAGTTTTGTGTTAGGTGCATAGGTAATTTAACTATATTAATAAACTAAATTTGGGCTACGGGCGACTTTATCACACACATTTTAAAAACATTGGTATATTAATAGGTATAACCTACACACACTGAAAATATTATAATAAACCGAACGAAATTTCATAATTTCTAAACACCAAATCATGATTTAGTTTATGTCGCCTGAGCAGAGCTTCGTTGTTGATCACTTTATAGTCGACAAAATTTTAAACAAACGGCTGTATGTCCACATTTTGAACGCCTATTTTGTTGATAGTGTCAGTTTGGGTTAGGTATTAACAATTTCTCACTAAAATTTACTACAAATACTTTTAATAACCATTTTATAACAATACAATTTAACAACAATTTGATCTTAAACATGAAAATAATGCCGAAAACTGTTAGGCTGTCAATGTACACAAATAAAACCAAATTATGACGTGAACTAGAAGTGTCAACCAAACAAAAATAAGTGACACTAACGTCAGAAAAAAATTCTGCCAAATTATGACAAACCAACGAAGCCAAAATAGATAGACAGATAGTCCTAAAATTAACGTCCGCCGCTATTAACGTTAACGTTAATTTAACACCAACGATTTTCAAATAGACAGATGTGGTAGGTTTATAAAATGATGATAATCATATTATAGGCAGCCATTTTTAGGCTAGCAGATTTAAAATACCTAACTAATATATTTATAGTAGGTATTTAGTATAAAATTTTATAAGGTTATTGAATTTGACAAGTGGATTTATTATTTAAATTAGGTATGTATCAGATTATAACAAAATTAATTAATAAGCGCATGTACAGGGTGATGCAAAAAAAAAAAACATTAATTAGCCAACATTTTACAAATTTTCCAGATTGTAATCAAATAAATTTTAAATGTTTAGAAATTTTTAGCATACACTTAAATTTATGTACGGGGTGAGTCAAAAATGTATTTCATCACTTTGTTAAGGACAAAAAAGTAATATTTTGAATAATTTTTATATTTCTTTAGATTTCAAATCAAGATTTTTTTGAAAGCTAAACTATAGCCTCCTAGAGGTTATCTACGGGGTCACTCAAAAATGTTTATGAATGTAATTTATTATTTAAGACTTTTAGAGAACTTTATCAGCGATAGGTGACTTTTTATTTTCTTTGAAAGAGAAACTTTTAGCATAGGCTTTAAATTTATATACGGGGTGAGTCAAAAATGTATTTCATTATTTTGGACAAAAAAGTAATATTTTAAAGAATTTTTTGATTTCTTTAGATTTCAATTCAAGTTTTCTGTGAAAGTTAAACTATAAGCTCAAATTTATATACAGGGTGAATCAAAAATGTATTTCTTTATTTTGTTAAGGTCAAATAGTAATATTTTGAATAATTTTTTGATATCTTTAGATTTCAATTCAAGATTTCTTTGAAAGTTAAACTACATGCTCCTAGAGGTTATCTACGGGGTAACTCAAAAATGTTTCTATTTATTTTCAATAATAGATAGAAACATTTTCAGATTTTCAGCTCTGGCAATACTTTTTTTTAATTAATTTTTGAATTATTTTTTTTGAAAATTTTTTTTTCTTATTTTTTTTTTAAATTTTTTTTGAAAATTTTTTTTTTGAACATTTTTTTTTATTATTTTTTTTTTTTAATTTTTTTTTTTTGAAATTTTTTTTTTAATAATAGAAACATTTTTTTCCTTGAAATTTTTTTTCTTGATTTTTTTTTTCCTTTTTTTTTATAACCCTCAATGACTTTTTTCATAGACAAAACTACCACACAACGACTGGGAAATCCCAAAGGGATTTCTTGTATATTCATATAAATAGCACAGAATAAATAATATTCTGTGTAAATAGTACTTATCATGTTTTTATACAAAAATTATAAACCGTAAACACAACAAATCAATATAGAATTAACTACACTTTTTATTTTATACACCACGTATTATTATTATTAGCGGATGCTGACGACCAAATTTCCATTTCCAAATTGATTTCTGTCTCTTGCCTGTAGGTCCATATTTTGAATGCTTCAAGTTATTTCGTTTTTTTTTTAAGTTACCGCCTAAGCGAGTACTAACTATTATTGGCCTCTTGCCCTTTCACAGTAGGATACAGCCAGCACAGTTTATTTTTATCAAATATAGTTACAATGCATACTACTACTGTTTACTTTTAACCTCCAAGCCCCATAATATAACCTATTTATTTATGACGTGAAATAGAAGTGTCAACCAAACAAAAATAAGGGACACCAACGTCAGAACAAAATTCTGCCAAATTATGACAAACCAACGAAGCCAAAATAGATAGACAGATAGTCCTAAAATCAACGTCCGCCGCTATTAACGTTAACGTTAATTGAACACCAACGATTTTCAAATAGAAAGATGTGGTAGGTTTATAAAATGATGATCGGCAGCCATTTTTAGGCTAGCAGATTTAAAATACCAAACTAATATATTTATAGTAGGTATTTCCCATTTTTTTTAACACGATAGGTGACTTTATTTTCTTTAAAAGAGAAATTTTTAGCATAGGTTTTAAATTTATATACGGGGTGAATCAAAAATGTATTTCTCTATTTTTTTACCATTTTTTTTAACACGATAGGTGACTTTATTTTCTTTACAAGAGAAATTTTTAGCATAGGCTTTAAATTTATATACAGGGTGAATCAAAAATGTATTTCTCTATTTTTTTACCATTTTTTTTAACACGATAGGTGACTTTATTTTCTTTAAAAGAGAAATTTTTAGCATAGGTTTTAAATTTATATACGGGGTGAATCAAAAATGTATTTCTTTATTTTGTTAAGGTGAAATAGTATTGTTTTGAATAACTTTTTGATTTCTTTAGATTTCAAATCAAGATTTTCTGAAAGTTAAACTATAAGCTCAAATTTATATACAGGGTGAATCAAAAATGTATTTCTTTATTTTGTTAAGGTGAAATAGTATTGTTTTGAATAACTTTTTGATTTCTTTAGATTTCAAATCAAGATTTTTTTAAAAGTTAAACTATAAGCTCAAATTTATATACAGGGTGAATCAAAAATGTATTTCTTTATTTTGTTAAGGTGAAATAGTATTGTTTTGAATAACTTTTTGATTTCTTTAGATTTCAAATCAAGATTTTTTTAAAAGTTAAACTATAAGCTCAAATTTATATACAGGGTGAATCAAAAATGTATTTCTTTATTTTGTTAAGGTGAAATATTTTGAATAATTTTTTGATTTCTTTAGATTTCAAATCAAGATTTTTTTAAAAGTTAAACTATAAGCTCAAATTTATATACAGGGTGAATCAAAAATGTATTTCTTTATTTTGTTAAGGTGAAATAGTATTGTTTTGAATAACTTTTTGATTTCTTTAGATTTCAAATCAAGATTTTTTGAAAGTTAAACTATAAGCTCAAATTTATATACAGGGTGAATCAAAAATGTATTTCTTTATTTTGTTAAGGCGAAATAGTAATATTTGGAATAATTTTTTGATATCTTTAGATTTCAAATCAAGATTTTTTGAAAGTTAAACTATAAGCTCAAATTTATATACAGAGTGAATCAAAAATGTATTTCTTTATTTTGTTAAGGTGAAATAGTATTGTTTTGAATAACTTTTTGATTTCTTTAGATTTCAAATCAAGATTTTTTGAAAGTTAAACTATAAGCTCAAATTTATATACAGGGTGAATCAAAAATGTATTTCTTTATTTTGTTAAGGTGAAATAGTATTGTTTTGAATAACTTTTTGATTTCTTTAGATTTCAAATCAAGATTTTTTGAAAGTTAAACTATAAGCTCAAATTTATATACAGGGTGAATCAAAAATGTATTTCTTTATTTTGTTAAGGTGAAATATTTTGAATAATTTTTTGATTTCTTTAGATTTCAAATCAAGATTTTTTTAAAAGTTAAACTATAAGCTCAAATTTATATACAGGGTGAATCAAAAATGTATTTCTTTATTTTGTTAAGGTGAAATAGTATTGTTTTGAATAACTTTTTGATTTCTTTAGATTTCAAATCAAGATTTTTTGAAAGTTAAACTATAAGCTCAAATTTATATACAGGGTGAATCAAAAATGTATTTCTTTATTTTGTTAAGCTGAAATAGTAATATTTTGAATAACTTTTTGATTTCTTTAGATTTCAAATCAAGATTTTTTGAAAGTTAAACTATAAGCTCAAATTTATATACAGGGTGAATCAAAAATGTATTTCTTTATTTTGTTAAGGTGAAATATTTTGAATAACTTTTTGATTTCTTTAGATTTCAAATCAAGATTTTTTGAAAGTTAAACTATAAGCTCAAATTTATATACAGGGTGAATCAAAAATGTATTTCTTTATTTTGTTAAGGTGAAATAGTATTGTTTTGAATAACTTTTTGATTTCTTTAGATTTCAAATCAAGATTTCTTTGAAAGTTAAACTATAAGCTCAAATTTATATACAGGGTGAATCAAAAATGTATTTCTTTATTTTGTTAAGGTGAAATAGTAATATTTTGAATAATTTTTTGATTTCTTTGGGTTTCAATTCAAGATTTCTTTGAAAGTTAAACTATATGCTCCTAGAGGTTTTCTACGGGGTAACTCAAAAATGTTTCTATTTATTTTCAATAATAGATAGAAACATTTTCAGATTTTCAGCTCTGGCAATACTTTTTTTTAATTAATTTTTGAATTATTTTTTTTTTAAATTTTTTTTTTTCATTTTTTTTTAATAATAGAAACATTTTTTTCCTTGAAATTTTTTTTTTTTTGATTTTTTTTTTCATTTTTTTTGCCACCCTCAATGACTTTTTTCATAGATAAAACTACCACAAACCAACTGGGAAATCCCGCAAGGGATTTCTTGTTAATATATAATAACGAGTGATCTTCGCGTTTCTTTCTAAAATGAGGAAAAAAAGCACAAAGTTGTGTGCGAATAAACGCAAAAAAACGCCGGAGGCGTTCCAACAGTGTTTCCTATATGGCAACTTTATTTTTTGCATCACCCGATAGGCTATATATCAAAGCTGATTCAATGCATTAAAATTATGTATTTTATTAATATATTTAGATCTACAAAACCGAAATTAAAGTGTGAGAAGGAGGTGAATAACTTTTTCTACGAGGAAATTCAAGAAAACAACAGTACAAAACTGCAAAAAATGCTACTACTAAATCAATAAATTTACCTTTTTTCAACATCCACACATACAATGAAAGCATTTTGATTTATACTAGGCACTGTTCTAAATACGGGAGTGCACTTTTACGGTATGATACGGCCCTTTATTACATTTTTAATTGTAAACTAAAAATGTTGGAAATTCTTCCGAGACTTTGTACATCAATAACCTAGAAAAATTGCGAAAATCGCGGTTGCCACACTTTATTTGAACACTTTCATCATACACATATTCCTCATAGTTTCACGCAATATATTTACACATGGAATATGATTAGATACTTAATTTTACAACAAATTTAATTTACGCAACTCCCACAATAATATAACAAATATTAAAACATTATTTTATGTAAAAAAACTAATAATTTATACTTATTTTTATTTTACTGCTATTCACATGAACTAAATCTGGCAGAGTAGTAAAATTTATTCCCACCAGAAAGGTTACAATTTCAATTAATAATGCAAAAAAGTTCAATGACCCGTGAAGTGGGAGGAGTTGAGTATGTGCAGACGGGCTACAACCCAAACCAATCAATGACCTTTATTTAATATCTTATGCTTATGCAACCTCCAACACATCATTATGGTATTTACGGTTGCATAACCTCAGCGATAGGTGACTTTATTTTCTTTAAAAGAGAAATTTTTAGCATAGGTTTTAAATTTATATAAAGGGTGAATCAAAAATTTATTTCCTATCGTCAAAAAAGCAATATTTTGAATAATTGTTTGATTTCTATAGATTTCAAATCAAGATTTTTTTTAAAAGTTAAACTATAAGCTCAAATTTATATACAGGGTGAATCAAAAATGTATTTCTTTATTTTGTTAAGGTGAAATAGTATTGTTTTGAATAACTTTTTGATTTCTTTAGATTTCAAATCAAGATTTTTTTAAAAGTTAAACTATAAGCTCAAATTTATATACAGGGTGAATCAAAAATGTATTTCTTTATTTTGTTAAGGTGAAATAGTATTGTTTTGAATAACTTTTTGATTTCTTTAGATTTCAAATCAAGATTTTTTGAAAGTTAAACTATAAGCTCAAATTTATATACAGGGTGAATCAAAAATGTATTTCCTTATTTTGTTAAGGTGAAATATTTTGAATAACTTTTTGATTTCTTTAGATTTCAAATCAAGATTTTTTGAAAGTTAAACTATAAGCTCAAATTTATATACAGGGTGAATCAAAAATGTATTTCTTTATTTTGTTAAGCTCAAATAGTATTGTTTTGAATAACTTTTTGATTTCTTTAGATTTCAAATCAAGATTTTTTTAAAAGTTAAACTATAAGCTCAAATTTATATACAGGGTGAATCAAAAATGTATTTCTTTATTTTGCTAAGGCGAAATAGTAATACTTGGAATAATTTTTTGATATCTTTAGATTTCAAATCAAGATTTTTTTAAAAGTTAAACTATAAGCTCAAATTTATATACAGGGTGAATCAAAAATGTATTTCTTTATTTGGTTAAGGTGAAATATTTTGAATAACTTTTTGATTTCTTTAGATTTCAAATCAAGATTTTTTTAAAAGTTAAACTATAAGCTCAAATTTATATACAGGGTGAATCAAAAATGTATTTCCTTATTTTGTTAAGGTGAAATATTTTGAATAACTTTTTGATTTCTTTAGATTTCAAATCAAGATTTTTTTAAAAGTTAAACTATAAGCTCAAATTTATATACAGGGTGAATCAAAAATGTATTTCTTTATTTTGTTAAGGTGAAATAGTATTGTTTTGAATAACTTTTTGATTTCTTTAGATTTCAAATCAAGATTTTTTTAAAAGTTAAACTATAAGCTCAAATTTATATACAGGGTGAATCAAAAATGTATTTCTTTATTTTGTTAAGGTGAAATAGTATTGTTTTGAATAACTTTTTGATTTCTTTAGATTTCAAATCAAGATTTTTTGAAAGTTAAACTATAAGCTCAAATTTATATACAGGGTGAATCAAAAATGTATTTCTTTATTTTGTTAAGGTGAAATATTTTGAATAACTTTTTGATTTCTTTAGATTTCAAATCAAGATTTTTTGAAAGTTAAACTATAAGCTCAAATTTATATACAGGGTGAATCAAAAATGTATTTCTTTATTTTGTTAAGGTGAAATATTTTGAATAACTTTTTGATTTCTTTAGATTTCAAATCAAGATTTTTTGAAAGTTAAACTATAAGCTCAAATTTATATACAGGGTGAATCAAAAATGTATTTCTTTATTTTGTTAAGGTGAAATAGTATTGTTTTGAATAACTTTTTGATTTCTTTAGATTTCAAATCAAGATTTCTTTGAAAGTTAAACTATAAGCTCAAATTTATATACAGGGTGAATCAAAAATGTATTTTTTTATTTTGTTAAGGTGAAATATTTTGAATAACTTTTTGATTTCTTTAGATTTCAAATCAAGATTTTTTGAAAGTTAAACTATAAGCTCAAATTTATATACAGGGTGATTCAAAAATGTATTTCTTTATTTTGTTTAGGTGAAATAGTAATATTTTGAATAACTGTTTGATTTCTTTAGATTTCAAATCAAGATTTTTTGAAAGTTAAACTATAAGCTCAAATTTATATACAGGGTGAATCAAAAATGTATTTCTTTATTTTGTTAAGGTGAAATATTTTGAATAACTTTTTGATTTCTTTAGATTTCAAATCAAGATTTTTTTAAAAGTTAAACTATAAGCTCAAATTTATATACAGGGTGAATCAAAAATGTATTTCTTTATTTTGTTAAGGTGAAATATTTTGAATAACTTTTTGATTTCTTTAGATTTCAAATCAAGATTTTTTGAAAGTTAAACTGTAAGCTCAAATTTATATACAGGGTGAATCAAAAATGTATTTCTTTATTTTGTTAAGGTGAAATAGTATTGTTTTGAATAACTTTTTGATTTCTTTAGATTTCAAATCAAGATTTTTTGAAAGTTAAACTATAAGCTCAAATTTATATACAGGGTGAATCAAAAATGTATTTCTTTATTTTGTTAAGATGAAATATTTTGAATAACTTTTTGATTTCTTTAGATTTCAAATCAAGATTTTTTGAAAGTTAAACTATAAGCTCAAATTTATATACAGGGTGATTCAAAAATGTATTTCTTTATTTTGTTTAGGTGAAATAGTAATATTTTGAATAACTGTTTGATTTCTTTAGATTTCAAATCAAGATTTTTTGAAAGTTAAACTATAAGCTCAAATTTATATACAGGGTGAATCAAAAATGTATTTCTTTATTTTGTTAAGGTGAAATAGTATTGTTTTGAATAACTTTTTGATTTCTTTAGATTTCAAATCAAGATTTCTTTGAAAGTTAAACTATAAGCTCAAATTTATATACAGGGTGAATCAAAAATGTATTTCTTTATTTTGTTAAGGTGAAATAGTAATATTTTGAATAATTTTTTGATTTCTTTGGGTTTCAATTCAAGATTTCTTTGAAAGTTAAACTATATGCTCCTAGAGGTTTTCTACGGGGTAACTCAAAAATGTTTCTATTTATTTTCAATAATAGATAGAAACATTTTCAGATTTTCAGCTCTGGCAATACTTTTTTTTAATTAATTTTTGAATTATTTTTTTTTTAAATTTTTTTTTTTTAATTTTTTTTTTTGAAATTTTTTTTTTTGAAATTTTTTTTTTTAATTTTTTTTTTTTTATTTTTTTTTAATAATAGAAACATTTTTTTCCTTGAAATTTTTTTTTTTTGATTTTTTTTTTCATTTTTTTTGCCACCCTCAATGACTTTTTTTATAGATAAAACTACCACACAACGACTGGGAAATCCCGAAGGGATTTCTTGTTACATATAATAACGAGCGTACAGTCTGTCTTTGTCGAAAATGGGGAAAAAAAGGCCCAATTTAGAGCCACTAAACCAAAAGTTCGGCCGTCAGGCCGAACAGCAGCGCCACCTATATTGAAAATTTCCTTTTTAAATTTTTACACCTACTATTTTCCAAACGTCAAGGACTTTGATAAAATAATGCATTTTTCTAATTTATTTTCATCTACAGAAACGTAATTAAAGTGTGAGAAGGAGGTGAATAACTTTTTCTACGAGGAAATTCAAGAAAACAACAGTACAAAACTGCAAAAAATGCTACTACTAAATCAATAAATTTACCTTTTTACAGCATCCACACATACAATGAAAGCATTTTGATTTATACTAGGCACTGTTCTAAACACGGGAGTGCACTTTTACGGTATGATACGGCCCTTTATTACATTTTTAATTGTAAACTAAAAATGTTGGAAATTCTTCGACACTTTGTACATCAATAACCTAGAAAAATTGCGAAAATCGCGGTTGCCACACTTTATTTGAACACTTTCATCATAAACATATTCCTCATAGTTTCACGCAATATATTTACACATGGAATATGATTAGATACTTAATTTTCCAACAAATTTAATTTACGCAACTCCCACAATAATATAACAAATATTAAAACATTATTTTATGTAAAAAAACTAATAATTTATACTTATTTTTATTTTACTGCTATTCACATGAACTAAATCTGGCAGAGTAGTAAAATTTATTCCCACCAGAAAGGTTACAATTTCAATTAATAATGCAAAAAAGTTCAATGACCCGTGAAGTGGGAGGAGTTGAGTATGTGCAGACGGGCTACTAATTACAACCAATCAATGACCTTTATTTAATATCTTATGCTTATGCAACCTCCAACACATCATTATGGTATTTACGGTTGCATAACCTCAGCGATAGGTGACTTTATTTTCTTTAAAAGAGAAATTTTTAGCATAGGTTTTAAATTTATATAAAGGGTGAATCAAAAATTTATTTCCTATCGTCAAAAAAGCAATATTTTGAATAATTGTTTGATTTCTTTAGATTTCAAATCAAGATTTTTTTAAAAGTTAAACTATAAGCTCAAATTTATATACAGGGTGAATCAAAAATGTATTTCTTTATTTTGTTAAGGTGAAATATTTTGAATAATTTTTTGATTTCTTTAGATTTCAAATCAAGATTTTTTTAAAAGTTAAACTATAAGCTCAAATTTATATACAGGGTGAATCAAAAATGTATTTCTTTATTTTGTTAAGGTGAAATAGTATTGTTTTGAATAACTTTTTGATTTCTTTAGATTTCAAATCAAGATTTTTTGAAAGTTACACTATAAGCTCAAATTTATATACAGGGTGAATCAAAAATGTATTTCTTTATTTTGTTATGGTCAAAAAAGTTATATTTTGAATAATTGTTTGATTTCTTTAGATTTCAAATTAAGTTTTCTGTGAAAGTTAAACTATAAGGTAGAATATATATACAGGGTGAATCAAAAATGTATTTCTTTATTTTGTTATGGTCAAAAAAGTTATATTTTGAATAATTGTTTGATTTCTTTAGATTTCAAATTAAGTTTTCTGTGAAAGTTAAACTATAAGGTAGAATATATATACAGGGTGAATCACAAATGTATTTCTTTATTTTGTTATGGTCAAAAAAGTTATATTTTGAATAATTTTTTGATTTCTTTAGATTTCAAATTAAGTTTTCTGTGAAAGTTAAACTATAGGGTCAAATATATATACAGGGTGAATCAAAAATGTATTTCTTTATTTTGTTATGGTCAAAAAAGTTATATTTTGAATAATTGTTTGATTTCTTTAGATTTCAAATTAAGTTTTCTGTGAAAGTTAAACTATAAGGTAGAATATATATACAGGGTGAATCACAAATGTATTTCTTTATTTTGTTATGGTCAAAAAAGTTATATTTTGAATAATTGTTTGATTTCTTTAGATTTCAAATTAAGTTTTCTGTGAAAGTTAAACTATAAGGTAGAATATATATACAGGGTGAATCACAAATGTATTTCTTTATTTTGTTATGGTCAAAAAAGTTATATTTTGAATAATTTTTTGATTTCTTTAGATTTCAAATTAAGTTTTCTGTGAAAGTTAAACTATAGGGTCAAATATATATACAGGGTGAATCACAAATGTATTTCTTTATTTTGTTATGGTCAAAAAAGTTATATTTTGAATAATTTTTTGATTTCTTTAGATTTCAAATTAAGTTTTCTGTGAAAGTTAAACTATAGGGTAGAATATATATACAGGGTGAATCACAAATGTATTTCTTTATTTTGTTATGGTCAAAAAAGTTATATTTTGAATAATTGTTTGATTTCTTTAGATTTCAAATTAAGTTTTCTGTGAAAGTTAAACTATAAGGTAGAATATATATACAGGGTGAATCACAAATGTATTTCTTTATTTTGTTATGGTCAAAAAAGTTATATTTTGAATAATTTTTTGATTTCTTTAGATTTCAAATTAAGTTTTCTGTGAAAGTTAAACTATAGGGTCAAATATATATACAGGGTGAATCACAAATGTATTTCTTTATTTTGTTATGGTCAAAAAAGTTATATTTTGAATAATTTTTTGATTTCTTTAGATTTCAAATTAAGTTTTCTGTGAAAGTTAAACTATAGGGTCAAATATATATACAGGGTGAATCAAAAATGTATTTCTTTATTTTGTTATGGTCAAAAAAGTTATATTTTGAATAATTTTTTGATTTCTTTAGATTTCAAATTAAGTTTTCTGTGAAAGTTAAACTATAGGGTCAAATATATATACAGGGTGAATCACAAATGTATTTCTTTATTTTGTTATGGTCAAAAAAGTTATATTTTGAATAATTTTTTGATTTCTTTAGATTTCAAATTAAGTTTTCTGTGAAAGTTAAACTATAGGGTCAAATATATATACAGGGTGAATCAAAAATGTATTTCTTTATTTTGTTATGGTCAAAAAAGTTATATTTTGAATAATTTTTTGATTTCTTTAGATTTCAAATTAAGTTTTCTGTGAAAGTTAAACTATAGGGTCAAATATATATACAGGGTGAATCACAAATGTATTTCTTTATTTTGTTATGGTCAAAAAAGTTATATTTTGAATAATTTTTTGATTTCTTTAGATTTCAAATTAAGTTTTCTGTGAAAGTTAAACTATAGGGTCAAATATATATACAGGGTGAATCAAAAATGTATTTCTTTATTTTGTTATGGTCAAAAAAGTAATATTTTGAATAATATTTTGATTTCTTTAGATTTGAAATTAAGTTTTCTGTGAAAGTTAAACTATAAGCTCAAATTTATATACGGGGTGAATCAAAAATGTATTTCTTTATTTTGTTAAGGTGAAATATTTTGAATAACTTTTTGATTTCTTTAGATTTCAAATCAAGATTTTTTGAAAGTTAAACTATAAGCTCAAATTTATATACAGGGTGAATCAAAAATGTATTTCTTTATTTTGTTAAGGTGAAATATTTTGAATAACTTTTTGATTTCTTTAGATTTCAAATCAAGATTTTTTGAAAGTTAAACTATAAGCTCAAATTTATATACAGGGTGAATCAAAAATGTATTTCTTTATTTTGTTAAGGTGAAATAGTTATATTTTGATTAATTTTTTGATTTCTTTGGGTTTCAATTCAAGATTTCTTTGAAAGTTAAACTATATGCTCCTAGAGGTTTTCTACGGGGTAACTCAAAAATGTTTCTATTTATTTTCAATAATAGATAGAAACATTTTCAGATTTTCAGCTCTGGCAATACTTTTTTTTAATTAATTTTTGAATTATTTTTTTTTTAAATTTTTTTTTTTAATTTTTTTTTTTTAAATTTTTTTTTTTGAAATTTTTTTTTAAAAATTTTTTTTTTTTAATTTTTTTTTAATAATAGAAACATTTTTTTCCTTGAAATTTTTTTTTTCTGATTTTTTTTTTGATTTTTTTTTTTAATTTTTTTTTTTGAAATTTTTTTTTTTGAAATTTTTTTTTAAAAATTTTTTTTTTTTAATTTTTTTTTAATAATAGAAACATTTTTTTCCTTGAAATTTTTTTTTTTTGATTTTTTTTTGCCACCCTCAATGACTTTTTTTATAGATAAAACTACCACACAACGACTGGGAAATCCCGAAGGGATTTCTTGTATATGTATATATAATAAAATATGCCGACTGCAAGGTGTATATTAGCATCATAATATAATAGCTAGTTAATATATACTAACGAGTGATCTTCGCGTTTCTTTCTAAAATGGGGAAAAAAAGCACAAAGTTGTGTGCGAATAAACGCAAAGGAACGCCGGAGGCGTTCCAACAGTGGTTCCTATATGGCAACTTTAATTTTTGCATCACCCGATAGGCTATATATCAAAGCTGATTCAATGCATTAAAATTATGTATTTTATTCATTTATTTACCTGTGCAGAAACGATATTTTAGCGTGACAAGGAGGTGAATACGATTTTCTACGAGGAAATTCAAGAAAAAAGCATTATAAAGTACTGCTATTACTTTGAAATAAATACCTGTTTTGGTGCTGTGTTTAGGTACAAAAACAATTTTAAAGTTACGTACAAGCATATTTGGTACGCCACTGTGCCTTTTCCATATCCTATATTTTCAATTATTGCGTTTTTCGTTCATTTTTATGAATCTATCAAACCTTAAATGCGACTGGTATATTCCTTAAAATTGACAAATCTAATTTAGTTCAGCTGTCACACATAACGTTCTTTTACATTTTTCCAAATAAATATACAATGACACTCTTTAAAAACACATGTTAAATATAAAGAACAAAATTTAAAAGACACTGATATACGCAGCATTTGCAATATTACTTACAAAATGTGCGAAAAACCACATAAAATCATACCGATGACACCCATTTTTGCCTTCAATATAGAGGCGACACTAACGACCACCACACAGGAAATGAACATTATGTTTCATTTGGCTATGATGCCTATCCTTTTCACAAACAAACACATTCAAATTCTTTCATCCATTGCAATTGAAAATAATACATACATACATAACCTATAAAATACTGCCATGAACAGTGAAGGCTTATCTAATTTTTTAACAACTGCTTTAATTCCAAATCTAATTATCCCAGAGAGTGATTTTGCAGAATGTGGCCCAATATGGCAACAATGGCGCACATCGTTTTCGATTCGACTTATTTCGTGATCAGTCACTCCAATTTTGCAAATGGCCACTCATCATAAACTTCCGCAAAGAACAACAACAATAAACACAAATTATCGAAATGAGTAAACAACAGTAGTAAATATAGCAAAAAACACTTGCACAGTAAGTAATTTAATACAAATACATAATATTCCATATTTCAGACAAATAGGTATATCATGCCGTCTATACCTAAAATGTAGTACATTCGTTGTTGTTAGCTACCTACTAGGTATATTATGATCAAAACAAACAGGCTAACATTCTTAAAATTAAAACATTATACCTACCACATCACAACCGTAAGTAACAAATACAAACAACATATTATTGTTATTCCAAAGTGATAGATACAGAAATATACAAAAACAATGCAAGTAAGTAAGTACCTACTTACTTATTCTCTATCTGAAAATACCAACAATTACAATTAAGGTTCGCCATTTATCAGGAAGAATTTGTTTGAGATACCTTATTATGTCGTTTATATTGTACTTATTAATGAAGTTTATAAAAAGGAAGGTAGGTACATTATTATTATTATTTAGATTTGTTTGAAACTAAACTAAAGGTTACTAGGTCAATTTCATCTTATTGATCTCGGTCAGGGTTGTTTCCAAATAACTAATGACGTACGTACTTAGCTGACTAATTTTATTATAGATTTACAATTTTCGTTTTAAACCTAACTTTATCTGTTTAATTAACTAAATTTAGTATTTTATATTAATAATAGGTACTTATTTTTCTGGTAATTATATATTTCTTATAATCTTGATCATATATACATTAGTAGTTTTTATAACAGGTTCTCCATTCGTCAAGAAAGTAGATATTCATACGTACGTCGCTACTAGACTCCTATAATACATCAGGTGTTGAAGGGCAGCAACCAACTACGTACATTAGGACAGTGTTGCCTACGTTATCTGTTATAAAAAGGGCAAAGCAATAAATTTCAGAGTTTTTTAGATTAGTTGATGAAATTATTGCATAGGGTGATGTACGGGGTAACTCAAAAATGTTTCTATTTATTTTCAATATTTTTAGGTATGGTAAAACGTAATAGAAAAATTTTCCTGGCTATGCGCTAAGTATTTATCAGATTTTAACGACATTAATTAATAAGCACCATGTACAGGGTGATACAAAAACAACATTAATTATCCCACATTTAAGAAATTTTAAATGTATAGAAATTTATATACGGGGTGAATCAAAAATGTATTTCTCTATTTTTTTACCATTTTTTTTAACACGATAGGTGACTTTATTTTCTTTAAAAGAGAAATTTTTAGCATAGGTTTTAAATTTATATACGGGGTGAATCAAAAATGTATTTCTTTATTTTGTTAAGGTGAAATAGTATTGTTTTGAATAGCTTTTTGATTTCTTTAGATTTCAAATCAAGATTTTTTTAAAAGTTAAACTATAAGCTCAAATTTATATACAGGGTGAATCAAAAATGTATTTCTTTATTTTGTTAAGGTGAAATAGTATTGTTTTGAATAACTTTTTGATTTCTTTAGATTTCAAATCAAGATTTTTTGAAAGTTAAACTATAAGCTCAAATTTATATACAGGGTGAATCAAAAATGTATTTCTTTATTTTGTTAAGGTGAAATATTTTGAATAACTTTTTGATTTCTTTAGATTTCAAATCAAGATTTTTTTAAAAGTTAAACTATAGGCTCAAATTTATATACAGGGTGAATCAAAAATGTATTTCTTTATTTTGTTAAGGTGAAATAGTATTGTTTTGAATAACTTTTTGATTTCTTTAGATTTCAAATCAAGATTTTTTGAAAGTTAAACTATAAGCTCAAATTTATATACAGGGTGAATCAAAAATGTATTTCTTTATTTTGTTAAGGTGAAATAGTATTGTTTTGAATAACTTTTTGATTTCTTTAGATTTCAAATCAAGATTTTTTGAAAGTTAAACTATAAGCTCAAATTTATATACAGGGTGAATCAAAAATGTATTTCTTTATTTTGTTAAGGTGAAATATTTTGAATAACTTTTTGATTTCTTTAGATTTCAAATCAAGATTTTTTGAAAGTTAAACTATAAGCTCAAATTTATATACAGGGTGAATCAAAAATGTATTTCTTTATTTTGTTAAGGTGAAATAGTATTGTTTTGAATAACTTTTTGATTTCTTTAGATTTCAAATCAAGATTTTTTTAAAAGTTAAACTATAAGCTCAAATTTATATACAGGGTGAATCAAAAATGTATTTCTTTATTTTGTTAAGGTGAAATATTTTGAATAACTTTTTGATTTCTTTAGATTTCAAATCAAGATTTTTTGAAAGTTAAACTATAAGCTCAAATTTATATACAGGGTGAATCAAAAATGTATTTCTTTATTTTGTTAAGCTGAAATAGTATTGTTTTGAATAACTTTTTGATTTCTTTAGATTTCAAATCAAGATTTTTTGAAAGTTAAACTATAAGCTCAAATTTATATACAGGGTGAATCAAAAATGTATTTATTTTGTTAAGGTGAAATAGTAGATTTTTGAATAACTTTTTGATTTCTTTAGATTTCAAATCAAGATTTTTTGAAAGTTAAACTATAAGCTCAAATTTATATACAGGGTGAATCAAAAATGTATTTCTTTATTTTGTTAAGGTGAAATAGTATTGTTTTGAATAACTTTTTAATTTCTTTAGATTTCAAATCAAGATTTTTTGAAAGTTAAACTATAAACTCAAATTTATATACAGGGTGAATCAAAAATGTATTTCTTTATTTTGTTAAGGTGAAATATTTTGAATAACTTTTTGATTTCTTTAGATTTCAAATCAAGATTTTTTGAAAGTTAAACTATAAGCTCAAATTTATATACAGGGTGAATCAAAAATGTATTTCTTTATTTTGTTAAGCTGAAATAGTATTGTTTTGAATAACTTTTTGATTTCTTTAGATTTCAAATCAAGATTTTTTTAAAAGTTAAACTATAAGCTCAAATTTATATACAGGGTGAATCAAAAATGTATTTCTTTATTTTGTTAAGGCGAAATAGTAATACTTGGAATAATTTTTTGATATCTTTAGATTTCAA
Source organism: Apoderus coryli (assembly GCA_911728435.2). Taxonomy (NCBI): domain Eukaryota; kingdom Metazoa; phylum Arthropoda; class Insecta; order Coleoptera; family Attelabidae; genus Apoderus; species Apoderus coryli. The sequence continues at coordinate 13,458,968 of OU452212.1, read as the reverse complement.
ATCAAGATTTTTTGAAAGTTAAACTATAAGCTCAAATTTATATACAGGGTGAATCAAAAATGTATTTCTTTATTTTGTTAAGGTGAAATAGTATTGTTTTGAATAACTTTTTGATTTCTTTAGATTTCAAATCAAGATTTTTTTAAAAGTTAAACTATAAGCTCAAATTTATATACAGGGTGAATCAAAAATGTATTTCTTTATTTTGTTTAGGTGAAATAGTAATATTTTGAATAACTTTTTGATTTCTTTAGATTTCAAATCAAGATTTTTTGAAAGTTAAACTATAAGCTCAAATTTATATACAGGGTGAATCAAAAATGTATTTCTTTATTTTGTTAAGGTGAAATATTTTGAATAACTTTTTGATTTCTTTAGATTTCAAATCAAGATTTTTTGAAAGTTAAACTATAAGCTCAAATTTATATACAGGGTGAATCAAAAATGTATTTCTTTATTTTGTTAAGGTGAAATAGTATTGTTTTGAATAACTTTTTGATTTCTTTAGATTTCAAATCAAGATTTCTTTGAAAGTTAAACTATAAGCTCAAATTTATATACAGGGTGAATCAAAAATGTATTTCTTTATTTTGTTAAGGTGAAATAGTAATATTTTGAATAATTTTTTGATTTCTTTGGGTTTCAATTCAAGATTTCTTTGAAAGTTAAACTATATGCTCCTAGAGGTTTTCTACGGGGTAACTCAAAAATGTTTCTATTTATTTTCAATAATAGATAGAAACATTTTCAGATTTTCAGCTCTGGCAATACTTTTTTTTAATTAATTTTTGAATTATTTTTTTTTTAAATTTTTTTTTTTTAATTTTTTTTTTTTGAAATTTTTTTTTTTTGAAATTTTTTTTTTTAAATTTTTTTTTTTCATTTTTTTTTAATAATAGAAACATTTTTTTCCTTGAAATTTTTTTTTTTTGATTTTTTTTTTCATTTTTTTTGCCACCCTCAATGACTTTTTTCATAGATAAAACTACCACAAACCAACTGGGAAATCCCGCAAGGGATTTCTTGTTAATTATACTAACGAGCGTACAGTCCGTTTCTTTCTAAAATGGGGAAAAAAAGCACAAAGTTGTGTGCGAATAAACGCAAAGGAACGCCGGAGGCGTTCCAACAGTGTTTCCTATATGGCAACTTTATTTTTTGCATCACCCGATAGGCTATATATCAAAGCTGATTCAATGCATTAAAATTATGTATTTTATTCATTTATTTACCTGTGCAGAAACGATATTTTAGCGTGACAAGGAGGTGAATACGATTTTCTACGAGGAAATTCAAGAAAAAAGCATTATAAAGTACTGCTATTACTTTGAAATAAATACCTGTTTTGGTGCTGTGTTTAGGTACAAAAACAATTTTAAAGTTACGTACAAGCATATTTGGTACGCCACTGTGCCTTTTCCATATCCTATATTTTCAATTATTGCGTTTTTCGTTCATTTTTATTAATATATCAAACCTTAAATGCGACTGGTATATTCCTTAAAATTGACAAATCTAATTTAGTTCAGCTGTCACACATAACGTTCTTTTACATTTTTCCAAATAAATATACAATGACACTCTTTAAAAACACATGTTAAATATAAAGAACAAAATTTAAAAGACACTGATATACGCAGCATTTGTAATATTACTTACAAAATGTGCGAAAAACCACATAAAATCATACCGATGACACCCATTTTTGCCTTCAATATAGAGGCGACACTAACGACCACCACACAGGAAATGAACATTATGTTTCATTTGGCTATGATGCCTATCCTTTTCACAAACAAACACATTCAAATTCTTTCATCCATTGCAATTGAAAATAATACATACATACATAACCTATAAAATACTGCCATGAACAGTGAAGGCTTATCTAATTTTTTAACAACTGCTTTAATTCCAAATCTAATTATCCCAGAAATTGATTTTGTAGAATGTGGCCCAATATGGCAACAATGGCGCACATCGTTTTCGACTCGACTAATTCCGTGACCAGTCACTCCAATTTTGCAAATGGCCACTCATCATAAACTTCCGCAAAGAACAACAACAATAAACACAAATTATCGAAATGAGTAAACAACAGTAGTAAATATAGCAAAAAACACTTGCACAGTAAGTAATTTAATACAAATACATAATATTCCATATTTCAGACAAATAGGTATATCATGCCGTCTGTACCTAAAATGTAGTACATTCGTTGTTGTTAGCTACCTACTATATTATGATCAAAACAAACAGGCTAACATTCTTAAAATTAAAACATTATACCTACCACATCACAACCGTAAGTAACAAATACAAACAACATATTATTGTTATTCCAAAGTGATAGATACAGAAATATACAAAAACAATGCAAGTAAGTAAGTACCTACTTACTTATTCTCTATCTGAAAATACCAACAATTACAATTAAGGTTCGCCATTTATCAGGAAGAATTTGTTTGAGATACCTTATTATGTCGTTTATATTGTACTTATTAATGAAGTTTATAAAAAGGAAGGTAGGTACATTATTATTATTATTTAGATTTGTTTGAAACTAAACTAAAGGTTACTAGGTCAATTTCATCTTATTGATCTCGGTCAGGGTTGTTTCCAAATAACTAATGACGTACGTACCTACTTAGCTGACTAATTTTATTATAGATTTACAATTTTCGTTTTAAACCTAACTTTATCTGTTTAATTAACTAAATTTAGTATTTTATATTAATAATAGGTACTTATTTTTCTGGTAATTATCTATTTCTTATAATCTTGATCATATATACATTAGTAGTTTTTATAACAGGTTCTCCATTCGTCAAGAAAGTAGATATTCATACGTACGTCGCTACTAGACTCCTATAATACATCAGGTGTTGAAGGGCAGCAACCAACTACGTACATTAGGACAGTGTTGCCTACGTTATCTGTTATAAAAAGGGCAAAGCAATAAATTTCAGAGTTTTTTAGATTAGTTGATGAAATTATTGCATAGGGTGATGTACGGGGTAACTCAAAAATGTTTCTATTTATTTTCAATATTTTTAGGTATGGTAAAACGTAATAGAAAAATTTTCCTGGCTATGCGCTAAGTATTTATCAGATTTTAACGACATTAATTAATAAGCACCATGTACAGGGTGATACAAAAACAACATTAATTATCCCACATTTAAGAAATTTTAAATGTATAGAAATTTATATACGGGGTGAATCAAAAATGTATTTCTCTATTTTTTTACCATTTTTTTTAACACGATAGGTGACTTTATTTTCTTTAAAAGAGAAATTTTTAGCATAGGTTTTAAATTTATATACGGGGTGAATCAAAAATGTATTTCTCTATTTTTTTAAGACTTTTAGACATGCTGCATAACATTATCAGCGATAAGTGACTTTTTATTTTCTTTAAAAGAGAAATTTTTAGCATAGGTTTTAAATTTATATACAGGGTGAATCAAAAATGTATTTCTTTATTTTGTTATGGTCAAAAAAGTTATATTTTGAATAATATTTTGATTTCTTTAGATTTCAAATTAAGTTTTCTGTGAAAGTTAAACTATAAGGTAGAATATATATACAGGGTGAATCAAAAATGTATTTCTTTATTTTGTTATGGTCAAAAAAGTTATATTTTGAATAATATTTTGATTTCTTTAGATTTCAAATTAAGTTTTCTGTGAAAGTTAAACTATAAGGTAGAATATATATACAGGGTGAATCAAAAATGTATTTCTTTATTTTGTTATGGTCAAAAAAGTTATATTTTGAATAATTTTTTGATTTCTTTAGATTTCAAATTAAGTTTTCTGTGAAAGTTAAACTATAGGGTCAAATATATATACAGGGTGAATCACAAATGTATTTCTTTATTTTGTTATGGTCAAAAAAGTTATATTTTGAATAATTTTTTGATTTCTTTAGATTTCAAATTAAGTTTTCTGTGAAAGTTAAACTATAGAGTCAAATATATATACAGGGTGAATCAAAAATGTATTTCTTTATTTTGTTATGGTCAAAAAAGTTATATTTTGAATAATTTTTTGATTTCTTTAGATTTCAAATTAAGTTTTCTGTGAAAGTTAAACTATAGGGTCAAATATATATACAGGGTGAATCAAAAATGTATTTCTTTATTTTGTTATGGTCAAAAAAGTTATATTTTGAATAATTGTTTGATTTCTTTAGATTTCAAATTAAGTTTTCTGTGAAAGTTAAACTATAAGGTAGAATATATATACAGGGTGAATCACAAATGTATTTCTTTATTTTGTTATGGTCAAAAAAGTTATATTTTGAATAATTTTTTGATTTCTTTAGATTTCAAATTAAGTTTTCTGTGAAAGTTAAACTATAGGGTCAAATATATATACAGGGTGAATCAAAAATGTATTTCTTTATTTTGTTATGGTCAAAAAAGTTATATTTTGAATAATTTTTTGATTTCTTTAGATTTCAAATTAAGTTTTCTGTGAAAGTTAAACTATAGGGTCAAATATATATACAGGGTGAATCACAAATGTATTTCTTTATTTTGTTATGGTCAAAAAAGTTATATTTTGAATAATTTTTTGATTTCTTTAGATTTCAAATTAAGTTTTCTGTGAAAGTTAAACTATAGAGTCAAATATATATACAGGGTGAATCAAAAATGTATTTCTTTATTTTGTTATGGTCAAAAAAGATATATTTTGAATAATATTTTGATTTCTTTAGATTTCAAATTAAGTTTTCTGTGAAAGTTAAACTATAAGGTAGAATATATATACAGGGTGAATCAAAAATGTATTTCTTTATTTTGTTATGGTCAAAAAAGTTATATTTTGAATAATTGTTTGATTTCTTTAGATTTCAAATTAAGTTTTCTGTGAAAGTTAAACTATAAGGTAGAATATATATACAGGGTGAATCACAAATGTATTTCTTTATTTTGTTATGGTCAAAAAAGTTATATTTTGAATAATTTTTTGATTTCTTTAGATTTCAAATTAAGTTTTCTGTGAAAGTTAAACTATAGGGTCAAATATATATACAGGGTGAATCACAAATGTATTTCTTTATTTTGTTATGGTCAAAAAAGTTATATTCTGAATAATTTTTTGATTTCTTTAGATTTCAAATTAAGTTTTCTGTGAAAGTTAAACTATAGAGTCAAATATATATACAGGGTGAATCAAAAATGTATTTCTTTATTTTGTTATGGTCAAAAAAGTTATATTTTGAATAATTTTTTGATTTCTTTAGATTTCAAATTAAGTTTTCTGTGAAAGTTAAACTATAAGGTAGAATATATATACAGGGTGAATCAAAAATGTATTTCTTTATTTTGTTATGGTCAAAAAAGTTATATTTTGAATAATTGTTTGATTTCTTTAGATTTCAAATTAAGTTTTCTGTGAAAGTTAAACTATAAGGTAGAATATATATACAGGGTGAATCACAAATGTATTTCTTTATTTTGTTATGGTCAAAAAAGTTATATTTTGAATAATTTTTTGATTTCTTTAGATTTCAAATTAAGTTTTCTGTGAAAGTTAAACTATAGGGTCAAATATATATACAGGGTGAATCAAAAATGTATTTCTTTATTTTGTTATGGTCAAAAAAGTTATATTTTGAATAATTTTTTGATTTCTTTAGATTTCAAATTAAGTTTTCTGTGAAAGTTAAACTATAGGGTCAAATATATATACAGGGTGAATCACAAATGTATTTCTTTATTTTGTTATGGTCAAAAAAGTTATATTTTGAATAATTTTTTGATTTCTTTAGATTTCAAATTAAGTTTTCTGTGAAAGTTAAACTATAGGGTCAAATATATATACAGGGTGAATCAAAAATGTATTTCTTTATTTTGTTATGGTCAAAAAAGTTATATTTTGAATAATTTTTTGATTTCTTTAGATTTCAAATTAAGTTTTCTGTGAAAGTTAAACTATAGGATCAAATATATATACAGGGTGAATCACAAATGTATTTCTTTATTTTGTTATGGTCAAAAAAGTAATATTTTGAATAATATTTTGATTTCTTTAGATTTGAAATTAAGTTTTCTGTGAAAGTTAAACTATAAGCTCAAATTTATATACGGGGTGAACCAAAAATGTATTTCTTTATTTTGTTATGGTCAAAAAAGTAATATTTTGAATAATTTTTTGATTTCTTTGGGTTTCAATTGAAGATTTCTTTGAAAGTTAAACTATATGCTCCTAGAGGTTATCTACGAGGTTACTCAAAAATGTTTCTATTTATAAATTAAGAGGATTTCATGTCCGTAAGTATAATAAATGAAAATAATTTCGTGGCAAAGCGGACTAAAATGTTGGCTTTACCTACACAAGGAATTTTGTTTAATTTAGCAGGGCCCCAGTCTAATTCGATAGAAACCAGACCGAGGCATGGGTCGACAGGTACTGACGAATTCGTTTCGCTCTTGTTATGAGCTCGTCAGAGCACCATAGTCGCTGCCCATCACAAATATCGGCCTGCATTTAAGCACAATAGGATACACAACAGTAGACACATGTAAACATATATCATCTACATGTACATAGTAATGCATATCCCATACCATGCAGAGGCCGAACAAACTCAATGTATAGGTAAAACCAGTCGTATAAATAGAAATAAAAATAGTATGAACACAATGGTTTCTATCGAATTAGACTGGGGCCCTGCTAAATTAAACAAAATTCCTTGTGTAGGTAAAGCCAACATTTTAGTCCGCTTTGCCACGAAATTATTTTCATTTATTATACTTACGGACATGAAATCCTCTTAATTTTTCATTATTTGGCATTAAACATCGACGGCAGAACGCTTGGAGACCACCGTCCGAGCATTGCTGAAACCCAAATATTTGGGAGATGCTGGCAGAAGGATAAAATGGTCTCCTGCTAGCGTTTTGTGTTCATACTATTTTTATTTCTATTTATACGACTGGTTTTACCTATACATTGAGTTTGTTCGGCCTCTGCATGGTATGGGATATGCATTACTATGTACATGTAGATGATATATGTTTACATGTGTCTACTGTTGTGTATCCTATTGTGCTTAAATGCAGGCCGATATTTGTGATGGGCAGCGACTATGGTGCTCTGACGAGCTCATAACAAGAGCGAAACGAATTCGTCAGTACCTGTCGACCCATGCCTCGGTCTGGTTTCTATCGAATTAGACTGGGGCCCTGCTAAATTAAACAAAATTCCTTGTGTAGGTAAAGCCAACATTTTAGTCCGCTTTGCCACGAAATTATTTTCATTTATTATACTTACGGACATGAAATCCTCTTAATTTTTCATTATTTGGCATTAAACATCGACGGCAGAACGCTTGGAGACCACCGTCCGAGCATTGCTGAAACCCAAATATTTGGGAGATGCTGGCAGAAGGATAAAATGGTCTCCTGCTAGCGTTTTGTGTTCATACTATTTTTATTTCTATTTATACGACTGGTTTTACCTATACATTGAGTTTGTTCGGCCTCTGCATGGTATGGGATATGCATTACTATGTACATGTAGATGATATATGTTTACATGTGTCTACTGTTGTGTATCCTATTGTGCTTAAATGCAGGCCGATATTTGTGATGGGCAGCGACTATGGTGCTCTGACGAGCTCATAACAAGAGCGAAACGAATTCGTCAGTACCTGTCGACCCATGCCTCGGTCTGGTTTCTATCGAATTAGACTGGGGCCCTGCTAAATTAAACAAAATTCCTTGTGTAGGTAAAGCCAACATTTTAGTCCGCTTTGCCACGAAATTATTTTCATTTTCGTTTCTATTTATTTTCAATAATAGATAGAAACATTTTCAGATTTTCAGCTCTGGCAATACTTTTTTTTAATTATTTTTTTTGTAATTTTTTTTTTTGAAAAATTTTTTTTTTCGAAATTTTTTTTTTAAAATTTTTTTTTTTTAATTTTTTTTTTTGAAAATTTTTTTTTTTTTTTAATTTTTTTTTGACTTTTTTTTTTTTTAATAGAAACATTTTTTCCTTGAAATTTTTTTTTTTTATTTTTTTTTTTCATTTTTTTTATAACCCTCAATGACTTTTTTTATAGATAAAACTACCACAAACCAACTGGGAAATCCCGCAAGGGATTTCTTGTTACATATAATAACGAGCGTACAGTCCGTCTTTGTCGAAAATGAGGAAAAAAAGCACAAAGTTGTGTGCGAATAAACGCAAAGGAACGCCGGAGGCGTTCCAACAGTGTTTCCTATATGGCAACTTTATTTTTTGCATCACCCGATAGGCTATATATCAAAGCTGATTCAATGCATTAAAATTACGTATTTTAATCATTCATTTACCTCTGCAGAAACGATATTTTAGCGTGACAAGGAGGTGAATACGATTTTCTACGAGGAAATTCAAGAAAATAACAGCACAAAACTGCAAAAAATGCTACTACTAAATCAATAAATTTACCTTATTGTAACATCCACAAATACAATAAAAGCATTTTGATTTATACTAGGCACTGTTCTAAATACGGGAGTGCACTTTTACGGTATGATACGGCCCTTTATTACATTTTTAATTGTAAACTAAAAATGTTGGAAATTCTTCCGAGACTTTGTACATCAATAACCTAGAAAAATTGCGAAAATCGCGGTTGCCACACTTTATTTGAACACTTTCATCATACACATATTCCTCATAGTTTCACGCAATATATTTACACATGGAATATGATTAGATACTTAATTTTACAACAAATTTAATTTACGCAACTCCCACAATAATATAACAAATATTAAAACATTATTTTATGTAAAAAAACTAATAATTTATACTTATTTTTATTTTACTGCTATTCACATGAACTAAATCTGGCAGAGTAGTAAAATTTATTCCCACCAGAAAGGTTACAATTTCAATTAATAATGCAAAAAAGTTCAATGACCCGTGAAGTGGGAGGAGTTGAGTATGTGCAGACGGGCTACAACCCAAACCAATCAATGACCTTTATTTAATATCTTATGCTTATGCAACCTCCAACACATCATTATGGTATTTACGGTTGCATAACCTCAGCGATAGGTGACTTTATTTTCTTTAAAAGAGAAATTTTTAGCATAGGTTTTAAATTTATATAAAGGGTGAATCAAAAATTTATTTCCTATCGTCAAAAAAGCAATATTTTGAATAATTGTTTGATTTCTATAGATTTCAAATCAAGATTTTTTTAAAAGTTAAACTATAAGCTCAAATTTATATACGGGGTGAACCAAAAATGTATTTCTTTATTTTGTTATGGTCAAAAAAGTTATATTTTGAATAATATTTTGATTTCTTTAGATTTGAAATTAAGTTTTCTGTGAAAGTTAAACTATAAGCTCAAATTTATATACAGGGTGAATCAAAAATGTATTTCTTTATTTTGTTAAGGTGAAATAGTATTGTTTTGAATAACTTTTTGATTTCTTTAGATTTCAAATCAAGATTTTTTGAAAGTTAAACTATAAGCTCAAATTTATATACAGGGTGAATCAAAAATGTATTTCTTTATTTTGTTAAGGTGAAATATTTTGAATAATTTTTTGATTTCTTTAGATTTCAAATCAAGATTTTTTTAAAAGTTAAACTATAAGCTCAAATTTATATACAGGGTGAATCAAAAATGTATTTCTTTATTTTGTTAAGGTGAAATATTTTGAATAATTTTTTGATTTCTTTAGATTTCAAATCAAGATTTTTTGAAAGTTAAACTATAAGCTCAAATTTATATACAGGGTGAATCAAAAATGTATTTCTTTATTTGGTTAAGGCGAAATAGTAATATTTGGAATAATTTTTTGATTTCTTTAGATTTCAAATCAAGATTTTTTGAAAGTTAAACTATAAGCTCAAATTTATATACAGGGTGAATCAAAAATGTATTTCTTTATTTTGTTAAGGTGAAATATTTTGAATAATTTTTTGATTTCTTTAGATTTCAAATCAAGATTTTTTGAAAGTTAAACTATAAGCTCAAATTTATATACAGGGTGAATCAAAAATGTATTTCTTTATTTTGTTAAGGTGAAATATTTTGAATAATTTTTTGATTTCTTTAGATTTCAAATCAAGATTTTTTGAAAGTTAAACTATAAGCTCAAATTTATATACAGGGTGAATCAAAAATGTATTTCTTTATTTGGTTAAGGCGAAATAGTAATATTTGGAATAATTTTTTGATTTCTTTAGATTTCAAATCAAGATTTTTTGAAAGTTAAACTATAAGCTCAAATTTATATACAGGGTGAATCAAAAATGTATTTCTTTATTTTGTTAAGGCGAAATAGTAATATTTGGAATAATTTTTTGATTTCTTTGGGTTTCAATTCAAGATTTCTTTGAAAGTTAAACTATATGCTCCTAGAGGTTTTCTACGGGGTAACTCAAAAATGTTTCTATTTATTTTCAATAATAGATAGAAACATTTTCAGATTTTCAGCTCTGGCAATACTTTTTTTTAATTAATTTTTGAATTATATTTTTTGAAAATTTTTTTTTTTTAATTTTTTTTTTTTAATTTTTTTTTTTAAAATTTTTTTTTTGAAATTTTTTTTTTTATTTTTTTTTAAATAATAGAAACATTTTTTTCCTTAAATTTTTTTTTTTTAATTTTTTTTTTCCTTTTTTTTTATAATCCTCAATGACTTTTTTTATAGATAAAACTACCACACAACGACTGGGAAATCCCGAAGGGATTTCTTGTCAACTAATATAAACTGTGTAAGCCCTTACTCACTCTAATCTTGAACGAAAACAGGATAAAGTTGGGCACAGATTTCTGACAATCAAAACAAGTGTAAAATATGCCATGTGTTTTAACATACAGTTAAATATTGAGAATAGGGGGTAGGCTACTTTTGGTGAGGCTCCTTTGAAGGGAAACATTTTTAAAATAGTTCCCAAATCGTCACATTTTTCATTAAAGTAAAGTCAGTAGAAAAGAAAACAGATTTGTGTGTTATTCTTATGGAATCTACTCGCTTAAACAACATACCAACTTACAATGCAAGGCTGCCAGAATGTCTTTCAAATTATCTCTATCCAACACCTCGTACTTAGTATTCGCGCAATAACTTAATTAAACTGAAACCTATTGAGACCCGACACACCTGCAGATGGTTAGTTAAATATAATCTTAATTTCCCCAAGTTTATTTTATTTTACCTTTGCTAAAATAATTTCGTTGTGGAAAAAAATCCATATTATTTATATGTCATTCCATTCAATTCTTTCAAAATGTGACAACAACCTACAAAAATTGCGAAAATCGCGGTTGCCACACTTTATTCAATATATCATTATTGCCGTAAAATACCAAAATCAATCAAGCCCAATTCAATTTACATACCCAACACAAGTTAATTAACCACAAACTTAAATTAGCCAATCTTTATTTTCAATTTTCTTTCATGAAAACTTTAGTTTCAAATCCACTTTTAAGAAAATATTCTCCCCTATAAATATATATTACATATTTTATATACTAAGAAAAAATAAGTCTGACAACCAAGGAACTAAAGAGCTAATATTTGCTGTATGACAATTATGACAAGTGTCATTTCGAAATAAAATATAAATTCTTTTAATTTGTTTGAAAATAGAAAAAACATAATAAAATTCATTCTAATATTGGTTATTGTACACGGTAATTATATTCTATTAATACCTAACGTTTATTTCTAGCCAAAATTCGATTTTTGATGTACCTATAATAGGTTAAACATATTACACGTACGTAAACAAACACTAGAAAAGGCTATACAAGCTTTCTTACGTAAGTACTTTAAAATACAATACTTTTTATGTGTATTTAAAGGTATTTCAGCTAGCTGTGTTTATGTTCCTAGGTACGTACCTACATATTATACCACATACTACTTAGGTATCTCCTAATCTTCACATTGGTAAACAAAAACGACTTACCATAAAGCACAGAATAATACATTCCTTATTCTGTGGAAAGAAACTTTTATTTAGAGAAAGTATTTTTATCATAGAAGCAGCATAATATGAAATGAACTTTATGAACTTTATTGTCTAACGGGTAAGTACAACCCAATTACAAGACAAAATATTGCTTAACATTCTTAGCTATAAACTAAAAATTAAATTAAACTTAAAAACTTAAAGAAAAGAAACTTTTACAATTCTTAATTATCTAAAACCTTACTGTCCACCAAACCTCTCAGTCACAATCCACCAAAGGTCCCATATATATGCTTTTCGATTCGGAACTAAAGATGTACATAATATATAAAAAAGACAAAGCAAAGCATATTCTATTGCGAAATTATTTAAACAGACACATATTTTAATATATATATAATATAAAATATTTTATACTAGTCAATTAGGTACCTATACGAAATAGAAACATGGGTACAACTAATAACGTTTCCAAAAGAAAATTAATATTATGTAATCTGAAGCATTTCAAAACGATCAAATTAATGTAGAGACTTGACACATGGTAAACAAGGTTTAAGATAGTTTTCGAATCAATAAAGGTTTCTGAAGATAAATTCTGCTAGAGTTGAAAAGGTGATAATTGTCTAACATATTTATTTAACATAAGTAGTCTAAAAATTCATTTGTCGTGTTTTAGATCAAAGAAGAATAACCCAAAATAGCAGAAATTGTTTTGAAATCAAGCACATAATGTACTGGATGGTATTAACGTGGTATTCTAAGTATTCAGTCAATGAGAGAAAACCATTTATAATTTTGCATTTATATATTTTTTTATAAGTAGTAGTAGTAGTAGTTGTGTTTATTTCACCCAATATTAATGTATACAATAAAAGTAACATAAAAAGTTATTACAGTTTGTTGTTTTTCAAATAAATATTCACTTAACTGAATACAGTTGAATTGATGTGATACGTTGAACTAATATGCTCAGTTGAACCTAACTGATATTTACGTTGAAGGACCTAGATCAGCTGGGCAGCTATTCTTGAAAACCAGGGAGTAGAACAATTGTGAGGCGAGGCAAATTCTATTAAATTAGCACACCTTTGCCTCACTTCTATGTTCACTTGAACTGATGTGATAGTGGCAATTGGCACTCATTTTCAACGTAATTTTTTCAGTTAATTGTCAACGAAGAACAATGCTAATGCCTATAGACTTTGAAAGATAACAAAAGTCAATGTTACCAACATACAAAAAATAAAAACATGTGAACTAGAGGTGTAAGGTAATAAAACTGTCGATAGTATTTTTGATTCTTTAAATAATCAGCTGTAGCAAAAACGTTAAGTCATCGTAAATATTAAATATACTGTGGTTAAGTGTAGAACAAATTAAAAAAACCATATACAGGATCATACAGAAAAATATATTAGTTTTACAACGCTTAAATTTTTTAGAGCGAAACGGAAAAAGTTAGAAAACTTTTGATTTTTTGTTGTTTGTTAGAATGGTTTCATACATTTTTTTATACAGGGTGCAATCATTTTTAGGAAAAATTATTTATTATTATGACAAAGAAAATTCAAATTTTACTTTGAGTTTTCTTAGTTTGTGAGAGTGGTGTCATAAAATTTATTTATATACAGGGTGTCTCAAATGTAATTCTATTTATGTGATTAGGTTTTGAACCCATATTTTCAGTTTTTTTTATAACCCTCAAGACTTTTGTCATAGATAAGACTACCACAAAACGACTGGGAAATCCCAAAGGGATTTCTTGTCAACTAATATCACAGTTTATATAAATTTATAAAAATTCTTATTGCTCAATATGGGAAAATTCAAAACGTTTATATCAACTAATATAAACTGTGTAAGCCCTTACTCACTCTAATCTTGAACGAAAACAGGATAAAGTTGGGCACAGATTTCTGACAATCAAAACAAGTGTAAAATATGCCATGTGTTTTAACATACAGTTAAATATTGAGAATAGGGGGTAGGCTACTTTTGGTGAGGCTCCTTTGAAGGGAAACATTTTTAAAATAGTTCCCAAATCGTCACATTTTTCATTAAAGTAAAGTCAGTAGAAAAGAAAACAGATTTGTGTGTTATTCTTATGGAATCTACTCGCTTAAACAACATACCAACTTACAATGCAATGCTGCCAGAATGTCTTTCAAATTATCTCTATCCTACACCTCGTACTTATTATTTCTGCAATAGCGTAATTAATCCGAAATCTGTTTACAACCGAAACACGTGAATATGCTAATTTAAACATAAACTCAATTTCCTCAAGTTTATTTTATTTTATTTTTGTTAAAATAATTTCTTTGTCGAAAAAAATCAATATTAATGATATTTCAATCAATTCAATTTATTCAAAATCTGGCAACATCGAAGGAAAATTACGAAAAGCGCCGTTGCCACACTTTATTTGAAAAATTCAATTTACTAATTCTTTCCGCAATAGCGTAATCAATCCGAATTCAATTTATACACTCAAAACAACTTCAAATACCTATTTAACCACAAACTTAAATTATCCAAACTTTATTTTCAAATTTCTTTCACAAAAACTTTACTTTCAATTCACTTTCACGAAAATATTCTTCCCGATAAATATTATTACATATTTTATATACTAGGTCAAAATCAATCTGACAACAAAGCAACAATATAGATGAACTATTATTGCAGTGACAATTATGACAAGTGGCATTTTGAAATTAAAAAATAAATTATATCTAATTAATTAAAAAATGTGTATTAAAATAGAAACATTTGCTTAAAATCATTCTAACATTAGTAATTGTACGATAACTATATTCTGTTAATACCTAATACATATTATTTCTACCTACCGAACATCTTAGTTTATATTGTAAACATCTATTAGTGGTTGCTGCCTATAAACACCTACATAAATTAAGCATTACCGGATCAAATGTAAGTATTTTTATCATAGAAGCAGCATAATATAAAATATTTTATACTAACTAATCAATTAGGTACGTACACGAAATAGAAACATGGGTACAACTAATAATGTTTCCAAAAGAAAATGAATATGATGTAATCGGAAGCAAGCGACTTGAAATGGTAAACAAGGTTTAAGATAGCTTTCGAATCAATAAAGGTTTCTGAAGTTATATTCTGCTAGAGTTGAAAAGGTGATAATTGTCTAACATATTTATTTAACATAAGTAGTCTAAAAATTCATTTGTCGTGTTTTAGATCAAAGAAGAATAACCCAAAATAGCAGAAATTGTTTTGAAATCAAGCACATAATGTACTGGATGGTATTAACGTGGTATTCCAAGTATTCAGTCAATGAGAGAAAACCATTTATAATTTTGCATTTATATTTTTTTATAAGTAGTGGTAGTAGTAGTGTTTATTTCACCCAATATTAATGTATACAATAATAAGTAATAATAAGTCGTAACATAAAAGTTATTACAGTTTGTTGTTTTTCAAATAAATATTCACTTAACGATCAGCTGGGCAGCTATTCTTGAAAACCAGGGAGTAGAACAATTGTGAGGCGAGGCAAAGTCTATTAAATTAGCACAGCTTTGCCTCACTTCTATGTTTACTTGAACTGATGTGATAGGGGTAATTGCCACTCATTTTCAACATAACTTTTTTAGTTAATTGTCAACGAAGCAAAATGCTTGATAGATAACAAAAGTCAATGTTACCAACATACAAAAAATAAAAACATGTGAACTAGAGGTGTAAGGTAATAAAACTGTCGATAGTGTTTTTGATTCTTTAAATAATCAGCTGTAGCAAAAACGTTAAGTCATCGTAAATATTAAATATACTGTGGTTAAGTGTAGAATAAATTAAAAAAACCATATACAGGGTCATACAGAAAAATATATTAGTTTTACAACGCTTAAATTTTTTAGAGCGAAACAAAAAAGTTAGAAAACTTTTGATTTTTTGTAGTATGTTAGAATGGTTTCATACATGTTTTTATACAGGGTGAAATCATTTTTAGGAAAAATTATTTATTATTATGACAGAGAAAATTCAAATTTTACTGTCAAATTTACTATATGAGATCAGTTTATAAACAAATATATAAACATAAAATAATAACTAGAATTACAGGGTGTCCCAAATTTTTTGCCTTAGTGTTAAGAGCACGTTTTTTTAGCAATTCTTTAGAGTGAAACGTACAAATATTAAGAACTTTTACATTTCCAGAATAACCGCCTACAATTTAGACAAAGGGATGTTTATATTTATTTTCAAGATTTTCAGGCAAGGTAGAACGTAATAGACAGAAAAACTTTTTAATTTTTTAGTTTTTTAGAATGGTTTCATGAAATTATTGCACAGAATGGCTCAAAAATGTTTCATAAGAATTTTTTTATATATTTTTTCACAGTATTTTTAGTTAGAATGGGGTCATACATTTTTATACAGGGTGTATGTGTATTGTTTCCATTTATTTGATCAGGTTTTTAAACCATATTTTCAGCGACAGGTTACTTTTTTTTTATTAATTTATTTAACTTTTGAGTTTTCTTAGTTTGTTAGAGCGGTGCCATAAAATTTATTTATATACAGGGTCTCTCAAATGTAATTCTGTTTATGTGATTAGGTTTTCAACCCATATTTTCAGTTTTTTTTTATAACCCTCGATGACTTTTGTCATAGATAAGACTACCACAAAACGACTGGGAAATCCCAAAGGGATTTCTTGTAATGTTTATAAAGTATGTTATCACAATTCCAAATGTACCTACAATTAGAAGAACGTGTGAAATTATTTTTAGAGTGAGCAATATTTAAAGTGAGAAATCTTAAAACGTTCATTATTACGGTTCCAAATACTTTTAAAAAATGTGTCAATGAATCGTTTGATGTAAAACTAGAATTATTGAAATAACAACGAATATTATGTCCTAAATGTATTTTCAAAAATCTAGAATATATAAAGGTTTAACCTTAATTAACCTACCAGTTGAAGCAGTAAAACAAACACTTTATAATATGTAAGTAAATCCCTAATATACCTATTTAGTTAGTTACTTTTGAAAACACCATTTAAAAGGTGTTTAAATTGTATAACTTTACACTAATTTAAACGACCTTGTAAGTCCTAACGTTTCCTAGTTTCCAATGCTATCCCATTCTTATCTCGGACATAGTGTACATAACAAATTGAACAAAAAGTGTTTATCAAAAACTTCCTACTACAACTAGCTATACCTATCGGTACTCTAAGTTTACAAGAGTAATTCGAAATATTTGTTAACAAGTTAATTAAATCTTATAATGATTTGTTGGGTTTTTCTTTTTTTTTATGCAAAAATATAAGTTTCAGAATAGTTTTACAACATATTTTTTCCCATCTTGAATAAGAAGTTAAAAATAAGTGGTATTATACCTACTTAAATACCTAGTAACCGGCCCAAGCAATCACAAAAAAATGTTTTTGTTTTTGCTATATGAACACCTGTTTGTGTAGTTTCACACATTTCAAACGTTGCTTGAACGTTGAAGGCAGGCCGTTGTTAAACCATTAAATTATAAAGCATATGATTGGCCGAAAACGTATGTGAAGGTCGTAATGTTTGTTAGTGACTAAAATCATACAGTTGTTTTTTAACAGTGATGCCAAAGTGAGAATTTCTTCTCATACTATAGGAGATATAAAGATATATATAAATCTAATTATTATTTTTTATAATAGATACGTATACTTTCGGGGTTTCCAGAAATTTATTAATTTTAACACACACTTTTTTGAATTTGATTAAAGTCAAACAACATAAGTGTATTTTCAACAATTCTTCTTTATTGAAATGATTTACAAAAAGAAAGATTCCACATTAAATGGTGTATTACAGAAATTTGCTATTTACATAATAAGTAGTAGGTATAACCAAATTTAAGTTTTCGAAAAATTTTATATAAACCTCATGTTTTTTGCTATTAAATAAAAGTTTTTCCACAGATTGTATGTAGGTATACATGTTTGAATCCATATTATACCTTAAGACACTACGTAAGAATTGTTTGTAAGATTTAGTAATGCCACCGAAGAAGGAACAGTAAAGTTCCGAAACATGTTTGGCTGATTCGAACATGTATATAAAAATATTTTCTGTAGTAGACGCCTTTGATTTATAAAATTTAAAGCTTTGTTTAGGTATAATAAGACAGACTTAAAATGACATTTAAATTTAATTAAAAGGCTACCCGACTTGGCAACAATGGTTTTAGATAAATCGCGGGTAGGTATTTGAATTAGAATTTAGATTATATTTTATATTTATTACGTTATACCTATCCAAGCACTGGAAGGGTTCAAGCAAAATAATTAATGTGGTAGCAAAGAATAATAGTTAGGTATCATTGTTGATAGTACAAATAGTTAAAAAAGATTTAAGTAGTTTAATGCTTATTAAAAATTAAGTGACGTTCGGTATTGAGGGCCTTTCTTAAAGAATTATGAAGATAGTGCGAATATAATAAAAAGAAAGTGCTACAATTAGTTCAAAAAGATTTAAAAATTTAATTTAAGTGTAATATTATTAAAAATTAAGTGAGATTCGGTATTGACGGACTTTCTAGAAGAATTATAGAGGTAGCAAAGAATAATAATTATGATTGTAATTTGTGCGAATATAATAAAAATCAAGTGCTACAATTAGTTAAAAAATATTTAAGTAGTTTAATATTATTAAAAATTAAGTGATGTTCGGTATTGAGTTTCTAGAAGAATTATGAAATTTTGGCCAACCAATTAGGAATACAGTTCAACTGTAAAGGTCGCTTCAACAAAATGGTTTTGAAAAGACAACACTTTTGAGCACTATTTTAGGTAAGTAATAGGTGTCAATAAGATAGAACACAAGATTTTATTATGATACTAAAACGGGTTAAACATATTTGATATTTACACAGGGTATAAAATTAGTGCGTTAAGATTTATTTACGCATTATTTACCACCATATTTGCAGAAAAATGTTATAAATAAAAATTATGCGCCCTATTAATGTACATATTTTTTAAAATAAGTATATATTGTACTCGTTTGTACTCATCAGCCAGCCACACCACTCGATATTTTGCTTTTAGAACACTAATAAAAATTAGATTATAAAATTTGAAAAAATTCACAGGAAAAAAATTTAAAATTGACAAATTAATGCAATGAATTTACTGGGTGTTTGGTTTATTGCACTCAGAAAATATAATTTTAGATTAAAAGTAAATATCTTTTACTTTTGCCTAAAAATGTATAGAGTATCTATACGCTTCTAGCAAAAATAACATTACATTCTCAATATTTATAATTATATTATGCTAATACCTATGTATACATTTTTCATTTCAGAAGCAGCCAAATTGAACTTGCCCGTGCACCAGAAAAATGATTTGCAAGCATTATTTTTGTATTAGATTTATGATTTATTGATGTTTTAAATTAATTAAAATTCCCTATCGTACGCGGTTAAGAAGCAGTCAAAATTTAAGCATAATTCTATATTATTATTTTATATCAAACAATCGTAACAAATAAAGATCAAACGTATCGTACAAGAGCTAGATGTATTCTGTTCTCTTATGTCGCTAATCATGCCCACATATATCACAAACGTTTTTACTGAATCAGCGATAAGCCGGGGGATGTTATTCACAGTGAATACAATAACCATAAAATGCATATCTAATAAATGCATACTTTACAATATTAGAATTAGAATTTAGAATATATTTTATATTTATTACGTTACATCAAAACACTGGAAGGGTTCAAGCAAAATAATTAATGTGGTAGCAAAGAATAATAATTAGGTATCATTGTTGATAGTGCGATTATAATAAAAATAAAGTGCTACAATTAGTTAAAAAAGATTTAAGAAGTGTAATATTATTAAATTCGGTACTGAGGGACTTTGTAGAAGAATTATGGAGGTAGCAAAGAATAATAATTATGATTGTAAATAGTGCGAATATAATAAAAATCAAGTGCTACAATTAGTTAAAAAATATTTAAGTCGTTAAAAGTTATTAAAAATTAAATGATGTTCGGTATTGAGTTTCTAGAAGAATTATGAAATTTTTAATGGCCAACCAATTAGGAATACATTTCAACTGTAAAGGTCGCTTCAACAAAACGGATTTGAAAACACAACACTTTTGAACACTATTTTAGGTAAGTAATAGGTATCAATAAGATAGAACACAACAAGATTTTATTATGATACTAAAACGGCTTAAACATATTTCATATTTACACAGGGTATAAAATTAGTGCGTTAAGATCCATTTACGCATTATTTACCACCATATTTGCAGAAAAATGTTATAAATAAAAATTATGCGTCCTATTAAAGTACATATTTTTTAAAATAAGTATACAGGGTATACCATAAAAACAACGCGTACCAAACTTATTTTAATTTTTTAAATAGCACATTTGATTTACTTACTAGTTGGATTCGATCGTTGTTGGTTCGAGCAATATGGCATAATATTGTTATACAGAATATTGTTAGGAAACAGCAAATTTCGAATAAAAATTGAATTCAGTTAATTCTCTCAGGCGTTTCAAAAAGGCAATTAGAACGGATACTATACTTAGGTTGATCAGTTTATATAAAAATACGAAGTAGTTGTTTAATTACATGTGTATGAAATAGTTGATTTCAAAAGTGTAATAATTTATGTACGAATAGCACACCATGTATATAATATAAAAAACCCGAGGTCTACGAATTTCTTTTATGTTTTGTTGAGCATTTCCTATTCTCAAGTTTGGTAGTTTTACGTCTACGAACTGTTCTCTTAAAAAATATGTTTTATTTTAATTTTAATAATTTTTGTTACAAAGAAAATATTACGAAGTAGCTTATAGTTAACTAAATTTATGGTACATCCTGTATATTTAAAACTATTTTAAAATGTGGACCTTAATAGTTTAGTGTAATTACATGAACAACGAGTCCTTAAATACGAAAGCAAAGGCGTAAATGGTCTTTAGCGCATTAATTATGCAACCTGTATGTATTCATTTCGAAAATCGGCAATATAGTCTAAAATATTTATAATTATTTTATTGATATGTAAAAAAATATTTATGTAGAAAATAGGAAATGAATTTAGAATTTTTCGATTTGAGACCAATATGTCCCCGCTATCGAACTTGTTATGTATAAATTTAGAGAACAAGGCAAAACATCTACTCCACTGGCTAGTACCACGACTGGCATTGAATTACAAGCACAAGTTTTCTAAATAAATACTAAAATGAATATTTTATTTAGCTTTTTCCGGCTTTTTCGCATCAAATTAACTGAGCATACCTATAAGTACAACAAAAAAACAAATAAATCATTGAAATGTGAAATGCAATCAAAAAATATATAATTTATTGCATCAGATGTTAAAAAATTTAATTTACTAAAGTTATTAACACAGTATTTAAGAGAACAAGATAAAATACACTTTGCTTTCTATTGAAGTTTGTTGTTTCAAAATATCGTAGAGACTACTATATCTGCATATTTCGTACTCGTTTGTACTCATCAGCCAGCAACACCACTCGATATTTTGCTTTTAGAACACTAATAAAAATTAGATTATAAAATTTGGAAAAATTCACAGGAAAAAAATTTAAAATTGACAAATTACAATGCAATGAATTTACTGGGTGTTTGGTTTATTGCACTCAGAAAATATAATTTTAGATTAAAAGTAAATATCTTTTACTTTTGCCTAAAAATGTATAAAGTATCTATACGCTTCTAGCAAAAATAACATTACATTCTAAATATTTATAATTATATTATGCTAATACATATGTATGCATTTTTCATTTCAGAAGTAGCCAAATTGAACTTTCCCGTACACCAGAAAAATGATTTGCAAGCATTATTTATGTATTAGATTTATGATTTATTGATTTTTTAAATTAATTAAAAATCCCTATCGTAAGCGGTTAAGAAGCAGTCAAAATTTAAGCATAATTCTGTATTTTATTCTTCTTAATATATGAAAGAATTATTTGTTCCTTAATTTTACTTTCTATGTGTTATTAAAAAAAATGTTCCTATGTTTAGAATAAATTACATATTTATAGACCATTTGTTATCTTACATTTTACACTAGTGATGATTCTATAACATTTTGTTATAATTATATACAACAAAAAATGTAAAGTGTTTTTATCCGAATAAAATAACGGACAAGGTTCGATGCTAAAAGTATGTCTCCAATCGTTAAACCAAAAAGTTGGATTGTTGGTTGTAAATATGTTAAAAACAAATCAAAAATCCGTTTTTTTTTTTTGTGTTATTCAATATTTTTATATAAAATATTGCCAAAAAGAAATTACAAAATTATTCGAAACAACGTAAATTTCGGCGACAGAAAGCGTTCGCCGAAACGTGCATTATTGTATCGTATAATTTTGTAAGTTATATTTGACCACAATATTTAATATTAAAAAACACCAAAAACACCCAAATGTTTATATTTTTTGGTTTAACTATTTAACAAAAAGGGCATTATTTTTTCATCAAACTTTTGTACCAACCCAACAATGGAAATCTGGTAGTTTTATTGATTTATTCCATACAGTTTATATTTCACGTTACAAAAATATATAAAAGCCACATTAAATAACGTGAAATCAAACATTATTTAAACGTTTCTAAAATGCGTAATTATTAGCTTTGAAAAAACGATAAATGCATATATATTTAATACATGCTTTTGTCGTTTTTTAAAAGCTAAGAATTAACGTTTGTGTAATCGTATTATTAACGTCTTTTAGAACCGTTTAAATAACGTTTGATTTCACCGTTGAATATATATACATAAATACGTTCAATACACGTTTTTATATAGCATTTAACTAACGTTTCGTTATTAGTGTTCTGTAACGTGAAAAAGCGCGACATATAAAAGTAAAATGTACGTATTTAATGTACCTTTTTTTGGAAAGGTGTTTTGTAATGATAAACGTTAAATAAACGTATGTGTGTTTACTGGGAAAGAAGAAACCAGTTACCACTCTTACGAACTAGATGCGCGCTGTGGTTTATACATTAAATTCCGCATCTATCTCATTGGCGACAAATTCAAAGTAGTTACGGACTGCAATTAATTTCGTCATACTTTAATGAAGAGAGACATTGTTCCTAGAATTGCACTTTGGTGGTTGAAAATTCAGGAATATGATTTTGCAATCGAATATCGCGCCGGAACTAAAATGGCACACATAGACGCTTTGAGTAGAAGTCTTGTTGATGACGAACAACAGTCTCAAATTGAAGTGAAGAAAAACGGTTACCTCATAGTGGCGGTAGATGGTTTTACCAAGTTCACGTTTTTAAGGGCTGTGGCAAACGCGAAAACTGATACTGTAATCTTTCCGTAAACGCAACATAATGGAAACATTTGTTTGCGTTGTGAGAAGATGGGTCTGTGATCGCGGTACAGCCTTTACAAGCAAAAAGTTTACGAGTTTTTGCAAAGAACTTGGGATTAAACGCGTTATATGTGCTACGGCAACCCCAAGGGCTAACGGCCAAGTGGAGCGAATGAATCGGTCGATTTTTTCGGCTTTAACGGCTTGGACTGACGATGAAAGACGTTGGGACGAGCAAGTGAGGTAAAGTGGGGAATTCTACGATTAATTCGACCACTGGCAAAAGCCCCTATGAATTGTTCTTCAGATATGCAGGTGTTAAGCATGCCTTTGTGACGGCCGAAGTCTGTGAAAACGAATAGAACAATTTGGAGGCGTTACGGAAAGAGATCTCTAGCTTAATTACGACTAAGCAAAGGTACCATAAAGAAAGTTACGATAAAAAGCATGCTTTACCGAAAACGTTTAACGTAGGACAACACGTTCTTGTCCAAAAAGTCAAGGGCTCTAACGATGGTCAGAGTAGAAAACTCAGGCCACGGTTTAAAGGACCGTTTCTGTTACGAAAGTCCTTGACAATACGACCGTTACGTGGTCAGCGAATTACCGGGATTTAAGAGGTCCGGAAAGTTTAATACAGGAATATGTCCCTCCGAACGAATGAAGTTATTCGCTTCTCGCGTTAACGCAAGCGAGGGCAGCAGCTCTGATAGCGACTAACGTGATTTGTAGCCAATATTTTGTACTTATTCTTTTGTGTGTTATGTTGCAGGCTCAACTTCACGTGGACGTGAAGCATCGTCGGTTGGCCGACTGTAAAGTATGCATTTATTAGATATGCATTTTATGGTTATTGTATTGACTGTGAATCACATCTCCCGGCTTATCGCTGATTCAGTAAAAACGTTTGTGATATATGTGGGCATGATTAGCGACATAAGAAATCAGAATACATCTAGCTCTTGTACGATACGTTGGATATTTATTTGTTACGATTGTTTGATATTAAAAATTATTAAATACTTATTTATAAGTTATTCGGTTTTCATTTTTAAAATTAGGTGGTTTACAATATCTACCCGCGATTAACCTAAAACCATGGTTTCCAAGTCAAGTAGCATGAAATTTTAAGTGTGTCTTATTGTACATAAACAAAGCTTTAAATTTTATAAATCAAAGGCGTCTACTACAGAAAATATTTTTATATACATGTTCGAATCAGCCAAGCACGTTTCGGAACTTGACTGTTCCTTCTTCAGTGGCATTAATAAATCTTACAAAGAATTCTTACCTAGTGTCTTAAGGTATAATATGGATTCAGACATGTATACCTACATACACTTTGTGGAAAAACTTTTATTTAATAGCAAAAAACATGAGGTTTATATAAAATTTTTCGAAAACTTAAATTTGGTTATACCTACTACTTATTATGTAAATAGCAAATTTCTGTAATACACCATTTAATGTGGAATGTTTCTTTTTGTAAATCATTTCAATAAAGAAGAATTGTTGAAAATACACTTATTGCAGACGTACCGCTACTATGCATGCCAGTAGAACATATTGTACAGGACACTCCTAAACATGGACAAACTGTATATTCATAAATACATCTAGGGATGATTTCATAAAATGTGTAATTCTATTTCTTATCTTCACGCGCATTACTTTTTATGTATGGTACATCGATCGATATGTTTTTATAATTATATATGTACCTACATTCAATCTTTTCATTTTTAGATATGTACAATTATTATCATTATCATTTCGTGTTTCCAATGAAACAGTCAAATATTAAGTAGAAAGTATTATTTTATATACATTGTGTTATTTAATAAAGAGCGGTTATCCTGAAAACACATAGTTTTCATTAGTAATAGACTACTAAGTCTACATTATGTTGTTTGACTTTAATCAAATTCAAAAAAGTGTGTGTTAAAATAAATTTCTGGAAACCCCGAAAGTATACGTACCTATTATAAAAAATAATAATTAGATTATATATATCTTTATATCTCCTGTAATATGAGAAGAAATTCTCACTTTGGCATCACTGTTAAAAAACAACTGTATGATTTTATTGATTAACAAACATTACGACCTTCACATACGTTTTCGGCCAATCATATGCTTTATAATTTAATGGTGGAACAACGGCCTGCCTTCAACGTTCAAGCAACGTTTGAAATGTGTGAAACTACACAAACAGGTGTTCATATAGCAAAAACAAAAACATTTTTTGTGATTGCTTGGGCCGGTTACTAGGTATTTAAGTAGGTATAATACCACTTATTTTCAAGATTGGAAAAAATATGTTGTAAAACTATTCTGAAACTTATATTTTTGCATAAAAAAAAAAGAAAAACCCAACAAATCATTTTAAGATTTAATTAACTTGTTAACAAATATTTCGTATTACTCTTGTAAACTTAGAGTACCGATAGGTATAGCTAGTTGTAGTAGGAAACACTTTTTTTTCAATTTGTTATGTACACTATGTCCGAGATAAGAATGGGATAGCATTGGAAACTAGGAAACGTTAGGACTTACAAGGTCGTTTAAATTAGTGTAAAGTTATACAATTTAAACACCTTTTAAATGGTGTTTTCAAAAGTAACTAACTAAATAGGTATATTAGGGATTTACTTACATATTATATATTATATATATTACTTATATATTCTAGATTTTTGAAAATACATTTAGGAGGTAATATTCGTTGTTATTTCAATAATTCTAGTTTTACATCAAACGATTCATTGACACATTTTTTAAAAGTATTTCCCACTTTAAATATTGCTCATTTTAAAAATAATTTCACACGTTCTTCTAATTGAAGCGCTTGGCGGAAAAAGGTAACAAGCCACACTTCTCATAAAAATGAGAAAACTATATTTGACTGTTGTTCTTAATGAAAGAAAGTGATATGTGTTTAATCTTTCGTAATTAAATAATAGGTGTTTTGTAGTAGTTTGTAAATTTCCTATTACGATTAAAATATTATATTGAATATTTTGCACAAAAGGCAATAAGCAACATCAGTATTTAAAATTGCGACATGTGGCTTGTTACCTTTTGCCGCCAAGCTCTTCAATTGTAGGTATATTTGGAATTGTGATAACATACTTTATAAACATTATATAAACGTTTTGAATTTTCCCATATTAAACAATAAGAATTTTTATGGGATATTTAACACGTTACCTTAACTGTAATTTTAGAATTATTATAAAATACTTAAAAAACGTAATTTTAACGTTTTCATTGTCGCCTCTAAAAATTATGCGCTTCTAATGAACATTTTCTAACGTTATTTTAGCTATAAATATCGGTTTATTATAAATTACATAAAGAACGTTTTATAAACGTTTTTAATTTTGACAATGTTTGACACGCGTTTAAAAAACACCTAAAACAAACGTTTTTATTTTATGGTTTATTTATAATACATATACAACGTTACATAAACATAATAAATGTACGTTGTTGTATTTAGATAATAACAACACGTGTCTATAACGTCTAAATTGAACGGTGTAAAATTAAACTTAAAATAAACCGTCACTTGTCTAACGTAAGACCAATTATCAACGATTGACACGTTAAATCAACGTTTAATTTACGTATATGTGTTTACTGGGATGTCTTTATATTAATTATTTTAATTATTTCTACCAATCAAATATTTAGGTTGTTGCATCAAATTGCATTCTGATCTACCAAATGAATTATGAATTTGTTTTAAAGAAATTTATTTGTTTGGAGCATATCAAAACAATATTTGTTTAAATCAACTGGATTTTTATTTGGTTTTTTTCAGTGCAGGAAAAATACACATATTATTTCGAATTGTTTGATTTATTACTATTCTGTTTGTAATACTCTGTTGCAAACATATTGCAATTTTCAAGCGCTTGTTGTGGAAGTTTTTCGCACCTCCGACACCACATAAAATCATAATGATTGAATCGATGATACGGTACCATGTATTCTTTAGCGACATTCATTTGAGGCGCTTGTTGATTTAATAGTATCTGCAATATAAGCAGGCTTTTTAAATTTATGTTTGATACCTTACAACCGCGTTTGAAATGAGAATAGTGTTCTTATAAACACTCAAAAGTTTGCATTTATTACATTTTCAACTCTAACTTTGGAAACAACCGGTATAATTTAATGAAATTTTACTGTTTGTTGTTACCCAGAAAAACTCATAAAACTCTAATAAAATCGATGTTTTACATCATCAGGGATGTCAGAAACGGTCTTGGCACCACACTTGTCGGTAATATTTTATAGAATTGAAAACTGTTATTTTAATACTTGAAAAAAGTAATCTTTAAAAATATAAGACCTAACTTTAGGAACTGCGATATTTCGATAATACTCAAATCTTTTATGCACTTTACTAGAATGGAAATGTTACGCTCTTTCCAAAAAACGAATTATTATGATGTACAAAAAATAGCTCTGACGTATCATCTCAATTTCTAATAAAATATGGACAAGTGTCTTTATTGTATAAGCAAAGAATAATGTGCACAATTAATCTTTGGTATAAGAAATCAAATCCTATCGTCATTCTTAAAAAGAATATTTACTATCAAAAACAATAAAATATATGATCGGATTCGCTCTGTGACAAGAGCGATTAAACGGATTAAAAATGACTTACCACTAATGTTGAAATAAAAGCTCTAAGTCTATATTAATTAATTGGCGTCGAAAAATGAATAAAACTTTCTTTATTGGGGACATGTTTCGGAAATACAAAGTTCGATCATCAGTTAGTCTTTCAAGAATAATATAATTCGCACTCATATACAGTCCGTATGTATTTTTACGATCATTTTTGTTGTTATTGATGTCTGTATGAATGTGACTTATTATATTGTTTTGAAGTTCTGATGATGGTAATGTATGTTTCCGAAACATGTCTACACTAAAGACATTTTTATTTCTAAATTTTTGGGCGACAATTGGTGAAGATAGATTAAAGCTTCTATTTCAATATTGACTGTGCGAATAAACGTAAACTGCTAAATACAACATTACTATAAAATAACCACATAATAAATTGGAGTATATTATTATGACATTAACTTACATCGTTGTTGACATAGTCGTCATGTTCTCCATAATATATTATAAGTGGTGCTGTTACTCTTGTAAAATTATATAACGGTGGGAGTGGCCCATGATATAGCTCTAAGTTTTTGTCTTTCCCATAATCATATTGAGCAAACCGGCCTAGAATATGTTTTGCATTTAAACAATATTTCTGTCAGTTTTAAAAAACAAGAATATACCTTGCTGATATCCTTGAAGGTAGTGCCGAAGTTGTTTGACGGAGACTCCTGATGGGTAATTGGTCATAATGGTTCCCACAAAATTCTAAAATAAAAATCACATTTTATATATCTATGTAAATTAACGGATTGGTTGACAACAAGAATAAATGGATGTTCTAAAGTCAAACATTGTGTCTATTTATTTTGTTAATATTTTTGAATACTGAATTTGAATGTTTTATGGATAGTTAAAATTACCTTGTATTTTGTTTTTCGAAATACGCATATAAAAAAATACGCGTGCAGCACAGTACACGTGATAGAAGTGAATACTTCTTTCACGAGAAAGGAAGGTAATACGAATGACGGTACAAAAGGGACAACCGAAGGATAGGCAACGTTAGGCCGCTATATACATAGTAGCTTTATATTTTTGAATATAAAGAATTGGTTTTTAAAAAATATCTTTTAATTCAACTTTATTCAAACTCAAAATACAACTTAGAAAAAGCAAAGGAATACAATAATTATTAATGTTAACTTGTTCGTGTCTATGTCTATTCTAATTGAACATGTTGTTATACATAACTAAGTAACTTTTGATACAAATGCACTTTTGCTATTTTTTTACTGGAAATGATGGATCAGCAACTTGTCGCCTTCTTATTATATTTATACAGGATGAACCATACATAACTCCTCCATCCCTTAGAAGGAACTCGAAGGTGGAACCACTTGAGTTTCGTTGAGGTTTTGTTTCGTCTTCTTAGTTACCAAATATCGTTGTAATAATTTGAAAGTGATGTAGCCCATTATAGATATTGAAAGTATAATGACTACAGATATGGATGCTTGTGCGTAGCTTGTTGATTGATTGATTTTAATTGTCGATAACATTTCCTCGTCCATGTCTTCTAACTGGAGTTGGTGAAGTTTATCGAGACGTAATTTTTCTAATATTAGCTTCTTCATTATATTTATACAGGATGAACCATACATAACTATAGTGTATGGTATAGGATATAGTCTCTCTCTCTCCCTCATATTTGTTATATGCTTCATCTCTTTTGCGGGACGAAAATTTTATAAATCGTGTCGTGACGCGACCTTGAAAAATCACTATCATGCGGCCAAAGAAGTATTCACTTCCAAAAGGGATTAACAAGCATTTAGTTACTATATTGCATATAAATATATACGATAACTCAGACCATGTGCGTAAGAGATTAATTATAAGATAAAGTTTCTATAGCGTATTGATATTTTTAAAGAGAATTTAGCAATCTGATTTATTACAAATACATCAGCATACCTAAAAAATTGGTTGTGTATTGATATTGCCTCAATGATATATAGGGAAGTTCCTTAAATGCTGTACATTATAATCTTTAAAATATGATATCACCTGTGTATCGAAATGTTTTCGTCAAAGATTTAAAATATAAATACACTCTTATTTATATTATTATAATTTTAGTTTAAAAATAATACTATTAACATTCGAAACTAATCCAATGAGCAGATATCGAACCGCACCCAAAGCCGCCGTATAGCTCTTAGCTACGACAGACGGTATCGGATATAAAATAAAATTTTGGTATACAAAAATATATAACGAGATTAATGAACGTCAACTGCGAAGAGACAATGTGATGTTGTTTAGTAATGCGGAAGTAGCAGATCTCGATGATCAGATTGAAAGTGATAAGCGCACTGTTCCTGAGATATTCCAGCT
Organism: Apoderus coryli; assembly: GCA_911728435.2. Taxonomy (NCBI): domain Eukaryota; kingdom Metazoa; phylum Arthropoda; class Insecta; order Coleoptera; family Attelabidae; genus Apoderus; species Apoderus coryli. The sequence continues at coordinate 13,428,592 of OU452212.1, read as the reverse complement.
TTGCTGTCCCAGTGATACACCTTATCCGGTTAAAATAGCCAGAATAGGACGTGCGAATGGTACCCTGGCGTCATCTTCTTAGGTTACAGCTTTAACTAGAAGAACTAGGGAACTGGTAGGTTGTAGCAATGATTATAAAAAATATTTTTAACCAGTAAAGCCCGGCAGTGTAAATGGTGATTTAGTAGTAGTAGTTGACGCAGAAGTCATCCAGAAGTAATGTTTCTTTAAAAATATTAAATAAACATTTTCTTCCTTTTAATGTATACAATACGGTAACTACCTTACCACACTCAGCTGTCCCAGTGAGTAACCAATGGAATTTAAAAAAGCAGCACACGCATATTTGCCCAAACTGTATTTATTACAGAGTGCTCGGAGCAACAACGTTACCAATTGAGTTCGCCTTGTAAGCTCATTAACATGGAAAATTTTATCATTTATCTGAAACATAAATTTGTCTCTACTATCATATCATGATTAAATATCAGGGTGTTCAAAATAATGAAACATAAATGGCATAGAGCATAATATCATTGAATCAACGAGCAACTGCAAATTGAGTTTTCGACATTCTAAAGAATGGAGAAAAGAAAGACGAAAGCCGACATAAATGTCATAAGAAGGAAAATTGTTGTTTACGTCATTTGCTAGTGTCACTGCACATCTAGGGGAAGCTAAAAAGGAGATTTTTGATTGTTTGATCAGTTTTATGCTACGTACTGTCAAGTATCTACAAATTTCTCAGTGCCGACGAAGTTTAAATTTTACTAATCACAAAGTATATAATATCATTCCATCTTCAGTGACGTAATATACCTACATAGTTAGGCAATTTATATAATGATTATAGTCGACCTGGGCATGGAAATTTAAACATCTATACAGACATAAAAAACATTGGGGGTTAGAAAAAGAAATATTAGAAGTTAATCTTTAATGGAACTCACCATGTTAATCCTTGAATTATGAAAATTATTTTTGTTTAAAAAACTAACACAACATTATTAAGTCTAGTGCATTTTCATTGTAGAATTTCTTCTTATATTTCTATATCATATATGTCATAGTTAATTGGAGAGTTGTTCTATTCTGATACAATTTTTATTTTACATCAAAATGGAAGGTGGTCTTTGCGACTTTATATTTATGAGGAATAGAAAAAGCAATGTGTAGGAAATTTTCCAAAACTGGTGACGCAGCAGGATGTCTAAGATGGATCGCGCATGAGCTGTTTTAGATTTTCTTGGCACATAGGAAACAGCTGTCATGTGTAGACTAAATCAAATTTATTTGGGTTCTCTATTAGTAAGTTGAGCTTATAGAGTTTTTACAATTCCTCCAAAACGTCTAACAATTTTATAACTGGTAAACCATCGGTCCATGCTCACGTTTTTCCCAGATCCAGTAAAATGAGAACACGTTCTTTCAGTGACAGCAAAAGTATCATTGCAGGCGGGATAAATTTCCATATTGGAAGTATAAAACCTTCTTGCGTCTACCACAAAAACACTTTTAGCCCATATTCGCTGGACTTGGATGGAATATACATCTTGAGGCTTCATATCCCATGAAAAGCTAAAAGAATTTCGTCAAAAGTTACCCATCTAAATATAATCTAGACCCATCTAAATATAATAATCCAAAAATCGCACCTTTACCGGATGAGCAACGAGGACGTAATCAATGGCTGATTCTACGGTATCACCATTCTGAAGAGTAACCAACCTACACGGAAAGAATTATCGTAGCGAGTCCTAACTGAAATATATTGTAAGTCTTTGTATAGTCAACGTAATCAGCTTTTCAGTTATCACGACAAGGCTTTCAGATTTTACATCGTTATGATAACATTATGTATTATAGTCGACTTCATTATAGTTAGTATAAACATAATTTATTGTTATCCTCACTAGAATATTACTGTCATTTATATTGTTAGTATAACCATAATTTCTAGTTATTCTCATAATACATAAATATTTGCGCCAAAAGCTGTCCCTAACTATAGATATGAATATTGTCATGGTAACCAAACTAGCTAGAACGCATTTTACAAGATTCGTGAACCAATCAAAACAGCCTGTAGCGCGTCTTTAGTAAATGTATTGGTAGACAACAGTCAAAGTTCGCGGTTAGTTTGTTTTCGTTAACACAGTGGGATGGTGTGTGAGTTTATTAAACATATTTTGTGCAATGAAGGATTTCGTTGGAGACCTCCTGCAATCATGCAATTTACATCATCTTTTGGCAATATTCAATGGTAGGTAATATTAAATATAATTTATATACCTACCTAATAATAAAGTTTCGCCACACATTCTGGTTTTGATATCATTGATGAGAATTTGTAACATGTTTAGGAGTTTTCTCGAGCACAATACGATTATCAACATCACCTAGCATTATTACTGTAATTACATGTAATTTATTTTCAATCAAGTTTAAATAACTTTCTTTCCTGATTTTTTTACAAGTTTACTGTATCAATGAAAAAAGTTGCATATAGAGACAAATTTGGTATTTTTCATTATCTTTGTATGTCTTTTCTAGTATCCGAAGCGGAGCATCTAGAACAAGAAGAGTTGATCCAATAGTTGCAATATTATATATGTTTATGACATTTATATTTCCACAATAAAGTATTTCATTTTATATTTTAAAATATATTTATATGGTTTAATATGAAAAATGTAATATTAATTTTTTTTTACAATAAATTTCCTCAAACACACATAGAGTATAAAAAAGATGAGTTTATTTACAAGTTTCTATAAAATTCCATCAATTAGAGAAAAAAAGCTAGGTTGACAATGCTAAATTGTTAAGGTAACGATATGGTATGAGTAACGTTATATTATAGTTGGAGTAATGGTGACAAATCAGTATGGTAAGTACAAGTATGATATTGTTATGATAATAAGACTATCTGGTAAGGATAACAATATTATATTGTAGAGATAACGTAACTATCTGGTTAGGCTAACAATATTATATTGTAGAGATAACGTAATTCATTGGTTCGGATAACAATATTATAATGTTATGGTAACAACGACAATCTGGTTAGGGTGACAATGCGATGATGTGGTCATTGTAACAATACAGAAATGGCTGTCAACACAATTTTGCATAACAATATACAAAAAGGTCATAATGACAAAACATCTGGATGTGTCTATACTAACTTGAATTCTGGTGACCAGAACAATATCCCTAGTGTTCTACCGGAATCTGCATGAGCTTTTCTACAATAATACACAATCTAATATTGCACTAATTTAATTCAGTTTTATGAACAAGGAACCGGGCTTAAATATTGAAAATTCTTTTTTTTAAGATCCATTTTCATAACATATATGTGGATGGAAAAATTTTGTTTGATGGCACTCCCACAATTGTTTTTTATTTTTGTTATTTCCTTGCACCCTTATATCACATTTACAATAGAAGTTGAATCTAATAGCAAGCGGCCATTTTTTGACACCAGAATCAATAGAAACAGTATTAACCTTCAATTTGAGTTGGAAATCTATAGAAAGCCAACCACAACAGCCACCTTGATTCTGTTTAAATGTAGCCATCAGTATAATTAGGGGTAAGCTTCTTTTAATATATTATTTCATAGAGTTGTTTCCTTGTCACTAATGGATTTGAAAGAGAGATTAGTGTAATTAAACGTTGCCAGTTAATAACGGTTACCCACAGCTTAACCATTACTACTAATGTCAAAGTTAATCCTTAATTTGGTTAGCTATTTATATTCTTAAGATAGATGTTACAAAATGGCAGTCAAATGGATTTTTTCCCTATTCTTGTAGGGCAATTGATTTTTGAACTGAGGATAATAATAAACAAAACTTACATCAAATATAAATGAAAATCGGGAAAGCAAAAAGCCCAGTAATGTCCTGGTTTTATATACATCAGTAAGAGGTGACATTCCGTGAATAGCTATAATTTTATTCATATATTCTGGTTTCTCTGACGCAAGAACCACTATTGAAGTAAACCCTTCCGAAAAACCAAAGTACATCAATTTATCAAAACCGGTCTCACGTAACACATAATCGATGCTATCTGCTATATCATATTTTCCAATTTCGTGGTAACTGAAAATATGTAACATACTCATTAAACAACATTAAAATATGTCCAGAGAATTAAGTCATATGCCTACAAAATAAGTTTAATAGAATTTACAAGCGATACATGTTTCGGGACTAGACTAGTCTCATCATCAGTGGAAAGTGAACAATCGAAAAACGTTTCGCTAAGAAACACAATATCCTGGTCGAAAATTACATTGAAGTCTGGAACACACACCCCAATTTTTTAGTTCGTTTATTGATATGTAAACTTAACGTTCAACTTATCATTCTATGGAAAAATATCTTTTTGATTTATTTAAATTGTAATCACATAGTTAAGTTTGTTATTTTTCTTGTTATAATCATTTCGATTCTACAATTTTATTTTAAATTATTTAACGGTTTCTTTGCTTTATATCGAGTTTGTCCTACAATTCACGCAGTTAATATGGTAAGGACGTCATTGACACATGTAATAAAGTTTTTGTGAATGGTATGAATAATTACAATAATTTAAAATAAAAAAATCTTTTTCCTTAAAATGGTAAGTTGAACGTTAAATTTACATACCAATAAACGAACTAAAAAATTGTTGTGTGTTTTCCAGACTTCAATGGAATTTTCGAACAGGATATTGTATGTCTTAGTTTTTCGATTGTTGACTTGCCACTGATGATTGGACTGGTTTAGTCTTCTATTAAACTTATTTTGTGGAGATTTGACTTTCATTCAAACACTAAAATCACAACTCTTCTTAAGAATGAACTACTTTTTCAAATTATTTCTATTATACATTACCTACGTATACATTAGGGTGGGGCGAAAATATGAATTTTGACATTTCTTTTCGGAAAAGTGCAAAAAAGTTGCATTTTGTTATTACAAAAAGTTTAATAAAACTTTTTTTGATTGAAGTGCATCTTGTACTCCCTACCATATAAACCATACCAACCTAAATTTATAAAAAAAAATCTGAAACTAAAAATTTAGCTCGAAATGGTGTCCTTTGGTTATTTTAATCAAAACTTGTATTTAATTGTTTTGAATATCAGTAGGATAAAAATTTTCTGTAAAAAGTCCTTTTTGCTTTCGAATTGTGGCATTAATTTACTCTAGAGACTCTAATCCTGGCTTTATAATTCCATCTAGGTGATCAGCTCCAACTATTGAGAACGAAGCTTCCGTTACCAATTTTACACATCTTTCTACTGCTTGTATGTGACAGGGATAACACGTAACCTCAATAATTCACGCGGGGTTAGTTGTATTTTCTTTTCCAATTCGTTCGTATCTAAATTACGCAGAAGTCGGGGGGAGTAACGTCATTATTTTGCCAATCTATTAAACTGCAACAAAATTCAGTTTCGGTACTATACAAAACAGAAAATTTCTTCGGGATTCTCCCTTTTCTTGGCATTTAAAATACGCCGCATGGCAATTTCTCTAATATGGGGACTAGGATCACGTAACATACATATTAACATGTTTTCCGGATGTGCGAAAAATGCATTGACTGGGTCAATAATAGCTCGTAAATTGTTCCCTAAATAGCTTGATAAGTGAATCGTTTGCCAAATATGTTTTGGTCCATTTTCACAAGATGGGTCGGTTTTAGTTTAAAACCACATCGATACATAAACTCTTCAAACGAAGATTGACAAATCTTTTAAATTTTAACTAGGATTTTCGGTAGAAATATATAGTCGCAATAGGCGGTTTGCCAAAGTAAGCCATTTTGAGTGGCTAAGTTTTTCTGGATTTTGGTTCGCTAAACCCGCTGAACAGTGACTTGAAGATATTGCGAGGCAAATTTTGTAAAGATATCTCTGATCTGTACTTTGGTCGGAAAATTTTACTTCTGGTAATTTGCAGTCAATAATTTAATATTGTGTAACTGGTAAATTTTCACAGTGGGCTATAAGTTTTCCCAGTGGACCTGAAAATGTATTACGTCCCGTTGTTTGACAATCGATATGGTGAAAAAATGTCTTAAAGGTAGTAATTGCCATCAACCTGACATACGAAGAATTGTGGGATGTCCGAACATTGATTTAAGTTGAGCTATGACTCCATTTTTCGATCCGGTGTTGACTACTGTACCATCACAATCCACATCTACTAAGCTTGATTTCCTTTCCTGTAAGATTTCAACTACACCCACTTCGACAGATGTCTTTTGCTGATCCAGAAGAAGAAGTGGGACTCAGAAACACAGAATCTAGCTCTTGCACTAAAAAAACATATCTTCTGTGAAGACTACCATATCTTTCTTCAATAGACAATGTTTTACCTATTCGCCCGTGAAAGAAAATTGCATTTATTGCTTGCGAGGATTTAGTAAGCATTATTGTATTTCTGGAACTCTCTTTAGCTCTTCTGAATTTATATTTATCTATTACTTGCACTGAACTTTCTTTTGTTTGATCTGTCTGACAAACCATATCTGTCACACACTTTAGCGAGAGTAGGTAGTTTAATTGTAACTACTCAATTTATTTGCAGAGTCTTCAGAAGTGGATGGTATTTCGCAAGCTGGTTGATGAATTTATACAGACTTTCAAAAAGCATTTGATCGTATAGACCATTATGTATTGTTGTATAAAATCTCTTTTTCAACGACTGCAATTTGTGGAGTGTGAGGGCTATAGATCAACTATTTTCTTCTTCGACATCGGGGGTCTGCAGGGGTCCATTCTTGGCCCACTGTTGTTTAATGTTTTTATTAATGATCTTCTTGAATCTCTCATTTGTGGTAGGCTCGCGTATGCAGATGACCTGAATAAATTCCAGCAGGTGAGCTCATTGGATGATGGTAACCATCTTCAGGGTAATTTAACCAGGCTCTGTGACTGGTGCACTAATAACGATCTACAGCTTAACATTTCCAAATGTAAACTCGTTAGCTATTCGAGGCTGAACAATGCAATTAACTTTACACGTTGGGTTTCATTATCAGATATTCTCGTCAATTCAACGAATTGTGGCCATGAAGATGTTGTTTTACGCTTTTGTAAGATCCAAACTGGAATTTGCTTCCTTTATATGGAGAGCGTTTTATGCTACACATATTCGATTTGTAGGATCAGTCCAGAGGCGCTTTCTTAAGTACTTAGCCTACAGAACTGACTATGTTTATCCTCCAGGGGGTTTTCCATATTTTGCTTTTTGGATTCAGTGAACACGCTCCAGCTCATCGAAGAGACCTTCATGCAGTCAAGTTCTTATATAAGATGCTACATAGCACTATCGATTGTCCACTTTTTTTGCAGCGGGTCAATTTCCATGTACCACGGGTGGGATCTCGATATACCGTGACCTTTTCTGTTGGCACTGCTAGGACTTATGTTTTTAGTCTTTTTTACTATATTATGTGCGATGTCTTTAACCGGGTCTGTCAGCATATTGACATTCATGCGTCGCCTGTGACTGTACTCACAGATGCCATCCTTGACAGTAACGATTAATTTTTTTTTTTTTTGGTGCGTCAGCTTGAGTGTCATATGCATTTTCATTTAGTTTTGTAACACTTATGGTGTAACTTCTTTATGAAGTTACGTTATAAGTTGTCTAATATGGTGTCTATATTGTTTTATTTTGAGTTATTTTCTGTTTTTTGTTAATATTTTTTTTACATTTAATTAATTGAAAATTAACATATAACACATAGAAAGTTTTTAAATTTCTATAAAAGTAGTGATGAGTTTTTTTAAATACTTAAGTGTATTATCAGGAAAAATAAATCAAGAACATTACTTGGTTATCTTCAAGGGCTGGTAGGGGTCAGACGACAGATTATAATAAAAAAACCGTTAATAGAAATATTTTTTGAAGCAACCAAATGCATCTTTTGAGCCCGATTTCAAAACGAAATTCCAAAATATTTCGGCCCACCCTAGTATACATTCATCATAATAGGTAAATAAATTAGAAATGGGCTTGTTTAACAAAACAAGACTTAAATTCCGAGAGTTTGTCTGTCAACCACTATACTTTCAACAGACGGCCGTTTCGTCGATCCACGACTCATCAGTGGTGATCGGTCAGTAGTTGACAGCCGAAGTCTCGTAAATAATGTGGTATATACCCCACACGGTACAAATATGTAAAAGAATGTGTTGAGCTACATCTAGTTTTCGTTGGTAGTACGCCGAGCGAACAACAATTCACTATATCGACTGCCTGGGAGGTCACTGAACCCATAAAGCACAACTACCGACACATAGATGCGCCGATACTCCCTTAAGCGGGTCCGCCTATACTAGAAATGGGCTTGTTTAACCAAACAAGACTTAAATTCCGATAGTTTGTCTGTCAACCACTATACTTTCACCAGACGGCCGTTTTGTTGATCCATGACTCATGAGTGGTGATCGGTCAGTAGTTGACAGCCAAACTCTCGTAAATAGTGTGGTATATACCCCACACGGTACAGAGATGTAAAAGAATGTGTTGGCGACGTCTAGTTTTCGTTGGTAGTACGCCGAGCGTAATAAAACTGTATAATAATAACGTACAAAATTTGAATGAAAATTAAAACAATATTAATGCATGTATGCCAATAAGACTGCAATAAAACTTGATGATTAATAAATTTTAAGCAGTAAAATGCTCTAGTAAAAATAACACGAATGTAACATACTACTAGTACTTTACCTATAGTTCCAAAAACTGGGGTCTTTATCGGGATTTAGAGAAATATGTTTCCTTGAATAAGCATTGCCTCTATTATTCCCTATCCACACATCGTAACCAGCGTCTGCTAAATATAACCCAATGGCTCGGGTAGGTCCTATAAAATTAAAACAAACAAAAATAGAACAAAAAAATGAAAATAAATAGACTGTTAGTTCTTTTGGAGATTTTAATTCCAATTCAGTGAGAGTACAGTAGTTGGAAATAATCGGAATGTTCATTATGAGATTTTTTTGTTCAGTTTGGTTCCCGGGTTTAAATCTGCATTAGTTGCGGATCCCTTCACTATATTGGTTATGCCATATACCTATCGGGTGGCGTATTAGGCATTTATGAGAAACTAAAACTATGAAAATTTTGCTCCCGTGATAAATGACCATGATCTACAGCTTAAAATATTTTTGATTACACAGTGTTGCCACTTCTACTCTAAGCCGGTGGCAACTTCACTATTTAAAATAGAACACATGTATATTTTCCAATGTTGCAATTCTCCATGTAAGAATTGTGGAAAACTTTTCTTTATACTTTCCTATAACTATTTCTAGCTGTTTACCAAGAATAGTTTCAATTTCTGTTTACGAAAACAGGACTTCAAATTTAAATATCTCCCTCCTACAAAACAATTTTGAGGTGAAATTTGGGTTTTACGCGAACAATGCCTCTAGGCATTTGATGGCTTCGTAGTTTAAGTATGATAAGAAATTAACCAGGGTCAACCTCTCAAGCACTAAGTCGAAAAGAGTTTTTATAAGGAATGACATCTATATAAAACAAGTCGCTATGGTGTCTATTTCACAAAATCCATAGCCCACTACTATGAAAGTTTGTCGATTTAGGAAATTTTATGAATAAACGCTAATAAATCGCAAACTTAAAGAGTTAGCTAGAGAAACAGTATACATATTCTGAAACCCTGTTTTAACAACTTTTCAGACCTGTATTACTATATAAAGTGTAAAATTAAGTTTACGACTACCCTTAGAATACAATGAGACCAAACAATCAAATACCAGGTTCAGGCATAACCCAAATTTCAAATCAAAATAATTGTTTTTTTGGGAGGGAGATGTTAGCATTTATTTGAACTCCTGTTTTCGTAAATAAAAATTGGAATTAATTGATTTTTGGTAAAAGGCTACAGAAGAATTATTAAGAAAAGTTGTTCATAATTATATAGAGAACTTCGACATTGAAAAATATACAGTTTGATTTCACATAGCGAAGTTGCCACCGGTTTAGAGTAGAAGCGGAAACACCACATAATCAAAAATAGTTTTAGACTGTAGATCATGCTCGTTTGTCACTGGTGCCAAATTTTCAAACTGATCCGTGATATACTTCTCCATTAACGTATAATGTGCCATCCACCGTGAGACACCCTGCCCAACTAGCAATTCGACATTCTTAAAGAACTAATATATTTTATAATTATTTTATTGCCGCTTAGTTAAAACTTTTTTGTTTTTTAAAGTTTCGTTTCGTGATTAAACTGCTGTGTTAAACTTTTCTGTGAGAAAAATTGTTTTAAGAACGTTTTTACAGCAAAATAATAAAATAGTTATAAAATATGATATCGTAACAATTTTATAAACGTTTATAAAATACGTTTTGTAGGACGTATTCGTTCCGAATGATAATTGGTTTTAAAAGCATTTTGTAAAAGTACTAGTCTGGATTAACTTGTTCCTTTAAAAACAATTATAAAATTATTCTGTTAAAGTACATTTCGTAATAATAAAATAGTTTTTTTATTGTCGTTATTAAGAGCGATTTGTTTTGTGGAGCAAATTTGTGCGCAAATTAATAATTACAAAATTGTTTTTTAGTTATTTTATTAAAAACAATAAAAAAATAAATATGTTGCCAATGCATATTTTATAACATTAAAATGCTGTCATAAACATTACCTAGAACTAGTATATAACATAGTCTTATTTATTTTCAACTGATATTTATTGTTATATTATACACTGATTTCAAATGTTGTCCAAATGGAAAAAAAACTAAAAGCATTGTGCATTTAATAGCAAATTAAAACTTAATTACTACAATATTATAAATTATCAAAGGCAAAACATTAGTGACTATAATAATGAGAAGGAAACTGTAATGGAATCTAATCAAATTAATGACAATATTTACATTAATAAGACATCAAAAAATATTGTGGACACTGATAAATTCTCAGGAGGAATTATTACTAGATGGTGAGCGGGTAGCCGAAATAGAGAATTGGATACCTATCCTGGTGATCAATATCATGCTTCAAGCACAACAAGTGAGCTAGAAAAAAATGCAAAACTAAGAGAAAACATGCGATCATGGGCAGTATCAAATAATGTTCCGCATTTTTCCTAAAAGAAGCTTTTTGCCATACTCAATGAATGCCAAATTTTCTACCTCAAGATCCTCGAACTCTCTTAAAGATACTCGACAAACCGTTTTAATAACGGCAATTATAACATACATAACATAACCAAAGGGCTCAATTTAGGTTATGTTTAAATTACTCCCGTAAAAGCTAATAATAGAGTAGCTATAGAAGCATTTTGTTTTATAAGAACATATTAAAAGCTTTTATAAAACATATTATGTTAGAGTTTGTTTTGTAAAACTCTGTTTACTATTTTATTATTATCCCAATATAGAGACGATGCGACACACGGCGGCGACTCACACAAACATCAAAGTATCAAGCACGAATACATCAAGTAGACAGGACTAGACTTGATTAATTTGTATACATTTTATCTTATAATTTTTTTGCAGCACCTTTAAATTAAATTTTGATTTTTTAGAGCATTTATATAAAAGCTTGTTTTAGTTTGTTTTACTATTAATTTATTTTAAATAACGGCAAAAGATAACTAAATACATAAAACTTCAAGGAAAATACTTGTAATTAACTTCATTATTCATTATCAAGCTTAGTGAAATATATATTTTTATCTCTTACACCATAACTGGTTTCTAAAAATGTCTTCAAGTTTACATAAAACATAGGTACCTACTTATATTTTGGCTAGTATCCATATCATAGATATAAAATAATAATATCATCATTCTTATGCCATCAAAGGGGTTTCAGGTAATATTAATTTTATATTAGATTTTATATGCACTTAAAATATTATGAGATTTATGTTTTTTACGAATACACCCCTGTATAAAACAATTCTGCAGTTATTTTATAATAGCTATCTAAAGAGCATACTCGTCTGGGTTGAGATAATTTTGTTTTATAAGCATCGTATAAGGAAGAAGCCATTTTTGGTTTCTTTAAATTGTTAGCCATGTTGACCAAACTTTTAAAATTAATATTTTTTCTAATTTGTAAAATTTTCTTAGCTAATAAGCTATACAGAATCAGTCATTATATAATAAAGGATATCCCAAAAGATTATTTTCAACAATAAGTGACAATAAAAAAAATATTTTATATAATTTATAAAATCTAAATTCATTAATTTACATAATTCGCGAGGCGCATTAAAATTTTAATAATAATATACAATATATTTAACAGTAAATTTTGTTTCGAAGCCAAATCTGCTCATGGGTGAATTTTATCTGACTTATTTTATTATTCATTATTGGGTATTATAGCGTTTTATATTATTTTTACCTCTATCATTGTTCAGATTTTATTAATGTGTACCAACAACAATGCATAATAATTATAAAATAATTTTGTATAAAAAGGTATTTTAAAAAAACGTTTTTATCCTTTAACTGTTGCCGCTGAGAGCAAAAATGTTGAAATTGAGGCTCTTATAAAAGATTTATAAAATATGTTTATAACAGTTTTATTTGATTTTTATTAAATATTTATAAACGTTCTAAAAACTATTGTATAATAGCAACAAGCAACATTTATAGAACCGTTAAAGAGTCGATTTGTTTTATAAATCTGTGCCTTTTTCGTGTTTATAAGGCGAGTAAGAACGTTGTGAAAATGTTTCATTGTTTTATAAAATATATTTTATAAATGTTCTTACAGCAATTAAAAAAGTTAAATTGTTAGTTGGGTGTATTTGCAAATCTCATTGATGCGTGTCGATTTGTCATTGTGTACACTGTATTCGCTTTATTGGGTCCGAAAAATGAGAAATCCACATGGAAATTCTAATTTAAAATTTTTCAGTTCGATAAATAGCGAACAAAAGTGTACTAAGAAACCAGCCAATTTTTGTACAATATTTTACAGTAAGTTAAACATCGATATTTGCAACATCTGATTCTGGCATGGCGTGAACTGATCGGTAGGTAAGCAAATGACCGGAAATGATAGCTCGAAATGACAACCTGTATCAAAAGCTTCATTATTTGCCATCGTTAAACCAAAAATATGAAATAGTTTCTTTGCTGGAATGTGGAATTATTTTAAAAATCTTTCATTTCATTATGGGTGCTTCTAAAATTGTCTAATTATCGGAATATAATTTCGAAGCTTTGCCACGAATATGCCAATATATTTCGCGGATTGACGCCAGTAAATTTTGGGGCCTAAATAGAACAACCACTAATGACTAGGTGATAGTAAAATTAGATGTTTTCTTTCACATTATAAGTCTGAATTCAGTGCAACCTGAATCTTGGGTGTACGTATGTGAGAAAGTGCAACTCTAAGAACTAAACATATTAGCTTGTAATTTGGCAAGGTAGTTTGAGAACGATTCAGGTTGAACGTGTATCAGTATAAATGTTAACGAAACTTGAAATTGATCTTTGGATTTCACAAACACTCATAAGGCACTTGATCAAACACTTTTACAATAAGCGTAACTATTTGCGGACGACTCTGAGGCTGACAAAGCCACTGAGGACCGTGGCAACACAGCCGTGAAACCAGTCATGGGTATTGGTTTTCTCATGACTCTGGTACGCGATTTACAACAAATGTGCAGAAGACTGGGTGCAACTTTTGCTGAACCTGTTCAGTGCAACATTTTATCAACTATCCATCCAAACTTTTTTAGCTCTCCATATCATATATGTAATATATGTATATATGGAGACTATTAGTTTCATGAAAAAAATTTTTTTTTTAATTTCACCGGAAATACTTCTTTTTGGTCATTTTATACATAAATAAGTAGTTTTAAAAAAATGTCTGTCTGTCTGTCTGTCTGTCTGTATGTCTGTCTGTCTGTCTGTCTGTCTGTCTACAGACAGACAGATACATCCACGAAAACGCAAAAACCGCTTAACAGATTTTAACCAAATTTGGTACAAAAATACTATTGGACATGGCAAGGAGCTGATTAGATTTTGGGAAACATTGAGCGTAGGCAAAGGGTTTAAAAGAGGGTTCAAAAATTAAAAAAATTCATAGTTCTTAAACTTATCCGAAATACTGCATAATTTTTTACGCATTTAATTGAATATAACCTAAAATATTGAACATAAAATATTAGACCACATTGGCGTTCGAAAATAGTGTAAAATGGGGTAAAAAAGATTTAAAAAAAACGTATTTCTTAAAAATAGCAGAAATATTAACTAGTTATTGATAGTTTTGATAGAATATAACTTATAAAATGTGTCATGAATAACTTACTTTCATAGGCGTTCGTAAATAGTGAAAAAGGGGTCAAAACATAAAAAATATATATTTCCTAAACTTATTCGAAATATGGAATAATTTTTCATAGTTGTGATACAATATAAGCTAAAAAATATTCCATAAAAGAATTGGTTCACAAAGGCGTTCGAAAATAGTTTAAAAAAAGGGTCAAAAACGAAAAAAAAAACGTTTCCCAAATATACCAGAAAAATTGGCTAATTATATATAGCTTTGATATAAGATAACCTAAAAAATGCAGCATAAAATTTTTATTCACATAGGCGTTCGTAAATAGTAGAAAAAGGGGTAAAATAAAAAAAAATTAAAATGTAAAAAATTTTATATTTAACTAGTTGAGTTGGTGTTAAAAATACACGACAAAAATTAATGTTCCATAGGCGTCCGTGAAAATTCTATAAAAGGGTCAGAAAAAATTTGTATCCGTGATAACTCAAAAACCACTTAACGGATTTTAACCACATTTGGTACGAAAATACTACAGGCTATTTATAGGTGGTGATTAACATTGAGCGTAGGCAACGGGTTTAAAAGAGGTTTCAAAAATTTAAAAAATCATAGTTCTTAAACTTATCCGAAATATTGAATAATTTTTTATAGTTGTGATAGAATATAACCTAAAAAATGTTACATAAAAGAATTAGTTCACACAGGCGTTCGAAAATAGTGTTAAAAAAGGGTCAAAACGAAAAAAAAATGTTTCCCAAATATACCAGAAAAATTGGCTAATTATATATAGCTTTGATATAAGATAACCTAAAAAATGCAGCATAAAATTTTTATTTACATAGGCGTTCGTAAATAGTAGAAAAAGGGGTAAAATAAAAAAAATTAAAATGTAAAAAATTTTATATTTAACTAGTTGAGTTGGTGTTAAAAATACACGACAAAAATTAATGTTCCATAGGCGTCCGTGAAAATTCTATAAAAGGGTCAGAAAAAATTTGTATCCGTGATAACTCAAAAACCACTTAACGGATAACCTACATCATGCAGCATAACAATTTTGTTTACATAGGCGTTCGTAAATAGTAGAAAAGGGGGCAAAATAAATTTTATAATAAAACTAAAAAAAAAATCAATTATTTTGCGTACAAGAATTTGGCCTAGATCTGAAATATAAAATATCTGCGTATAAATAGTGCCTCCAAAGAGAAGAAAAAGGCACAAAAAAAAATAGCTGATGTCTAAAACAAAACAAAAATTTAGATAAATGACAAAAAGGTCATAAAATTATTACTTTTACACTTAAATATGGAGAGCTATTCGTGCCTCGAGGGCAACAGCTAGTTTTGAAAGAATTTCATCATTTCGAAGAAGGAAAGCATCTGCCAAAATAAACTGACTCCAGTGCAGTGTGATTGGAGAGATGTTCTGCAAGAAAATCGCAGATGTTGGAACGAAGCACGATATTTAAGCTGCAAATGCATTATGACAAGATCGCATGAGTGTGATGCATTTATTTTTGCAATGCCTTGTATCGTCATATGCCTAGATTCAAAATGTTCTTGTGTAATATAGGTAATTATTTCGTGAACCACTTAATTTGTACAATGGCGTTTGATTGACAATTATATCAGAACTTGCTAATAAAACTTTGTTTGAACTGATGATGATACATCAATCTTGTTCTCTGCATTAAGACAGTTTAAACAAAACTGTAATTTCTTTGTTTGCTCAATGCGTGAGTCCAGTGACTTCAGGACAACAATTGTCCTGAAAAATTAACACAACGTGGTTCTTATATATTAAAAATCCTGTGTTAATTTTTGCAATACTTGCAAAGCAAAGAGTTTGACAAAGAAGCTTGAAAAACTTTTGATATATTCGTAATAAATTTAAATCAGACATGGCTTTAATGGCGTTAAATTGGTTTCAGTTGAAGTACAACCAAATACATAATAAAATACAATTCATTCTTACCATTTACTACCCAGTCAACTCCTGAACAAAGTAGTCCATGCATCATGTATACAGGAATAGGTCTACGACTATTTTGTTGCTGATAATTTCTTCTGCCCTGGATACGAACAGTTCCCAATAAGTATCCATCTTCGGTTTGGATAGTGTGGTTTTCATATGGATAACCTTGCTCTTGTAAATAGGTGTACTGTCAAGTTGAAAAGTATTATTATTGAAGGTGATTTCAGAATGCTACTGTATTCTACTCGTAGAAGTGTAATACTAGTAGTTAATTGAGTTTGAACTGTATCTGTATAATTTAAATATTCTACATAAAATAATGTGGTAAACGCAACCAGATTTACATATTGAAAATTATATAGTGGATTATTTCTTTAGTTGGTTGAATATTTTCACTAAAACATTTCCCGAAAAATGTTTAGGTTTCTTAACAAAATAACTTCTAAATGACATAAGGAATGGAAAAAAATCAAACTAAGTCATTCGATTTAAAATGACAAACATAAAATTCAATTTAAATGAACTAAATTTGATATTGTGCGACTTTTTTAATAATAAATAAATACGTACGTATGTATATAATTATTATATTAGTAGTCTTAGCCCTCAAACCGTATGTATACAATAAAACTCTGTAAATGTTTTGTTTTCCAATATTTATTAATATTAAAAATCAATACATCTTTTTTCCATCCGCAATGTTTTAATTTCCAAACCCTGATCTGTATATTAAAATAATTAAGAGGAAGCTTATTCTAAAATAAGCTTCCTCTTAATTATTTAATAATTTATAAAAAGCTTAAAATAGTAAAAACATTTAGATGTTTTTACTATTTTTTTTTAATCTAGTAATCCATAATCCAACAAGAGTGATAAAATATATATTTTAACTTTAACATTATTTTGATTTATTATTTAACAATAATTAGGTGCCTTAATTCATATGTTATTTAATTTTGCTGCTATCGGCAGTTAGTAATAATAAAATACATATTCTCATGCATATCTTTTAGAGAATAAATTAACTAGGAGCAAATTACGAAAAAAATTTTTTGTTGATAAAAGATATTTAGGTTTCCAAATGATTTTGCAGAAAGGAAAATTTGCTTTTCTCTTGGATAGAATGCTGGTAAACGGCTACATAAAGGTCCAATTGTAGGTATTTGATATTCACATCATTTTCATCCAAATCATATGATTACAAAATCACGGGATGTGAAATTTTTGAAGCAAAATGCCTCATTTCTATGCCATAAGTCGATTGATTACAACAAGGTAGTAACACAGCTAAAATACACATGTTAGCTGTGGTAGTAATATGAATTTTAATTTGTATGAGTGTGATAATATAATATAATACTGCTTTTGTATTATCGTCGTTTGATTACAACAAGGTAGTAATATGAATTTTAATTTGTATGAGTGTGATATAATATAATACTGCCATAGAATAATAACTATAGATAAGAAGGGTCAGTAGACGCTAAAAACGGCATCGACTCGTCGCAATCCCAGCTACATTTCTGGCCCGCTACTATGTTATACTCTATCTATATATACCATAGAATAATAACTATAGATAAGAAGGGTCAGTAGACGCTAAAAACGGCATCGACTCGTCGCAATCCCAGCTACATTTCTGGCCCGCTACTATGTTATACTCTATCTATATATACCATAAAATACTAGATATACGAGTACTACAATTATAAGTGCGGCGAATTGCTTTGTCGACAGAGAGATAAAACGGCCAGACACGAAGTGAGGTAACTGTATATTAAACTGTGATACTGCTTTTGTATTATTCATATAGGTATTGGAATAAGGGATTTGCGTTACAATCAAAGAATTACGTTTCGAGCTATTTTGTGAGAAGAAATCATAGGTATACCTACAGCAATACTTTCAGTAAAGAAAATAGATTAAGCATAATTCGTACTTTCAAACATTAAAAAGGTGTTTTCAAATCTACAAGAAGAATAATAAGTTTCGGAAATCAGTTTCATTCGCAATATAGACTGTGAAAGTATAAATTACGTGCCTTGCATATTTTGTTAATTATAATAATAATAATAATAACACTTTATTTGCCCAACAGGTGTACACCCAATTACAAGACAAATCTTACATAATTCTTACATAATTACATCACTAATAAGACGATACAACATGCTCTCAAATTTACTCAAATTCACACCAAAATAGTCAATGTTCATGTGAAAGTTATGAAAATTACTCAAGCTCGAGGCTCTCCACACAGGTGCCCTGCCTTCATAGTTAGAATGTATTAGGGGATCTCTAAACAAATACGAGCTTCTCGCACTATATTGAGGGACATTAAAGTTGATCTGTTCCAACAAATAAGGGCAATCTATCAGGCCGTTAATAAGTTTAAAAAGAAAAAGTTGATATGCCATGACTCTACGAGATTCTAATGATGCGAAATGAAATCTGCTTAGTAGTAGGGTGTGATCAACGCCTCGCTCAGGGAAGTGACCATCAATTTTTAAAGCTAAATATTTTAAAAATTTGCGTTGAACACACTCCAGTTTATTGATGTGTACCTGATAGATCGGAGACCATATAACTATATTCTTACTTTTGTAAATAATATGCTAAAATTTTACTAATATTTTTGTTGTATTGTGTATCTTAATTAATTTGTATTGCAATTGACAAATACACGTAGGTACTATATTTCCATACTCCACTATGTTACTCACTTTCAAGCAATACAAAAATAATAATTAGTTTGTCCGTAAGGTTATTACAAAATATTTAAATTCCCTAAAATAGTTGTGGATTTGTAAAATTTATTAAAGAATTACCTAACAAGATGCGTCGGTTTAAACTGAAATTATCTTAACTTATAACAGGCCAACGCCACTTTTTTTTTCTTCTAAAGATGGTGGCAAGTTCACAGAAATATGTAAATTCAGCATGAATAATTTACTTTTTTCATTGGATATGATAGGCCAGTGGCATTACTATTTCTATGGAACACGTTGTCAAAATCAAATCATCGACGTTTGAGAAGGTCCGATGTTTTATCTCCCTCCCTCCCTCCCATATTCTATTCAAAAATAGGTGGTATATCACACGTAATGGTTTAAACAAGTTTTCAGTTTTTTTAGCTGTTACTTAAAATTATTGAAGAAAAATCATCATAGTCTGTCACTATTTTGCGTAAAACATGCATCTGGGGAGGCGGTTTTTTAATAACTTCAAAAAGCACAACAATTTCAACTAAATTTGAAAAAACCGCGTAAAGATTAAAGTGTTGTACTGAGACAGAATCAAATTGACAAATAATAATAAATAATTGTGAGTAACGACGAAAGAATGTTTTTGTTAAACCTACTACTCTGCATTCAGTCAGTTAAGTGCATAACTATGGCGATTTTTCTTGAAGAAGTTTAAATAACAACTAAAAATACCAAAAACTTATTTACACCATTACGTGTGCTATACCACCTATTTTTGAATTGAAAATGGCTTTAAATTTAACAATAAAAAATCCAGGACAAAAAAACGAAATCTTACGTTTTAGCGCGCTACTCAAAGTTTTATTTAATATAATTATTACATTATTAGTAATACTGTAGCAATCGTGATACCTAATTATTAAACTATCATGCTACTTTATACAGACTATTTAGTATAGACTCTGATTAAAGATTGATTTTTTATTAAAATTTACTGCAGATCAATTACTGTTTGGTATTCTTTATTAAAACTAAGACTTAGGTATATCAATTTATTTATTTTATACAAAAACTTTGTTAGCGTTCAATTTAATGATAAGAAACTAGTGATTAGTCGATGTACCAACCAAAATTTTCAATCTATCTTTCTCTATTAAAACTCACCAAATCAAATCCAAATAAAATTCTTTTTACATCTAAAGAGAATATATCGTGCCGTTCAAAAACCAAAATAAGAACAATATATATTAATTTGTTATTCATTTTAGAGTTTGTTTGGTTACCAATTTCCTCTATACACTGTATGTATGTGTATATACGTTTAAGTTTACTGGCTCTCGTTTAAATAAAATGGCGAATAAACTATTTAAAATTTTTTATTTTTTTGAATATCGTCCGATTCTGTTAATAGTAGTGACAAAGCTTATCAGTTTTTCTATTGCAATTATTTTTTAAATTATTTTAGAATCTAAGTGGTTATTTTTTTACCGACATATTAGCTTAATGATGAGAGATAGTGTTATTAAGTATTATCTAGCTCATTAAAAAAAATTCCCATGCCCTTGGCAATGTGCGCAAAAAATTTTTCACATTAAGGCGCAAAATAAATTGCTGCAATCGCTTTAATAAATAAAAATTTATAATTTTCTATTCCTTGTCTATCTGGTCCATTATTTCTCTGTAATAAAACTGGCATTGACGAACATGATGGTTCCATAGATAATAATATGCTTTTGCAGTATTTGCAGCTGGTTCTTTCTTCTGAAAAGTAGGTACGCTGCACAAAAATCTCACAAGTTCTTCTTAGAACTTATTACATCTCCCCTCAATAAGAAAAATATTTTAGTAATCTACGCTGTTTTAATTTAAACGTAATGGCATTATGAATACGATAAAGAATATCACTAATAATATTGAAATACTTATAGTCTGTATTATATTATTTGTCAAAATAGGACAGTAATTTTCTAGAAACTCCTTACAATTGAAAAATAAAGGAAAATAAAATTTGAAAAGATGTTACAATCAGCGACGTAAAATATGATTTTTAAAAAATTCATTGTTTTGTTGTTATTTTTGTTTGATGCGTATGGTTTTTTTGTTTGTGATATGAAAAAGCTAAACAAAATTTTCATTTTAGTATTTATTTGGAAAACTTTTGCTTGTAATTCGATGCAAGTCGTGGTATTAGCCAGTGGAGTAGTTGTTATGCGTTGTTCTTGTTGTTTTGGATCTATATGTAAACACAGGAACTCACTATTAATCTGTGTTAAATTAATTTATTAATATAGACTGACAATATAATAAAAAACAATTTCGAAGAATTAACACTAACATTACTAATAAAATAAATTATATGGACTACACTAATAAAATAAATCATTTAGTGTCATAATATTTTAAACAAAAAATTTCGAGATAAAGACAGGTATAACCATTTTGAGTTCCATGAGACGATTAATACCATTTCCAGATGGAACTCTGTCTGTCTGTGTGTGTGTCTGTATGTGTGTCTGTATGTATTCTACCACGATACCGCCCAAACGCTTTAACAAATAGAGCTAAGTTTGGGGCAGTCCTAGGATGAAGCTATTAGATTTTGGTTGAAATCGCGTAAGCCCTGTGATAAAGGTGGACACAACCGCCATATTTTCATATATCAGTAGGGGTCGAGTGATACATCATTTTAAAGTATGTTTTATCTACTTTAGAACGATAGGTCACTTTTGATATTTGCCCCAATAATTCTCGAGAAAATTGCGTTTAAAGCAATTCGGTAGTTAATAATAATAATAATAATAATAATAATAATAATAATTAACCCAAATTGAAATTCAGTATATTTTAGACAGAGTGAGGGAGGAACTAAATATACCTCATACGCCCAATCAGTCTTTTGAGGATGACAATGTTTATGGTACCCATACACCCTCAGATTCGCCACGTGGTTCACCATTCAATAACATAGATATAGAGATTCCTCAAGAGCCCCACCAAGAGGCCGAAATACTTAATACTTACCATGCTAACTTACTGAAATACCTTGGAATGGACCCTAACGTTAGACCTCCCATACAAAAACTTAGATTTAACAAGAACACAGGAACACTTATAAATAGAGCCAATTCCATCCTAGAACAAACGCTAAACGATGGTATGAATCTTGAAGAGGTACATTCCACGATATATTGCGCGGCAATTACCGTAGTGAGCCTTAATCAAAAATATACATCACCTAACAAAAAAAATACAGATGGGTATTTACCATCATGGCAACGCCGCCTCACCAATAAAATTAATGGCCTACGAAGGAGTATCGGTAAAACTCAACAGTACCACGACGGAAATAGAAACAACAGATTGCTTAGAACACTGCCGACAGACTTAAAAGACATTATACAAACAATCAATGCCGAAACGGAAAATAAAGTGCGTACATACCTTGATACACTTAAACAAAAGTTAGCAGCATACTCAGCTCGATTAAAGAGATACAGAGAAAGTTACTCAAGACGCAGAGACAACAGCCTATTTTCGAACAATGAAAAGGCGTTTTACTCATCACTATCAAAAAAATATGATAACCTTAACCCCCCAGATCTTGAAAGTCAGACCAACTACTGGACGAGTATATGGTCACAGAGCAATAACCATACAAAAAATACTTGGATAAACCAAGAAATGAAAGCACAGAACTCTCTACAACCAATGAATGAAATTGTAATAACCCAAGCAGATCTAACAGCTGCTTTAAAGAAAATTGCAAATTGGAAAGCGCCCGGACGCGATGGCTTGCATAGCTTTTGGTATAAACGATTCACAGCTTGTCATGAACTCTTAGTTAACAATTTCAACGATGTCATTAGATTTCCTAACAACTTTCCAACATTTTTAACTGAAGGACTTACTTATTTAATTCCAAAGACTGATAACCCGGATCACCCTTCGTTGTTTCGTCCCATTACATGCTTGCCGACCCTTTATAAGATCCTTACGTCGATATTATGTGCTAAACTTGAAGACCACCTGGAACTGGCTCAAGTGATGACAGATGAGCAGAAAGGTGCTAGACGCAACGTTATGGGATGCAAGGAGCAGCTGGTTGTCGATTCCGTAGTTATGCAGCAGTTGAGGGTGGGGCAGAGAAATGCACACATTGCATACATCGACTATAAAAAAGCATTTGACTCTGTCCCTCACTCTTGGCTCAAATTTGTATTGACACTGTATAAAGTACATCCTACGCTTATACTTTTTCTTGAGACAACTATGAGGGCCTGGCGAACCACACTGTCTCAAAAAATAAATAACGAACTAGTATTTAGCGGGAGCATACCTCTGCGCAGAGGTATCTTTCAGGGGGATTCGCTCAGTGCCCTATGGTTTTGTCTGTCTCTAAACCCAATTTCAAACACTCTTAAGAAAACAGAGTATGGAGTAAAATTAAAAAATAATGTACAGGATCTCTTAGTAAGTCACCTTTTCTATGTTGATGACCTAAAAGTATATGCAGCAAATGACAGACAGCTGAGAGCCATGCTAAAGCTGGTGCATGATATGAGTTCGGACATAGGTATGACTTTTGGACTGGAGAAGTGCCGCACGATCAAAATGGTCAAAGGGGTACTTAAAGAGTCACAACCTATAGAAATTAATAACGAGGTCGTCATACAAGGTATTGAAGAACCCTATAAATACCTGGGTATAGATCAGACCCATAAAATAGAACATACAACGATGAAATCGAAACTGTCTACTGAATTTGAAAAGCGAGTTAAGCTAATTATCAAAACAAAACTAAACTCAAAAAATATCGTTAAGGCTATAAACACATATGCAATATCTGCCTTAACCCATTCCTTTGGCATAATCAGATGGTCTGATACAGATCTTGATGCACTAAATAGACGAATCAGAACACTTCTAACGCACAAAAGAATGCATCACCCAAATGCATGCACTGAGAGAGTCACATTGCCTAGATGCCTGGGAGGTAGAGGTTTAAAAGATGTTAAAGCAATGTACTATGAACAGCTGGATAATATTAGAAAATATTTTTACAAAAACTCGGATAAACCGATGTACCGTGCAGTGATCGAGGCAGATAAAAATTTGACCACACTTAATTTAAAATCCCGAGAATATAACCCAAAAACACACATTACTACCAACGAGGATAAAATTAGGATGTGGTCAGGAAAGCAACTCCATGGAAGATTTTACAACTCCGTTCAAAACAATTACGTTGACAAATCCCTCTCTTTTATGTGGGCTACAAAAGGTTACCTCCATCCTGAAACTGAAGGATTCTTAATGGCCACGCAGGACCAAGTTATAAAAACACGAAATTACGCCAAATACATACTGGGAGAAGACCTGAGTTCTGATAAATGCCGCAAGTGCGGAGCTGTTTCCGAAACTATAGATCATATTTTGGGATCCTGTAACACACTAGCAAATACGAAGTACTTGACTCGACACAATCAAGTAGCACATATAATCCATCAGAAAATACTGATAGACAGAAAAATGAAAACCGAAATTGTCCCCTACTACAAATATGTGCCAAACGAAGTTGAGGAAAACGATCAATTTAAAATATATTGGGACAAAACAATTTACACCGATCATACAATAGAACACAACCGTCCTGATATTACATTAATAGACAAGAAAAAACACACAACATATCTAATTGATGTTTCTATACCAGGAACACACAATCTGCAACAAAAACATACGGAAAAATTAAACAAATATCAAGCGCTTCAACATGAAATAAAGCGCATCTGGAATATGAGGGAAGTGTACATAATACCTATAATACTATCGTCGATAGGAGTAATACCGAAAAATTTGGAAAAGAACCTAAAAATGATTCAAATCCCTATTACCGTAATTGAGGAGATGCAGAAAGCTGCGATACTGCAATCTCTCAACATTGTGAGATCTTTCTTGGCTGCTGGCAATGCTCATGAATCTTGAAACCTTGTTTTCCGATTCTAAAGCAAAATATACCCTTATGGTGAAAAAAAAAAAAAAAAAAAAAAAAAAAAAAAAAAAAAAAAAAAAAAAAAAAAAAAAAAAAAAATATGTCTGGCCGGAAAAGGTACTGCAGCCAACAGTATACTTACCGCTACAGTAACGACGTAGACTGTACAGCCAGGGACGCAATGTCTGACCGGTTGGGGCATACCCACCGCTACCGTAATGCGTAAACGGTACAGTCAGTACGTCCAGCTGTCCAGCTGTCCCAATACCCACCTAGTATCCTACTCCTAGTGTCCTTTGCACTACCAAACACCTTTCCCTAACCCCAATTGGCTGGCGGTAGCCATAAAACGCACACCATTTTCTATGAAAGATGAGTCAAAGGAGAAATGAAAGAATGCGGCAGCCTGGAATGCCCCAGGGCACGTCTGGAGCCAACGCTGGACGTGGCAGTATGCGATCCGTTGGTGGTAGGTTGCTGAATAGGCGGGCACCTATCGCTCAAGAAACTACAGCCAACAGCAATAATGTGGAAATACCACCAGCTGACCCACAACCAGCAGCCAATGTTAGGGAGGATAATCCTCCCCCCATAGCTCCTGGACGCAGTAGACGCATGAGATGGAGTACTAACTTGAATAAGGATGTCATGCGCTACTACTTCATAGCCACAAGCCTCGAAACGGATTTTACTGATTATAGGGATAGACTAAAGAATATGTTTGCTGCTGAACATCCAGAACACAATGATATTACAGCACAACGCCTATCCGATCAGCGTAGAGCAATACAGAGAAACAATCTATTAACCCAAATTGAAATTCAGTATATTTTAGACAGAGTGAGGGAGGAACTAAATATACCTCATACGCCCAATCAGTCTTTTGAGGATGACAATGTTTATGGTACCCATACACCCTCAGATTCGCCACGTGGTTCACCATTCAATAACATAGATATAGAGATTCCTCAAGAGCCCCACCAAGAGGACGAAATACTTAATACTTACCATGCTAACTTACTGAAATACCTTGGAATGGACCCTAACGTTAGACCTCCCATACAAAAACTTAGATTTAACAAGAACACAGGAACACTTATAAATAGAGCCAATTCCATCCTAGAACAAACGCTAAACGATGGTATGAATCTTGAAGAGGTACATTCCACGATATATTGCGCGGCAATTACCGTAGTGAGCCTTAATCAAAAATATACATCACCTAACAAAAAAAATACAGATGGGTATTTACCATCATGGCAACGCCGCCTCACCAATAAAATTAATGGCCTACGAAGGAGTATCGGTAAAACTCAACAGTACCACGACGGAAATAGAAACAACAGATTGCTTAGAACACTGCCGACAGACTTAAAAGACATTATACAAACAATCAATGCCGAAACGGAAAATAAAGTGCGTACATACCTTGATACACTTAAACAAAAGTTAGCAGCATACTCAGCTCGATTAAAGAGATACAGAGAAAGTTACTCAAGACGCAGAGACAACAGCCTATTTTCGAACAATGAAAAGGCGTTTTACTCATCACTATCAAAAAAATATGATAACCTTAACCCCCCAGATCTTGAAAGTCAGACCAACTACTGGACGAGTATATGGTCACAGAGCAATAACCATACAAAAAATACTTGGATAAACCAAGAAATGAAAGCACATAACTCTCTACAACCAATGAATGAAATTGTAATAACCCAAGCAGATCTAACAGCTGCTTTAAAGAAAATTGCAAATTGGAAAGCGCCCGGACGCGATGGCTTGCATAGCTTTTGGTATAAACGATTCACAGCTTGTCATGAACTCTTAGTTAACAATTTCAACGATGTCATTAGATTTCCTAACAACTTTCCAACATTTTTAACTGAAGGACTTACTTATTTAATTCCAAAGACTGATAACCCGGATCACCCTTCGTTGTTTCGTCCCATTACATGCTTGCCGACCCTTTATAAGATCCTTACGTCGATATTATGTGCTAAACTTGAAGACCACCTGAAACTGGCTCAAGTGATGACAGATGAGCAGAAAGGTGCTAGACGCAACGTTATGGGATGCAAGGAGCAGCTGGTTGTCGATTCCGTAGTTATGCAGCAGTTGAGGGTGGGGCAGAGAAATGCACACATTGCATACATCGACTATAAAAAAGCATTTGACTCTGTCCCTCACTCTTGGCTCAAATTTGTATTGACACTGTATAAAGTACATCCTACGCTTATACTTTTTCTTGAGACAACTATGAGGGCCTGGCGAACCACACTGTCTCAAAAAATAAATAACGAACTAGTATTTAGCGGGAGCATACCTCTGCGCAGAGGTATCTTTCAGGGGGATTCGCTCAGTGCCCTATGGTTTTGTCTGTCTCTAAACCCAATTTCAAACACTCTTAAGAAAACAGAGTATGGAGTAAAATTAAAAAATAATGTACAGGATCTCTTAGTAAGTCACCTTTTCTATGTTGATGACCTAAAAGTATATGCAGCAAATGACAGACAGCTGAGAGCCATGCTAAAGCTGGTGCATGATATGAGTTCGGACATAGGTATGACTTTTGGACTGGAGAAGTGCCGCACGATCAAAATGGTCAAAGGGGTACTTAAAGAGTCCCAACCTATAGAAATTAATAACGAGGTCGTCATACAAGGTATTGAAGAACCCTATAAATACCTGGGTATAGATCAGACCCATAAAATAGAACATACAACGATGAAATCGAAACTGTCTACTGAATTTGAAAAGCGAGTTAAGCTAATTATCAAAACAAAACTAAACTCAAAAAATATCGTTAAGGCTATAAACACATATGCAATATCTGCCTTAACCCATTCCTTTGGCATAATCAGATGGTCTGATACAGATCTTGATGCACTAAATAGACGAATCAGAACACTTCTAACGCACAAAAGAATGCATCACCCAAATGCATGCACTGAGAGAGTCACATTGCCTAGATGCCTGGGAGGTAGAGGTTTAAAAGATGTTAAAGCAATGTACTATGAACAGCTGGATAATATTAGAAAATATTTTTACAAAAACTCGGATAAACCGATGTACCGTGCAGTGATCGAGGCAGATAAAAATTTGACCACACTTAATTTAAAATCCCGAGAATATAACCCAAAAACACACATTACTACCAACGAGGATAAAATTAGGATGTGGTCAGGAAAGCAACTCCATGGAAGATTTTACAACTCCGTTCAAAACAATTACGTTGACAAATCCCTCTCTTTTATGTGGGCTACAAAAGGTTACCTCCATCCTGAAACTGAAGGATTCTTAATGGCCACGCAGGACCAAGTTATAAAAACACGAAATTACGCCAAATACATACTGGGAGAAGACCTGAGTTCTGATAAATGCCGCAAGTGCGGAGCTGTTTCCGAAACTATAGATCATATTTTGGGATCCTGTAACACACTAGCAAATACGAAGTACTTGACTCGACACAATCAAGTAGCACATATAATCCATCAGAAAATACTGATAGACAGAAAAATGAAAACCGAAATTGTCCCCTACTACAAATATGTGCCAAACGAAGTTGAGGAAAACGATCAATTTAAAATATATTGGGACAAAACAATTTACACCGATCATACAATAGAACACAACCGTCCTGATATTACATTAATAGACAAGAAAAAACACACAACATATCTAATTGATGTTTCTATACCAGGAACACACAATCTGCAACAAAAACATACGGAAAAATTAAACAAATATCAAGCGCTTCAACATGAAATAAAGCGCATCTGGAATATGAGGGAAGTGTACATAATACCTATAATACTATCGTCGATAGGAGTAATACCGAAAAATTTGGAAAAGAACCTAAAAATGATTCAAATCCCTATTACCGTAATTGAGGAGATGCAGAAAGCTGCGATACTGCAATCTCTCAACATTGTGAGATCTTTCTTGGCTGTTGGCAATGCTCATGAATCTTGAAACCTTGTTTTCCGATTCTAAAGCAAAATATACCCTTATGGTGAAAAAAAAAAAAAAAAAAAAAAAAAAATAATAATAATAATAATAATAAAGTGCGTACATACCTTGATACACTTAAACAAAAGTTAGCAGCATACTCAGCTCGATTAAAGAGATACAGAGAAAGTTACTCAAGACGCAGAGACAACAGCCTATTTTCGAACAATGAAAAGGCGTTTTACTCATCACTATCAAAAAAATATGATAACCTTAACCCCCCAGATCTTGAAAGTCAGACCAACTACTGGACGAGTATATGGTCACAGAGCAATAACCATACAAAAAATACTTGGATAAACCAAGAAATGAAAGCACAGAACTCTCTACAACCAATGAATGAAATTGTAATAACCCAAGCAGATCTAACAGCTGCTTTAAAGAAAATTGCAAATTGGAAAGCGCCCGGACGCGATGGCTTGCATAGCTTTTGGTATAAACGATTCACAGCTTGTCATGAACTCTTAGTTAACAATTTCAACGATGTCATTAGATTTCCTAACAACTTTCCAACATTTTTAACTGAAGGACTTACTTATTTAATTCCAAAGACTGATAACCCGGATCACCCTTCGTTGTTTCGTCCCATTACATGCTTGCCGACCCTTTATAAGATCCTTACGTCGATATTATGTGCTAAACTTGAAGACCACCTGGAACTGGCTCAAGTGATGACAGATGAGCAGAAAGGTGCTAGACGCAACGTTATGGGATGCAAGGAGCAGCTGGTTGTCGATTCCGTAGTTATGCAGCAGTTGAGGGTGGGGCAGAGAAATGCACACATTGCATACATCGACTATAAAAAAGCATTTGACTCTGTCCCTCACTCTTGGCTCAAATTTGTATTGACACTGTATAAAGTACATCCTACGCTTATACTTTTTCTTGAGACAACTATGAGGGCCTGGCGAACCACACTGTCTCAAAAAATAAATAACGAACTAGTATTTAGCGGGAGCATACCTCTGCGCAGAGGTATCTTTCAGGGGGATTCGCTCAGTGCCCTATGGTTTTGTCTGTCTCTAAACCCAATTTCAAACACTCTTAAGAAAACAGAGTATGGAGTAAAATTAAAAAATAATGTACAGGATCTCTTAGTAAGTCACCTTTTCTATGTTGATGACCTAAAAGTGTATGCAGCAAATGACAGACAGCTGAGAGCCATGCTAAAGCTGGTGCATGATATGAGTTCGGACATAGGTATGACTTTTGGACTGGAGAAGTGCCGCACGATCAAAATGGTCAAAGGGGTACTTAAAGAGTCACAACCTATAGAAATTAATAACGAGGTCGTCATACAAGGTATTGAAGAACCCTATAAATACCTGGGTATAGATCAGACCCATAAAATAGAACATACAACGATGAAATCGAAACTGTCTACTGAATTTGAAAAGCGAGTTAAGCTAATTATCAAAACAAAACTAAACTCAAAAAATATCGTTAAGGCTATAAACACATATGCAATATCTGCCTTAACCCATTCCTTTGGCATAATCAGATGGTCTGATACAGATCTTGATGCACTAAATAGACGAATCAGAACACTTCTAACGCACAAAAGAATGCATCACCCAAATGCATGCACTGAGAGAGTCACATTGCCTAGATGCCTGGGAGGTAGAGGTTTAAAAGATGTTAAAGCAATGTACTATGAACAGCTGGATAATATTAGAAAATATTTTTACAAAAACTCGGATAAACCGATGTACCGTGCAGTGATCGAGGCAGATAAAAATTTGACCACACTTAATTTAAAATCCCGAGAATATAACCCAAAAACACACATTACTACCAACGAGGATAAAATTAGGATGTGGTCAGGAAAGCAACTCCATGGAAGATTTTACAACTCCGTTCAAAACAATTACGTTGACAAATCCCTCTCTTTTATGTGGGCTACAAAAGGTTACCTCCATCCTGAAACTGGAGGATTCTTAATGGCCACGCAGGACCAAGTTATAAAAACACGAAATTACGCCAAATACATACTGGGAGAAGACCTGAGTTCTGATAAATGCCGCAAGTGCGGAGCTGTTTCCGAAACTATAGATCATATTTTGGGATCCTGTAACACACTAGCAAATACGAAGTACTTGACTCGACACAATCAAGTAGCACATATAATCCATCAGAAAATACTGATAGACAGAAAAATGAAAACCGAAATTGTCCCCTACTACAAATATGTGCCAAACGAAGTTGAGGAAAACGATCAATTTAAAATATATTGGGACAAAACAATTTACACCGATCATACAATAGAACACAACCGTCCTGATATTACATTAATAGACAAGAAAAAACACACAACATATCTAATTGATGTTTCTATACCAGGAACACACAATCTGCAACAAAAACATACGGAAAAATTAAACAAATATCAAGCGCTTCAACATGAAATAAAGCGCATCTGGAATATGAGGGAAGTGTACATAATACCTATAATACTATCGTCGATAGGAGTAATACCGAAAAATTTGGAAAAGAACCTAAAAATGATTCAAATCCCTATTACCGTAATTGAGGAGATGCAGAAAGCTGCGATACTGCAATCTCTCAACATTGTGAGATCTTTCTTGGCTGTTGGCAATGCTCATGAATCTTGAAACCTTGTTTTCCGATTCTAAAGCAAAATATACCCTTATGGTGAAAAAAAAAAAAAAAAAAAAAAAAAAAAAAAAAAAAATAATAATCCTGCTCACTCCAAAAATTCATAGACGAAATACCAGGTAAACACTCCATTTTAGATCTTCAAAAAACAGCAATTCTAGGAACTTCTCATATAGTGCGCAAAATATTATCGTAAAACCAACCACCCTTTGGAAACCGGATAGTTTCCCGGGTGGATAAGAAATAAACCAGTAGATAAAGCTGAGATATGATAATAATAATAATAATAATAATAATAATAATAATAATAATACAACAAATAGACATTGATCAGCGAAACATAACATTGATGCAAAGATCGGTGATCCTTGAGTCATGTAGAATCATGAGAAAAACCCTAAACCTGCCTGAATAGAGTATAAAGGCAGCGGATAAAAAGTTGGACATCTGAAAAAAAAAAAAAAAAAAAGAAAAAAGTAAATGAATGATAAATAAATATAAGTTTTAAATACGTACCTTGATTCCCTCCCCTATTTAAAGAAAAAGTATATACTTATTAATAATATCTGAAGCATACTTAATGAAATCCTAGAAGTACTTACCGTGTTAAAACAAATCTGTAGTGATTGGTTATCAAACCCCACTGCAGAATTTCTCCTATCTGGAAGAAAGTAGAAGGATGTAAAAAAAAAAAAAAAAAAATATGTCTGGCCGGAAAAGGTACTGCAGCCAACAGTATACTTACCGCTACAGTAACGACGTAGACTGTACAGCCAGGGACGCAATGTCTGACCGGTTGGGGCATACCCACCGCTACCGTAATGCGTAAACGGTACAGTCAGTACGTCCAGCTGTCCAGCTGTCCCAATACCCACCTAGTATCCTACTCCTAGTGTCCTTTGCACTACCAAACACCTTTCCCTAACCCCAATTGGCTGGCGGTAGCCATAAAACGCACACCATTTTCTATGAAAGATGAGTCAAAGGAGAAATGAAAGAATGCGGCAGCCTGGAATGCCCCAGGGCACGTCTGGAGCCAACGCTGGACGTGGCAGTATGCGATCCGTTGGTGGTAGGTTGCTGAATAGGCGGGCACCTATCGCTCAAGAAACTACAGCCAACAGCAATAATGTGGAAATACCACCAGCTGACCCACAACCAGCAGCCAATGTTAGGGAGGATAATCCTCCCCCCATAGCTCCTGGACGCAGTAGACGCATGAGATGGAGTACTAACTTGAATAAGGATGTCATGCGCTACTACTTCATAGCCACAAGCCTCGAAACGGATTTTACTGATTATAGGGATAGACTAAAGAATATGTTTGCTGCTGAACATCCAGAACACAATGATATTACAGCACAACGCCTATCCGATCAGCGTAGAGCAATACAGAGAAACAATCTATTAACCCAAATTGAAATTCAGTATATTTTAGACAGAGTGAGGGAGGAACTAAATATACCTCATACGCCCAATCAGTCTTTTGAGGATGACAATGTTTATGGTACCCATACACCCTCAGATTCGCCACGTGGTTCACCATTCAATAACATAGATATAGAGATTCCTCAAGAGCCCCACCAAGAGGACGAAATACTTAATACTTACCATGCTAACTTACTGAAATACCTTGGAATGGACCCTAACGTTAGACCTCCCATACAAAAACTTAGATTTAACAAGAACACAGGAACACTTATAAATAGAGCCAATTCCATCCTAGAACAAACGCTAAACGATGGTATGAATCTTGAAGAGGTACATTCCACGATATATTGCGCGGCAATTACCGTAGTGAGCCTTAATCAAAAATATACATCACCTAACAAAAAAAATACAGATGGGTATTTACCATCATGGCAACGCCGCCTCACCAATAAAATTAATGGCCTACGAAGGAGTATCGGTAAAACTCAACAGTACCACGACGGAAATAGAAACAACAGATTGCTTAGAACACTGCCGACAGACTTAAAAGACATTATACAAACAATCAATGCCGAAACGGAAAATAAAGTGCGTACATACCTTGATACACTTAAACAAAAGTTAGCAGCATACTCAGCTCGATTAAAGAGATACAGAGAAAGTTACTCAAGACGCAGAGACAACAGCCTATTTTCGAACAATGAAAAGGCGTTTTACTCATCACTATCAAAAAAATATGATAACCTTAACCCCCCAGATCTTGAAAGTCAGACCAACTACTGGACGAGTATATGGTCACAGAGCAATAACCATACAAAAAATACTTGGATAAACCAAGAAATGAAAGCACAGAACTCTCTACAACCAATGAATGAAATTGTAATAACCCAAGCAGATCTAACAGCTGCTTTAAAGAAAATTGCAAATTGGAAAGCGCCCGGACGCGATGGCTTGCATAGCTTTTGGTATAAACGATTCACAGCTTGTCATGAACTCTTAGTTAACAATTTCAACGATGTCATTAGATTTCCTAACAACTTTCCAACATTTTTAACTGAAGGACTTACTTATTTAATTCCAAAGACTGATAACCCGGATCACCCTTCGTTGTTTCGTCCCATTACATGCTTGCCGACCCTTTATAAGATCCTTACGTCGATATTATGTGCTAAACTTGAAGACCACCTGGAACTAGCTCAAGTGATGACAGATGAGCAGAAAGGTGCTAGACGCAACGTTATGGGATGCAAGGAGCAGCTGGTTGTCGATTCCGTAGTTATGCAGCAGTTGAGGGTGGGGCAGAGAAATGCACACATTGCATACATCGACTATAAAAAAGCATTTGACTCTGTCCCTCACTCTTGGCTCAAATTTGTATTGACACTGTATAAAGTACATCCTACGCTTATACTTTTTCTTGAGACAACTATGAGGGCCTGGCGAACCACACTGTCTCAAAAAATAAATAACGAACTAGTATTTAGCGGGAGCATACCTCTGCGCAGAGGTATCTTTCAGGGGGATTCGCTCAGTGCCCTATGGTTTTGTCTGTCTCTAAACCCAATTTCAAACACTCTTAAGAAAACAGAGTATGGAGTAAAATTAAAAAATAATGTACAGGATCTCTTAGTAAGTCACCTTTTCTATGTTGATGACCTAAAAGTATATGCAGCAAATGACAGACAGCTGAGAGCCATGCTAAAGCTGGTGCATGATATGAGTTCGGACATAGGTATGACTTTTGGACTGGAGAAGTGCCGCACGATCAAAATGGTCAAAGGGGTACTTAAAGAGTCACAACCTATAGAAATTAATAACGAGGTCGTCATACAAGGTATTGAAGAACCCTATAAATACCTGGGTATAGATCAGACCCATAAAATAGAACATACAACGATGAAATC
Source organism: Apoderus coryli (assembly GCA_911728435.2). Classification (NCBI taxonomy): domain Eukaryota; kingdom Metazoa; phylum Arthropoda; class Insecta; order Coleoptera; family Attelabidae; genus Apoderus; species Apoderus coryli. The sequence goes on along the minus strand of OU452212.1, from coordinate 13,393,643 downwards.
GAAACTGTCTACTGAATTTGAAAAGCGAGTTAAGCTAATTATCAAAACAAAACTAAACTCAAAAAATATCGTTAAGGCTATAAACACATATGCAATATCTGCCTTAACCCATTCCTTTGGCATAATCAGATGGTCTGATACAGATCTTGATGCACTAAATAGACGAATCAGAACACTTCTAACGCACAAAAGAATGCATCACCCAAATGCATGCACTGAGAGAGTCACATTGCCTAGATGCCTGGGAGGTAGAGGTTTAAAAGATGTTAAAGCAATGTACTATGAACAGCTGGATAATATTAGAAAATATTTTTACAAAAACTCGGATAAACCGATGTACCGTGCAGTGATCGAGGCAGATAAAAATTTGACCACACTTAATTTAAAATCCCGAGAATATAACCCAAAAACACACATTACTACCAACGAGGATAAAATTAGGATGTGGTCAGGAAAGCAACTCCATGGAAGATTTTACAACTCCGTTCAAAACAATTACGTTGACAAATCCCTCTCTTTTATGTGGGCTACAAAAGGTTACCTCCATCCTGAAACTGAAGGATTCTTAATGGCCACGCAGGACCAAGTTATAAAAACACGAAATTACGCCAAATACATACTGGGAGAAGACCTGAGTTCTGATAAATGCCGCAAGTGCGGAGCTGTTTCCGAAACTATAGATCATATTTTGGGATCCTGTAACACACTAGCAAATACGAAGTACTTGACTCGACACAATCAAGTAGCACATATAATCCATCAGAAAATACTGATAGACAGAAAAATGAAAACCGAAATTGTCCCCTACTACAAATATGTGCCAAACGAAGTTGAGGAAAACGATCAATTTAAAATATATTGGGACAAAACAATTTACACCGATCATACAATAGAACACAACCGTCCTGATATTACATTAATAGACAAGAAAAAACACACAACATATCTAATTGATGTTTCTATACCAGGAACACACAATCTGCAACAAAAACATACGGAAAAATTAAACAAATATCAAGCGCTTCAACATGAAATAAAGCGCATCTGGAATATGAGGGAAGTGTACATAATACCTATAATACTATCGTCGATAGGAGTAATACCGAAAAATTTGGAAAAGAACCTAAAAATGATTCAAATCCCTATTACCGTAATTGAGGAGATGCAGAAAGCTGCGATACTGCAATCTCTCAACATTGTGAGATCTTTCTTGGCTGTTGGCAATGCTCATGAATCTTGAAACCTTGTTTTCCGATTCTAAAGCAAAATATACCCTTATGGTGAAAAAAAAAAAAAAAAAAAAAAAAAAAAAAAAAAAAAAAAAAAAAAAAAAAAAAAAATAATAATAATAACAAAAAACGACAGTATTGGGAACTGCTCATATATTACGTAAAGTACTTACCTAACGGCTACTTACCCTTGGAAGTTGGATAATTTCCCGGTAAATAGTTTTACACCAGTGTGAAACACTGAGAAAAAAAGACGTCACAAGTTCAGAGTGTGGCCGAACAACAATTCTTTGGAACCAACCTGTGATAACGGACAGAACAATACACTGTAACAAACCTGATATAATTATTAAAACAAACGAAATGTGCTATATAATTGACGTTTCTATTCCAACGGATAAGAACATTAATAAGAAGGAAACAGAGAAAATAATGAAATATAGGGATCTTGAGATAGAAATAAAGCGAATGTGGAACACGAAAACTAAAATCTTGCCCGTGGTCCTCGGTGCTACTGGCACTGTATCCTGCTCACTCCAAAAATTCATAGACGAAATACCAGGTAAACACTCCATTTTAGATCTTCAAAAAACAGCAATTCTAGGAACTTCTCATATAGTGCGCAAAATATTATCATAAAACCAACCACCCTTTGGAAACCGGATAGTTTCCCGGGTGGATAAGAAATAAACCAGTGGATAAAGCTGAGATATGATAATAATAATAATAATAATAATAATACCCAGCACTCATCAACAATGAAGAGATTGACAATAAAGCATCAAACATGTGGCTTAAGAAAGGCAACATATTTGCAGAAACTGAAGGCTTTCTTATGGCAATTCAAGACCAAGTCATACCAACATTAAACTACCGAAAATACATTATAAAAGACCCCAACATACCAAACGATAAATGCCGCATATGCTTCACCAAATCGGAAACAATAGAACACATAATATCAGGCTGCTCAACTTTAGCACCAACGGAATATCTAAAAAGACATGACAATGTTACCAAGGTAATCCATCAAGAACTCCGAAAAAACGCAAAGATGCTGACAGACACTCTACCGTATTACCAATACAAGCCTGAGGCTGTAGAGGAAAGTGACACCCACAAAATATACTGGAGCCGGACCATTCGCACAGACCATACTATCGAGAGCAACAGGCCAGATATTGTATACCAGGATAAGACAACAAAACATACTTACCTAATAGATGTGGCCATACCAGCTGCTCATAATACCGTTGAAAAACAAAATGAAAAAATCCGCAAATACTTACCTTTAGCATCAGAAATCAAAACTCTGTGGAAACAAGAAAAAGTTATCGTTATACCTATTATCATCGGCGCGACAGGTGAAATTCCAAAAAAACTCCACAAATACCTCTCGGATTTAAACTTACCGTCAACCCTATTTATAACCCTCCAGAAGATCGCCATCCTAGGAACCTGCCACATCGCACGTAAAGTATTGAACACTGGAACCTGAAAAGAAAAACAAACATATAAATCCAGAACAAAATTCTTCACACTTGCATGCACTGCCGTGTGGAGAATACTTACCTGCAAAAGCAGAGAAAACCTGAAATAATAATAATAATAATAACAACTTTCCAACATTTTTAACTGAAGGACTTACTTATTTAATTCCAAAGACTGATAACCCGGATCACCCTTCGTTGTTTCGTCCCATTACATGCTTGCCGACCCTTTATAAGATCCTTACGTCGATATTATGTGCTAAACTTGAAGACCACCTGGAACTGGCTCAAGTGATGACAGATGAGCAGAAAGGTGCTAGACGCAACGTTATGGGATGCAAGGAGCAGCTGGTTGTCGATTCCGTAGTTATGCAGCAGTTGAGGGTGGGGCAGAGAAATGCACACATTGCATACATCGACTATAAAAAAGCATTTGACTCTGTCCCTCACTCTTGGCTCAAATTTGTATTGACACTGTATAAAGTACATCCTACGCTTATACTTTTTCTTGAGACAACTATGAGGGCCTGGCGAACCACACTGTCTCAAAAAATAAATAACGAACTAGTATTTAGCGGGAGCATACCTCTGCGCAGAGGTATCTTTCAGGGGGATTCGCTCAGTGCCCTATGGTTTTGTCTGTCTCTAAACCCAATTTCAAATACTCTTAAGAAAACAGAGTATGGAGTAAAATTAAAAAATAATGTACAGGATCTCTTAGTAAGTCACCTTTTCTATGTTGATGACCTAAAAGTATATGCAGCAAATGACAGACAGCTGAGAGCCATGCTAAAGCTGGTGCATGATATGAGTTCGGACATAGGTATGACTTTTGGACTGGAGAAGTGCCGCACGATCAAAATGGTCAAAGGGGTACTTAAAGAGTCACAACCTATAGAAATTAATAACGAGGTCGTCATACAAGGTCTTGAAGAACCCTATAAATACCTGGGTATAGATCAGACCCATAAAATAGAACATACAACGATGAAATCGAAACTGTCTACTGAATTTGAAAAGCGAGTTAAGCTAATTATCAAAACAAAACTAAACTCAAAAAATATCGTTAAGGCTATAAACACATATGCAATATCTGCCTTAACCCATTCCTTTGGCATAATCAGATGGTCTGATACAGATCTTGATGCACTAAATAGACGAATCAGAACACTTCTAACGCACAAAAGAATGCATCACCCAAATGCATGCACTGAGAGAGTCACATTGCCCAGATGCCTGGGAGGTAGAGGTTTAAAAGATGTTAAAGCAATGTACTATGAACAGCTGGATAATATTAGAAAATATTTTTACAAAAACTCGGATAAACCGATGTACCGTGCAGTGATCGAGGCAGATAAAAATTTGACCACACTTAATTTAAAATCCCGAGAATATAACCCAAAAACACACATTACTACCAACGAGGATAAAATTAGGATGTGGTCAGGAAAGCAACTCCATGGAAGATTTTACAACTCCGTTCAAAACAATTACGTTGACAAATCCCTCTCTTTTATGTGGGCTACAAAAGGTTACCTCCATCCTGAAACTGAAGGATTCTTAATGGCCATGCAGGACCAAGTTATAAAAACACGAAATTACGCCAAATACATACTGGGAGAAGACCTGAGTTCTGATAAATGCCGCAAGTGCGGAGCTGTTTCCGAAACTATAGATCATATTTTGGGATCCTGTAACACACTAGCAAATACGAAGTACTTGACTCGACACAATCAAGTAGCACATATAATCCATCAGAAAATACTGATAGACAGAAAAATGAAAACCGAAATTGTCCCCTACTACAAATATGTGCCAAACGAAGTTGAGGAAAACGATCAATTTAAAATATATTGGGACAAAACAATTTACACCGATCATACAATAGAACACAACCGTCCTGATATTACATTAATAGACAAGAAAAAACACACAACATATCTAATTGATGTTTCTATACCAGGAACACACAATCTGCAACAAAAACATACGGAAAAATTAAACAAATATCAAGCGCTTCAACATGAAATAAAGCGCATCTGGAATATGAGGGAAGTGTACATAATACCTATAATAGTATCGTCGATAGGAGTAATACCGAAAAATTTGGAAAAGAACCTAAAAATGATTCAAATCCCTATTACCGTAATTGAGGAGATGCAGAAAGCTGCGATACTGCAGTCTCTCAACATTGTGAGATCTTTCTTGGCTGTTGGCAATGCTCATGAATCTTGAAACCTTGTTTTCCGATTCTAAAGCAAAATATACCCTTATGGTGAAAAAAAAAAAAAAAAAAAAAAAAAAAAAAAAAAAAAAAAATAATAATAATAATAATAATAATAATAAAAAAGATATTTTTACAAAAGGCGAAGATGAAGCAGTGCTTCCTAACCTTCCTAACCTAGTTTAACTTATATTTGACCTTAATCTAAACTGAAATTTGTTTTATATTGCTGACCAAAATAAGTATATTTTTTTACAAATTAATATGCTCTATTACGTGTCTGACAGCGCTCCTAAACGAAAATCCCTGTAAACTTTTTATATTCTCCGGTAGGGCGTTGTAATATTTAGAAACCGTATAGGAAAATGACGGTTCAAACATTGATGTTGTGTGTAGCGGTGTCGTAATGACAGTCTTATGACGAATGTTCTCATCATGCACATATCCCCGGAATTTCAATCTTTGATATAAGTATTCGGGCTTTTTTCTGCTAATGATTTTATTAAATAGAAATACTGAATGAAAGATCCGACGTTGTTTCATTCTTAACCACCCGATTTCCTTAATCTTAGCGCTAATGCCTCTTTCACCCCTACGAATTCCACATACAAGCCGTATGCATGAGTTCTGCATCAACTGAATCCTGTTCTCATCAATTTTTGTCAAACAAGGGCTGTATATAACATCGCCATAATTAAAATGTGACAGTACTAAGCTGTCGCATAAAAGTTGTTTTGTTTGCCAGTTAAGCCATCTTCTACTACCGTATATTGCTTTTAAATTAGTAAAAGCCCTCCTTATGCAAAGGCTCACATGCTTCGTAAACCTCAATTCGGTATCCAGTACGATACCCAGGTTTTTTTCCGAGTCAGTGCTCTTTAAAGCGACATTATCAACCACCACAGTTAAGTCCTTATAGCGCTCTTTATGGATTTTATTACCAAATAGCAAAAGTTCCGACTTCGTTGGATTTATTTCTAGCCCATGAGATTGAGATGCTTTCACAATTTCTGAAATGTCATGATTGATCCTGTCAACACTTTCCTCGACAGCATTTGGTGCAAATGATAAATATACCTGAGTATCATCCGCGTACATGTGAGCCCTACAAAATTTTAAGGATTCGGTAAACTGGGACGTATATAAAGAAAATAAAATTGGGGATAAAATAGAGCCCTGCGGAATCTTTCTATCTGCGATAGCTTTCCTCTATGGGAAACCATTTGACTACGCTCAGTCAAATAGTTTTTAATCAGGGCGGTGGAAGGACCGTTGAAACCCATATACTTCAGAACAGCAATCAATAAACTATGATCAAGCCTATCAAATGCTTTACTGTAATCCAACAGTACTAAACCCGTTATTTTACCTTGATCAGTACCCGTAAATAGATCGTCCGTGACATTAAGCAAGGCAGTGCAACAACTATAATCGGATCTGAAACCGGATTGAATTTTGGGCAATAAGCTTTGTTTCTCCACGTATTCCTTCACCTGGTCATCGAGAATTTTTTCAAGAATCTTGCTCATTGTAGGCAAAATACTCACAGGTCGCAAATCCCTGAAATCTGACGGATTTGACACTTTAGGCAGAGGAACAACTTGACTAATTTTCCAGATTTTAGGGTACATGCTTTTTTCAATACAATAATTGACGATATGAAGAATCACGGGCAAAACACAGGGGCAGCTACGACGTAGCATATCCAAACTTATACCATCATGTCCCACTGCTCCACTTTTAATTGAGTCTAAGGATTTGGCGATATCTTCTATCTCTACCATTTTAAAGTCGAAACTATTGGCTTTTGGATTATGGTTAGACGAGTAAAAATTTAAGGTCTCAACAGCAGGCTTCCCGATAGGAATGTTCACAGAATATTCATTTATTTTGTCAAGATCCTCCAAATGTTGAGGTATACTTGTTCTCTCTTTGCCATTAACATTCATATCTCTTAATAGCTTCCAATTATTCTTAGAATTGTTTTGTTGAATACGGCCCTGTAAGAAAGATCTTTTTAAACGAACAGTCTCCATTGACACGCAATTCCGCAGCACCCTGTATGCTTCCCAGTTTTCTGGAATTTTATGTTTCTTATATCGAGTGAGGGCTTTATTTCGTAGTTTTTGTAAATTCTTAAAATCGTTGGTTATCCATGGCGCTCTCTTTTTTGTTATTCGAACTGTCCTAACCGGGGCGTGATTATTAAAAATATTTATTAAACAGTTATTAAACATTTCTATTTTTAAGAATTGCTTGTTACATAAAGCAACAAGACTTTAAGTTATGTTGGAAATTTGTTTCACACTACTATGCTTTCACCAGACGGCCGTTTCGTCGATCCACGACTCATCAGTGGTGATCGGCAGGCAGTGTGACCCAAACTTCCAACATTTACAAAGAGCTTATACTAGCACGAGAATTAATTGAGAGAGAGATGTATTTGGCGACACCTAGCGTGAACAGGCAATATGCCGGGTGAAACACAGTTCACAACGATGGCCGGACAAGAAGCAACAACTCCATTACATCCTATTGCCAACACTAGATGCATTCTCGTGCTAGTATAAGCTCTTTGTAAATGTTGGAAGTTTGGGTCACACTGCCTGCCCATCACCACTGATGAGTCGTGGATCGACGAAACGGCCGTCTGGTGAAAGCATAGTAGTGTGAAACAAATTTCCAACATAACTTAAAGTCTTGTTGCTTTATGTAACAAGCAATTCTTAAATAAAGCCTCCCTGCTATGGGATTCGGGCGCATCTAGTGTTGGCAATAGGATGTAATGGAGTTGTTGCTTCTTGTCCGGCCATCGTTGTGAACTGTGTTTCACCCGGCATATTGCCTGTTCACGCTAGGTGTCGCCAAATACATCTCTAAATTTCTATTTTTGTGTCAACATCATTTTCATTATAAATGCTGTGAAAAGGTTGATTCATTAAATCTTGATAAAACATGTCTTGGTTAAAATGTTTAAAATCTCTGAACGTATGAAAAAATGGTATTGGTTTTTGTTGCCTCGATATATTTTTAAGTATACAATGTGTAGGTACGTGGTCCGAGAAATCTATTAAAAAATCTAAACGAGGTTTATCAATATGTTTGTTTGAGCAAATGATAATGTCTAGAAGCGATGGGTTGCCAGTACCGTATCTAGTGGGTTCTTCAATTAGTTGTTTTAAATTATAGTCCTCTAAAATAGTAAGAAATCTATTAGTACTAGTAGAATTTATATCAAGCATATTAATATTAAAATCTCCAAGACATATAAAATTGTCACAGTCAATTAGGATCTTGCAAATATTTGATTCAAACTCAGAATTAAAATCTGTTATATCAGTTAGGCCGGGGGGTCTATACACGATACCCAATACATGCGAAAGACCGTTCAGCTTAAAAGATACCCAAAGCTGTTCCGCGAAACACGAGTCAACGTCAGAAATAGCTGTACAAATAATTGATGTTTTGACATATATCAAGACACCACCACCACGACCACGAAGGCGGTCTCGTCGCCTTAGGGCATATCCATTTATCTGTAAAGTATCATCAGAAACAGCGTCTGTCAGCCACGTTTCGGTGACACCAATAATATCTAACTTATTATTCAAAACATAACTCTTTAAATCTAAAAATTTTGGCAGAAAAGATCTAATGTTAACATGCATTATATTAAGATTAGCCATTTTTGTTAAGTCCTGAACACAGTCTATGAAACCATTTACCACATTTTTCACATTTAATTGTATATTGTGTCTTATTAATTTTTTGATTACACGCTGAACATACTATTAGTTTTCTTCTGTTACCCATTATTTTGTTATCGAATAATGTAGGTACGGCACTGTTTACTGTTTACACTTTTATCAGGTAGATATTTTAAATTTCAATTTTATATGTACATATATATAACCAAATAACTGCACTTATAGCTCAACGAAAATCGTATCAGAAAATCCAATAAGATTGATGAACTTCTTACAAAAATCTGTACCTACAAGATGATACCAAATTCAAAATTTTCAACTTAGTATATCGCCAGAAAAAATCGAAAATTCAGGACAATAAAATAGTGCTGCACACTCGTGCGTTATCTTAATTAATGGCCTCGCTGATAGAGCCTTCGCTTCGTGTTTGGATGTTAGGGGTTCGGCCCAGCTTTGTTAATACTTTTTTTTTTCTTCTAATTTTTGCATAAAATAGTTAGTTTGTTACGTTAGTTTATTGGAAATAATGCAAATTAGACAATTATTATCATAATTATTAAAATTCTGTTTCGTTAGGCAGGTCATATATTTTTAATTATATTATATCTTGTCGGGAAAGTTTTGGGGCGACACAACCGATTTTTTCTTTAACGAAATGATGTCTCACATCTATGTGCTTTGTACAAGCACCATTTAACTATGAATTCAATTAATCTTGATTATCCACATGTATCAAAACTAGTGTAGCTGCTGATAATGCCTTAGCCTCTAAGCTAGATTACGCGACTGTTTGTTGCTTTTAAGTATTCCACGTTCATTAAATAAATTGCTGTATTAGCTGCTTCAGTCCAACAAATATTTGGTAGTTTTGAGTCTATCAAACATTCAGCCCAATTTTCTTTTAAGTATACGGGACAGGTTTTGGATGAAGACCTGATCAATTCAAAAAATTTTCGAAATCATTTCCACAATATTTGTCACCATTATGGGTTCTTAATGTTTTCCTTTTTGATTTTCAGCAAAATTCATAAATATTTTAAAATATTCAATAACTTGGTATTTAGTTTTGAGAAAATATTATACATAAAGTTTGACTCCTGTGATAATTTAAAAACGTAAGCATATACCTTGAACCAGATATATTTCTCTTGCATCGAACCACAAAGATCAGAATGTATTAATTCTAAAAGTTTATTCGCATATCAAGTACCTACTATCTTGAAACGGCAGACGATTACTTTTACCTTGTAAGCATACTTCGCATACGATATCTGAACTTTACTTTACTTAATCATCAATTCCATGTAATAAACCATTTTCAAGTTTGCTGAGTCTAGACGAAGTCACATGTGCCAATCGTCTGTGCCACAAAACGTTCTGTCTTTGAACTGTATATACTGCAATCATATCGGAAGCAACATGATTTGGCTGGATATCTAATTTAAACAAACTGTGTTCATGTATGGCTGAAGCTATAAGCTTAAAATTTTGGTTAAATTATGATCAAAAATTACTGTAAATGTCCTTTTTTATGTTCTGACGAACGGAAAGTTTATTAACTTTTATATCACGAACGTAATAAACATTATTTTCATCAATTTGTGATCAAATCAAATCAACATTACCTATCGAGTCCGTCTTCATTTCTTCAATATTTGCTGTTGTGATTTTCAACATAGATGCCTTTCGTTGATTTGTAGTATTTCAGAATTCGCAGTCATATGTGCTGAACAACCTGTGTCTAAATACTACATATCATTTTTCTGTTGAACTACAAATGCCAAAAATAATGTAGATTTGTTTAATTGTTATATTTCTTTTGATCTCAGGTGCTTGAAAAATGTCCATATTTATTGCACTGACAACAACGAATTTTTGTTTTGTTTTAATAGAGTCAGATGTAACTGCGGAACCAGAACTTTCTATGCCCATTATTATTGGCCGATATTTGCTGCTCATAAGTTATCAAACATATGTCTGAATGTGAGTGATGAATGGGTAGGAACTATTTTATTAGCTGGTTATCGGATAAATCAGCTAATAAAATAAATCTGAGACCTATGTTTGATAACTTAACCTGAATTCTGAATTGTGACCTCAAGATTTGCCAAAGCTCCTTTAGCAGTTTTTGCTGTTTTGACATAAACAAAATTTATTGCATCAACTAACAATATTACCTTTGCTATTGCTTGGACATTCTTTTTGCTAGCAGTTTCAGTACCTTCAACACAGCTCCACAAATCTTCTAATTCTAAATACGTTCTAACGGTAAATTTCCTCGAATCATAGTTCTGAGACCACACAGTTTTTCAATTGGAGGCATTTATATCCGGATGACATGGTGAAATTCGTAATACGTATTTTCTGGAAACGCATTTACTTCCGACAGATTAATAGTTCCTAACATGATCTGTGCCTATAACCTGTTGTTTCGGATGCATGTGTAGACGCAGTAACTCACTATTAATATGTGATAAACTAATTTATTAATATAGACTGACAATATAATACAGAAATTATCTCAAAATTGACACTAAAAAAAAAATTATATATAGATATCAAAATATTTAAAACTAAGTAAATATTAATTATTTACAACATTTCTCTTAAATTGTACCTAAAATTCTTGATAGCAAGGACAGGTTCGTCTCACATCTAAATTCACTTTCTCAATTTACAAACACAAGTTTGCCATTTTTAAAAATGAATTTTGGATAACCTGAATGCTATCGAGTCGAAGTAGCAATCCCTACATAATATCTTGTAAAAAAAATAAGCAAAAATATTAATAAATTATGAAAATTAATTAGTGTTAAAGAGCGGTAGGTACGATAATGCTAATTTTTTCAAAATTACCTAATTAATCTCAAAAACCATTAATTTTTATGATATGGTGCTTCTTATAAAAAATACTTGAATTGACACTCAGAATCTGGTAATAATATAATAATAAAAACAAACTTGTAGCGCCATTTAAAATAAGCATGTTGGGTTCCATTTCCGGTTTAACTGGAAATGTTGTAACCGTGATTCATGCAGACAAGCTTGATGCTTAAGCAGAAACAGGGTGTGCCGCTATTATCTGTTTTAGGTATTGTGTTCTTCTACATTTATTGTACTGAATTATGTGTATAAGATAATATGTCTTATATATTAAGTTTTGGAACAATAAATGTATTATTATTATTACTGTTATTTTTGCTGAGTAAGGTACATTGAATTAGGTTTACCGTATTGTTTTGGAATTTCCCAGTCACTAACTTAGAGACGTAGACGTCGTTTGATTTATAAACTAAATTTACGTTTTAGAATAAAACTCTATCAGGATATCTTGCTCGCCTCGAGCGCACCATATTGCTGTTTTTTTAATTAATTAATTATTAAATTTTACAAAAATATAAAACTGAGATATATATAAGATTAATATCAGCTATGATCTGTTTATGAGTATTTCAGATAGGATTCCAAAATAGTTTTTCTAGGCTCCTACTTAGTACTATTTGTTCTTAAAAATAGGTTAGTAGATTCTTGTGCTATAAATTGAACACCTACTACGGTGTACGATGTAATATTAGATACAATTGTTGTTAACATAGTATATTTTACATCAAAATATCCATTTGCAGAAATGTGCGGTTTTCTCGTTTTGCATAGTTGCAACAACAGTTTTAAATCTTCTCTATTTTTCTGATCGGCTTCATTACGTGAATTTGACTGTACATTGTATAGTAACTTAATACATATATCACAAGTCTTGACTCCTTCACATATAAGACTATCGGCTGCTGCAGCTAACCAAATGACGTTGATCTAAAAATTAATTTTTATTAGTTGTTTTAGTACGCAAATTGTATATTTAAATTTAAAGCTATTGCTTTAAATAAGCAAGCGTTTCGCTCGTTCAAGAAAGACGTTCTTCTGTAACAAAACCTTTTCTCTGCTTTATATTTTATATAATATTTATGAAGCACATTAAAGACCCCCATTTTTAAAATCATATTTATTTGAGTATCACTGGAGATGTGCTTTTTTATATAGGTACTTAGGGTAGGTATATATTTTGAAATGGTGGTGTACGTATAATAATTATAATAGTAATTATATTTATTTTTATTATTTATTTTAATAAATAAAAGTTGTTGAAACCGTCAGGTACGTATTTTTATGTATTTAAAACTAAATATAGATCCATAACCCCAATCTGTAGCCATAAAATTTTAATTTTTATAATTATGAAATAAATTTCTTTTATTATATATTATATATATATATATATATATATATATATATATATACCCGGAAAGCGTGAGAAGTGGGTTCGATTCCCACCTGAAGCGAATGTTTTTTCCAACTTACAGACGTTCGTTTTTTTCATTGGCTTTTCTATATAATATATATAGTTATATTCGACTACATAGTTGACTCACTTTAAGTGAATATTTTCTTTCTTTGTATATATATATATATATATATATATATCCTGCTATCAATGCTACGTCCGTATTACGCCCTTTTACGGTTAATATTGCATCCGAAGAATTGCTGCGTCCGTATATAGGACGCACTAAAGTCACGGCCTTATATCTTCGCTCTGTGAGCAGATACGACTATGATTTTTAGATGGACTCGTCGGATTGCTACTCAGCTTGAATATATTTGATATTATATTTTCCGGTAGATCTCCAGAAGACTGTAAAATTGGAACAAAAAGGGACGCAGCATCATACAAAAATTCCTATGAAGGTTCAGCGTGTTGCCGTAGAGGGCTCTGATGTTATATACATTTAAAGAATTATATATGGGAAAGTATACATTAGTGCGTCCCTGATGTGGCAACATTGTTTGCTTATTTTCTTTTCACCCTCTCGTATTTTAACATTTATTTCATTCGAACAAGTTTGATATGATAGGTATTTACATTATTTACTAGTATTTTTTGGGGGAATCGTGTTAGACAGACAAAAAAAATTATTTTGATATTGATTAGGAAGTATTAATTAAATGTTTTACAAAATATAGAACCCAATCAAGATATCTGTTCATTTAAAAAACTAAACAAAATATTTTATAAACAAATATAACAAACATAAACTGGCACGACATTATTTCACATAACAATATTAACACCAAAACTGAAATGTTTATACCAACCAAAAATGACAACATAAACCGAGCTACTTCAGAAAGTAAAATAAAACAAAAAACGAAAACCTTGGATTACATCTGAAATTATTGAATTAATAGGAAAGCGGTGATAAATATTCTTTCGTGTCCTTTTTGAGATCAAGATAGACTAGTCTTTTCGATTACTCACTGAACCAAACAACCCTTAAATGACTAAATTAGATATGGGAGTTATGCTTGATAATGGTTTGATTCTTGTATTCCACATATAACTTCAATAGTCAAGGTTGCTGGCATTAAACGCTGGTCACAGGGGTTTATGCATGTTAAGTCTCTGAACCTTCTTTACACAAGTTTGGTCAGACCATGCCTTGAGTATGCCTCAGCGTTTGGTCTCCACATTATGCTGTACATCTAGTAAAAATTGAGCGTGTGCAGCACAAATTTCTCAGATACCTTGCCTACAAACTACATATTGACTTGGTGGTATTTGATGATCGTTTTGAGTTATATGCTGACTTAAAGTCCTATCTTGGCATTGACACGCTGAGTGGTCAACTCCATTATTTGATTTAATTCTACCATCTTATCAATGGAAGGTTGACTTTTCCTGATCTTTTAAGCAAAATTGAAATTCGTGTTTTATATCGTTCAACACTTGCGAGCCCTGGTGTCATCAAACACATTCCAGAAAAAATTATGGTTGCAATTCGTTCTTGGCGCGCTCGGTTCGTCTTGCCAATGACAGTGAGCTCACGCTGTTTTTAATTTTGTTGTCCCGGGAAGAACCTTTTTGGGCCCAGTAAGGCACCTATTTGATAGGTACCTAATTGACGTATTGTCTTATATTGCTTTGTAATAGTGTAGAATGTTATGATATTGTTATCCAATTTATGCGTAATTAATTTGTATATTGATTGTGTACTTCTTTTGAATTATTTTGAACTCAAGTAAATTGGCGGTTTTTAGGGACAACACGTCTCCAGCTTGCACGATTTCATGCCCCAAGTATTTCTTGTGTTGGCTTCTGAAAGCGGTGTATTCTGGTACTAGGTGATCAAAAGTTTCTTCCGCCTCCCTACAGAATCTGTAGTCATCGATCTCTTCAAGACCTAACTTTGCCATATGTTTCCTAAGGCGACAATGGCCTGTAAGAATACGTAGCCTGATACCCAAACAGATCTTCGATCTTTCTTGGTTGAAGTTTCCAAGGAATTTCTTGGAGTATATCAATCCAGGTAGATTTTGCCTGAGTATTACTCTGTCTGTTCCTTCTTAATTCTGAACTTCTCCTTGAAGGTGTGTTTCCATAAGTCGCAGAACGGTTCAGACCTAACAAAAGGGATTGACACACCCTGTTTTGCTAACTTATTGGCGGCATCGTTTCCCCTGATACTAGAATTTCCGGTATCCAAACAAGGGAAACTCTGTTATTCTTGCTAAGTTAGAAGACCTCTTAAGCATTCCCATTTTTGAGCTAATGACATGTGAACTCAGCGATAATGTTGTCGGTTGTGTGGATCACAATGTCGCACCGTAAAGGTTAATTTGTACGCATCTACCGATTGCATGAATTTCCGCTTCGAAAACGCTGGAGTATATTCCCATTGATTCTGAGTATTTGGTGCCAGGCCCGAATACTTTGCTTTTGTCCCTTTAATGGTTTTGGAGCCGTCTGTAAACCATTTGATAGTGTTTTCTCTAAGTTTTCCGGTGTGTAAGTTCCTTTCCCAGTCTCTCTGGTAACTTAACGTTGTAGTGAAGTTCTTCTGAAAGTTATATTTTTTCTTAGTTTCGTCACTAGCGAGGTTTAGAGACGTGATTTGTTTGATCAGATATGTCCATTCATTTATTTACTGATCTTTCTATCACCAAGTGCAAAAGTGTGAAATTCGTAATAATCTCTAGTTGGACACGTTTATCATCGCCCCACTAATGCATATGCCTCCTAGTCTTTGTACCGTATCAAGTGCCAGACTATTGCCCCATATGTTATGATAGGTATCACAATCATGACGTACATCCACCGCAGTATTTTGAGAAAACAGCCCAAGTCTCCCAGATTTCTGAACACCATCAGAGCTTTTGTTGCTTTATACTAACCGCTATTTCAACATGCTTATTACAAATAAGTTTAATATCAACGGTGATTCCTAGATATTTTACTTCAGACTTCTGTTCAATGACCTCATAATTCAGGCTAATTCGTCTGATATTTAGAGTTTCCTCGTTCTAGTGAATGTTATAATTGCGGTTTTTGCTGAATTTATGCTCAACCCCCCAAATCTACACCGTTACTCAGTTATCTGGAGACACTTTTGTATTATGTTACCCACCCAAAGTGCTTTCAATTTGCCCCTGGCTACTATGACAACATCGTCAGCATATTCTATACATTCTATGCCTTGATCTGTCAGTTTATACAGTAGTTCGTGTACTACCAGGCTCCACATAAAATGGGAGGTTACTACTCCTTCAGGACACTGGGAGTTGCTCTGATGGTAGTGTTTTGGTCTCCCACTTTTGTCTCAGCTCTTCTTGTAGTAAGCATCTCTTGCATCCTAGTGATGGTTTTGTTCACCCCTCTCCCCTCCACAGACGCATGTGGTGTGTTATCGAACGCTCCATAGATGTTCAAAAAGGCGCAGATTGCTGCTTCTTTGTTATCCAAAGACCTTCGGACAATGTCTGTGAGCTGATACAGAATAGTCTCTGTAAATCTGCATGCTCTACACGCATGCTGGCTGCCCTGCCCTGCAAGGGAGCGTGCTGCAGAGGATCCGTTCTGATATTGTTATCTAATACTTCTTCTATTGTTTTTAGAAAACACGATGTGAGAGATCTCGAGGTCGAAAAGACTTGGTGTCAGTCCAGTATTATTTTCCTATTTTTTGTATGAAAGTAACTTTTGCCCTTCGCGTCAACTTCCCGGTATGTATCCCAAAGCCAAACTATTTTTTGTTATATTAGGTGTGGCAGGATTTGCTCTATTCTTGTTTGTAAGAGGCAAATCTCATCAACTCCTGGCGCATTTTATGGTTGTAAAGTGTTCATGGCCCACTCCAGTCGTGTGTTCGTAAAGATTTTCTTAGCAATGTCTCAGTCTTCCTTGTGAGGATTTCTGGAGGATTCCGCTTCTAATTCATTTAAGGGGTTTGATCTACTACGCGAGTCTCAAGGAGTAGGATGGCTCGCTTCTCCCCCCTTCCGTATTGATCTCATCTGGTTTCTTAAGTACCACCGTTGGGTTTCTTCGCCCCTGTAGAAATGGAAGCGATATTTTCAAAAAAGGTTTGAAAGGCAGTCTTTTGACCATCCTGATTTTTTTTATTATTCGAAGTTAATCCGTTAGTGTACCTGTCAATTTCCGTCACGTTTGGCTTTATTAAAAAGTCAACGGACCTCAAGCCTGAGTTTTGACAGTTTGTCATTCGACCAAGGAGCGTCCTTACTTGCTTTAACAGCTGCAGTGCGAGTGGGCAATTGGAGTCAAAAGCTTCCATTATTGCTTCACTGACTTGGTTTACTCTCCACTCAAGATCGTGGTTAGCTAAACCTCACCTAAACATTTTTAATTGGACGCAAGAGTGTATGGAGGTGGAACATGCTAAATGCACACTAAACTCAAATTTAAAAGTATAGTAGCGATTGTTAAAAAAACTATTCTATTAGAACGGATGCAGTATCATATGTAGAATATTTTATATTGGTTATAGTATACAATATATCTAACAAATGGATGCAACAAAGTATGCAAATAATTAAATAACGCTAACCCAAGCTAAACCCAACCTAAGAATTTTTATTTGGACGCAAGAATGTATGCAGGTGGAACATGTTAAATGCAGACTAATCGCAAATTTAAAAGTATGGTAGGGATTGTTACAGTTTAGTAAAAAAAAACTTGATAAAAAAACTATTCTATTTTTAGAATGGATGCAGTATTATATGTAGAATATGTTATGTTGGTTATAGTATACACTATATATAACAAATGGATGCAACAAAGTATGCAAATAATTCAATAACTCTAACCCAAGCTAAACCCAACCTAAGATTTTTAAACGGACGCAAGAGTGTATGCAGTCGGAACATGTTAAATGCAGGGTAATCGAAAATTTAAAAGTATGGTAGGGATTGCAGCAGTTTAATAAGAAAAAACTTGTTGAAAAAACTATTCTATTTTTAGAACGGATGCAGTATTATATGTAGAATATGTTATGTTGGTTATAGTATACACTATATATAACAAATGGATGCAGCAAAGTATGCATATAATTAAATAACTCTAACCCAAGCTAAACCTAATCTAAGAATTTTTAATTGTACGCAAGAGTGTATGGAGGTCGAACATGCTTAAAACACACTAAACTCAAATTTAAAAGTATAGTAGGGATTGTTGCAGTTTAATAAGAAAAAACTTGATAAAAAACTAATCTATTTTTAGAACGGATGCAGTATTATATCTAGAATATGTTATGTTGGTTATAGTATGCACTATATATAACAAATGGATGCAACAAAGTAAGCAAATAATTAAATAACTCTAACCCAAGCTAAACACAACCTAAGAATTTTTAATCGGACGCAAGAGTGTATGCAGTCGGAACATGTTAAATGCCGAGTAATCGCAAATTTAAAAGTATTGTAGGGATTGTTGCAGTTTAATAAGAAAAAAATTCTTTGAAAAAACTATTCTATTTTTAGAAAGGATGCAGTATTATATGTAGAATATGTTATGTTGGATATAGTACACAAAATATCTAATAAATGGATGCAACAAAGTATGCAAATAATTAAATAACTCTAACCCAACTTAAGAATTTATAATTGGACGCAAGAGTGTATGCAGGTGGAACATGTTAAATGCAGACTACTCGCAAATTTAAAAGTATGGTAGGGATTGTTGCAGTTTAGTAGAAAAAACTTAATAAAAAACTATTCTATTTTTAGAACGGATGTAGCATCATATGTAGAATATTTTATGTTGGTTATAGTATACAATATATCTAACAAATGGATGCAACAAAATATGCAAATAATTAAATAACTCTAACCCAAGCTAAACCTAACCTAAGAATTTTTAATTGCTGCAGTTTAGTAACAAAAAAAATGTTATAAAAACTATTCTATTTTTAGAACGGATGCAGTATTATATGTAGAATATGATATTTTGGTTATAGTATACAATCTATCTAAGAAAAAGACGCAGCAAAGTATGCCAATAATTAAATAACTTTAACCCATGCTAAACCTAATATATCAATTTTTATTTGGACGCAAGAGTGTATGTAGCTGGAACATGCTAAATACAACTAATTTCAAATTTAAAAGTATAGTAGGGATTGTTGCAGTTTAATAAAAAAAAAACTCTTATAAAAACTATTCTATTTTTAGAACGAATGTAGTATTATATGTAGAATATGTTATGTTGGTTATAATATATAATATATTTAACAAATTGATGCAGCAAAGTATGTAAGTAAATAATTGAATGAGGCTAACCTTGACTAAACATAACCTCAATTTAAATATATATTTTTGGGGCGCCGTAACATATCAGCAAAAAAAACGTTGTTCATTGTCATGTCGAAACATGAACGGATGCAATATTGTATGCGTGTTATGTTGGTTTTCATTATATATAATATATTTTCTTGAGGGACGCAGTATTATATACAATCGTGTTAATTTATAGGTCTACTAATTTAAAATGCCTCGAAAAAGAGAGAAAATAACGATGCGGCAGCACTGTGGGACGCTGCAATATCCGTAAAAACGAGGAAAAAATATATTTTGGAGCTGATAATGATAGCAAGATGAAAGGAGCTAGTAATGATAGCACGACCTAAAAATTTGTATATTAAAAGTTGCTCCAATCAATACGAAAATCCGTTTCCCCCGATAAAAAAATTCGCTGATTAATATACTTGAATCAGATTTGCTCTAACTATAGCCCTTCCAGGGGACGCCATAAGGTTGGAATATGTAAAGACGCAGTAAAGTCTGAAGATGTATATATATATATATATGTTAAAATCTTCCAATATTAGCCCGACATGTTTCAGATCATATGTCCATCATCAATTATTTCTACCCAATAAATAAATATGAAGGTATATCTATGTTGTCTCATAATTTTAGAAAAAGTAATACTACTTGCATCGGTATCATGCTTACCTCTACATTCAGAGATGTACTTACCATAGCTTTTGAAATTCCAATTATATCTGCAGTAAGCAGCATTAGTCCATATTTCTTTACATCATAGTTTTCATTTTTTGCAAAAGCAATGTTTATAGTTTCCAGAAAAAGACATAATATACCAGTCGTGATAGTTGAAATACTAAGCAAAACTATGTTTCCAATATCTTTGTTAAATTCGTCAATAAAATCACATATCGAATTACAGTTGTATTTAATACTTGCCACTGAATATCTGCGATCGTGTAAGGTTAACTTCTTAGTTATATTTCCTGCTAGCTCCAAGTTACAGTTTAATTGCTTTAAAATATGACATGAATGATTTATATAGAAACAAATCAAGTACAAAATAATCGAAAATAAAATACCCTGTATATATCTAGGTACAAAGAGGAAAAATAATTTTAGGAGTGAGTTGGAATATATAATAAATAATACTGTTGATATGAAAAAGTCTAAAATCACCAATATGATTATAATACGTTTGTTGAATCTAACACCAATCCGTTTGTTAATTCTTTGTAATTTTGAATTATATTCAGAAAACTTTGATAGCACTATAAAATATATTATTGCAGCTAAATTGTTTACTGCCAAAAATATTTCTGCAACGTATTCAATAATCGTCAGAGTAATGATGCCCTGCGTTATACTTACTATTGAATAATAAAAGTTTGATACGCATAAAATGATTAGCAATACCGCAGATATAATAGTTTTCGAATTTTTTATTAACTTATTTTTCGCCATTATTTTATTCTATACCGAGTTGGTGTTTTAACAGCAAAATATCTCTTGTCAAAATAAAAATATTATTTTCTGTTGTCCAACCACGTTTAAATAATATATCATTACCTCTAATTGCACAGTTCTATCAGCTAAATCGAATTACACCTAGAAAATTTTATTTACTTTACTCATAATCAATTTCAATCATATAGTAGGTATACTGCATTTGGAAGGTTAGCTCAAAAACTAAAATATTTGTAGGTAGCTTTTTTTTTTTATAAAAGAGATAGTAGTATATTTGATACACGTATATTTACGAAGAACATAACAGACATTTTAATAACATAAAGCAAAAAATATATACGTCTAATAATTTTTTATAAACAAAATAAAATAAACAAAGAGTGATTATGATATAAGAAAAAAAAAACAAAAAATACACAAAAACAAAAAGGATTAAAAAGGCAGTAAATGATTTTTAAATTTAGCCCCCTTCTATACTCAGTTTTATACTATAAAATAACACCCGGAAACCGCAGTCATCCAAAGAGGCAGTGCAAAAGTAACGCATTAAGAAAAAATTATTTTCAGTATAGCTGAGAAGAAATATTTTCTGATTTTATTTTAAATTATGAATAATAAGGCAGTGGCGGCTTAAGGGGGGGCGCAGGAGGCGCGCGCCCCCCCCCAACGATCGATCCGTCGCTTTACAAAATATTCAACATTTAGAAAATGACAATGAATTCCTCCACATATAAATAGATTAATTGCATAAATATGTTTTAATCGAGCACCCGGTCTATAATATTTAACAGGGCTGCTCTTCCCAAGTAACATTTATTTAAGGAGGAAGACTTTAAAATTGCCTTGAGGTTCTAAATGGGTATTGTCTACCTTTTTCTTAAGCTTAAAAACTATACATAGGTAATATATTGTGCATGTTGGTCTTAGAACTATGAAATCATACATACAGCTTGAAACATGTAGTAGTAGTAGTAGTTCTAAAACCTTAAGGTTTTGAAATGGTTATAAATAAGGCATTTTTTAGTCACTTAAATGCCGAAATAAGACTGGTTAAATTTCCAACCATTTAACTATATTTTATTTTTTTATTGTATTAATTTAACAACTCAATTTATTTCCAACAAGGTGATATGTATAAATGTTTAAATCAATGTAAAACTCTCTATTAACATTTGTATGAAGTACGACCCTCACATCTGACATTACTGTATAAGGTTCCTTAAGCCACTGATGATGGACGTGTAGTCCGAAACATGTCTGGCATTTAAAACAAGGTTTTAACGTATATATATAGATCATCTTGTGGAGTAGACGTCGTTTTATTCAAATCATATACAGGGTGGTCCAACGAAAAGTTTGCACCTAGCTTTTCTCTTTTTTTTGTAGTCGAATGCGAAAATGCTCGGACACGTCGATTTTGCTTTTGAGGGGGACACATTTTAAACATATTTTTCGATCTGCGCCTTTAACCCCCTAGCGGGGGTGAGTAACAACCCTAAAATTTTAAATGGAAAGAGGGGTCTAATGACATATCATTTGAAAGGACACAAAATTGTCTTTCTAATGATACCCTATTTGTCGAATTTTACTAAAACAGTTAATACGAAAACGACTTTAAAGACATTAAGCCGATAATTTTGGTATTAATGAGAAATACAAATAAGTTTTAATTATTACGACTGAAAACAACTACAATCATTTCTAAATTATTTACTTTGAAGAAAAACGGGATTTCAAAAACACTATCTTATTTATCAGAACTAAATTCCTCACTAATCGTTTGCGTTTTTTGTTGAAATAAAAACTGCAGATACGTGTAGGAAAAGAATTTACACCGTTTATTTTAGTCTTTTCATTGATTCAGTTTGGTTGCTTCTCAAGTTATTTTACTTTTACCGTACAAAATGATTTATTCCATTCTAGAACGAGTTGAAATTGTTAAACTTTATTTTCAAAATAATAGTAGTGCTAGACTTACGGCTCGCTTATTTAATGAGAGACATCCCGATAAAAATGTGAATGATGTGTACGTTGGCAAGTTAGTTAAAAAGTTTGTAGATACCGGATCTGTCTGTAATGTAAAACACCAGCCGCAGAAACCGATCAGAAATGAAGCTGTGGAAGTCGCTGTTTTAGGGCATGTTGAAATGGATCATAGTCAAAGTACCCGTCAACTAGCTGAAGCCTCAGGTGTCTCCCGTTCGTCCATAATACGAATTTTTAAAAGCGTACAAATTTCATCCGTACAAAATCAAATTAGTACAGGAACTAAATGAGGATGATCCTGATAGAAGGCTGCAATTTTGTGAAGCAATGAGCCAGCGTTTAATTGAAGAACCGCAATTATTATTTAACATTTGTTTTTCCGACGAATGCACATTTTATTTGAATGGAGCTGTAAATAGGCACAATTGCCGTTACTGGGATGACAGTAACCCACATTTATTCCGTGAGGTTCATACCCAGTATCCTCAAAAAATAAACGTCTGGTGTGGCATATTAGGAAATCATATTATAGGACCACTTTTTATTCCTGGAAATTTAACTGGTGAAGTGTACCTAAACATGCTTGAAGACACAATTGATCCTTTAATAACACAAATAATAGAAGATGACCAAAATCATACTGCTGATCGGCTTTATTTCCAGCAAGATGGAGCACCTCCGCACTATGTGGCTCCTGTAAGACAGTTCTTAGATGACCGGTTCCCTGGACGGTGGATTGGAAGGAGGGGCCCAATTGAATGGCCTGCCAGGTCACCGGATTTATCGCCTTTAGACTTTTTTCTTTGGGGGCACTTAAAAAATAAATGTTTTGCCACGAAGCCCGAGTCCATAGAAGATCTTCGCCAACGCATTACAGAAGAGTGCAGAAACATAACACCTGATATGCTACAAAATGTTAGAAATAGATTTGAACAAAATCTGTATTATTGTATGGAATCAAATGGGTCACATTTTCAACATTTGTTAATGTAACGTTTTAATAAATCAATTTAACAGCTTGTTTACTTTTTTTACAAAGCAATGTTAAAACTAACAAACATTGGAATGTACTAACGATTGCAGGTGTTTTCACTCGCAATAATTAAAACTTATTTGTATTTCTCATTAATACCAAAATTATCGGCTTAATGTCTTTAAAGTCGTTTTCGTATTAACTGTTTTAGTAAAATTCGACAAATAGGGTATCATTAGAAAGACAATTTTGTGTCCTTTCAAATGATATGTCATTAGACCCCTCTTTCCATTTAAAATTTTAGGGTTGTTACTCACCCCCGCTAGGGGGTTAAAGGCGCAGATCGAAAAATATGTTTAAAATGTGTCCCCCTCAAAAGCAAAATCGACGTGTCCGAGCATTTTCGCATTCGACTACAAAAAAAAGAGAAAAGCTAGGTGCAAACTTTTCGTTGGACCACCCTGTATATAACATCCTACAGCTAATATGAAGTCCATTGAGGATCTTCTTTTTAGAATAACTTTTCTCTAAGTTTGTGTCGCTATATCATATACTTGCTTCAATTTAGTAACAAAGTTCAAAAAAGCAGTTAAATATTTAAAGCGTCGCTCAAGATTTCATCAGTTGAAAAACATAGTGTCTATTTGTCCTAAAGAGAACAAGTAGTTTTTTTACATTCAATTTCAATTTACAGGTGTCGCAAATTATTGAAATCTGCAGGATCGGAGGTAGGTTGGTAACTACCAACAGTATCGCTTTCTCCATCCGTATCAGCAAGATTTGCATTCTTTCCTGCTCTCCACAAGCATCCTTGTACGAAGAAAACATTCTTTTAACTATGCAAGTATATGTTTTACAACCTTTGCCAGGTACATATAATTCGTCATGGACTTTTCCGGCTTCGGATCTTGGAGGCCTTGATAATATTCTCCTATTTTCCCACATGCTTGAAATAACTGAGAGATAGATTTTTCCCTCTTCAATGGTTTGTACGTACCACTTTGAAAGGCATCCCTGTTGAAAATACCGTATAGAATCATATTAAAACTTGATCTGGATCTATAAGTATCTATAAGTGAATGTAGGTTTTAATCTGGCTTTGACAAGCTCTATGTTATTTTAATAGTAATCTTATATGATTCAATATGGTTTGGGTTTATTTGGATATACATATAAAACACATCAATGGAATTGTATTGGTCTCTATAAGTTTTAAATATGATTAGATCTAATATGCCATTACAGATTCAAAACAAAGTGGGTTTTATACGGATTTAATAGGTTAAAATGAATAGTGTTTAATATGGAATTACTGAATAAAAATTGCCATAAAACGAATTGGTTTCAATATGGATTAATAAGAAATTCTTTATTTGGGAATTGTTGGTTTCAATAAGGCATTCCAAATCAAATGTTTAATTTGGTTTTATCAGTTTGAATTAGTTTTTATGCGGCATAAAACTGCTTATTTCAATTGCGTTTAATATGGAAGTACTGAATAAAAATTACCATGGAACGAATTGGTTTCAATATGGATTAATAAGAAATTCTTTATTTGGAATTTAATGGTTTCAATAAGGTATTCCAAATCAAATGTTTAATTTGGTTTTATCAGTTTGAATTAGTTTTTATGCGGTATAAAACTGCTTATTTCAATTGCGTTTAATATGGAATTACTGAATAAAAATTGCCATAAAACGAATTGGTTTCAATATGGATTAATAAGAAATTCTTTATTTGGGAATTGTTGGTTTCAATAAGCCATTCCAAATCAAATGTTTAATTTGGTTTTATCAGTTTGAATTAGTTTTTATGCGGCATAAAACTGCTTATTTCAATTGCGTTTAATATGGAAGTACTGAATAAAAATTACCATGAAACGAATTGGTTTCAATATGGATTAATAAGAAATTCCTTATTTGGAATTTATTGGTTTCAGTAAGGCATTCCAAATGAAAGGTTTAATTTGGTTTTATCAGTTTGAATTAGTTTTTATGTGGCATAAAACTGCTTATTTCAATTGCGTTTAATATGGAAGTACTGAATAAAAATTACCATGAAACGAATTGGTTTCAATATGGATTAATAAGAAATTCTTTATTTGGAATTTATTGGTTTCAATAAGGTATTCCAAATCAAATGTTTAATTTGGTTTTATCAGTTTGAATTAGTTTTTATGCGGTATGAAACTGCGTATTTCAATTGCGTTTAATATGGAATTACTGAATAAAAATTGCCATAAAACGAATTGGTTTCAATATGGATTAATAAGAAATTCTTTATTTGGGAATTGTTGGTTTCAATAAGGCATTCCAAATCAAATGTTTAATTTGGTTTTATCAGTTTGAATTAGTTTTTATGCGGCATAAAACTGCTTATTTCAATTGCGTTTAATATGGAAGTACTGAATAAAAATTACCATGGAACGAATTGGTTTCAATATGGATTAATAAGAAATTCTTTATTTGGAATTTAATGGTTTCAATAAGGTATTCCAAATCAAATGTTTAATTTGGTTTTATCAGTTTGAATTAGTTTTTATGCGGTATAAAACTGCTTATTTCAATTGCGTTTAATATGGAATTACTGAATAAAAATTGCCATAAAACGAATTGGTTTCAATATGGATTAATAAGAAATTCTTTATTTGGGAATTGTTGGTTTCAATAAGGCATTCCAAATCAAATGTTTAATTTGGTTTTATCAGTTTGAATTAGTTTTTATGCGGTATAAAACTGCGTATTTCAATTGCGTTTAATATGGAATTACTGAATAAAAATTGCCATAAAACGAATTGGTTTCAATATGGATTAATAAGAAATTCTTTATTTGGAATTTAATGGTTTCAATAAGGTATTCCAAATCAAATGTTTAATTTGGTTTTATCAGTTTGAATTAGTTTTTATGCGGTATAAAACTGCTTATTTCAATTGCGTTTAATATGGAATTACTGAATAAAAATTGCCATAAAACGAATTTGTTTCAATATGGATTAATAAGAAATTCCTTATTTGGAATTTATTGGTTTCAATAAGGCATTCCAAATGAAAGGTTTAATTTGGTTTTATCAGTTTGAATTAGTTTTTATGTGGCATAAAACTGCTTATTTCAATTGCGTTTAATATGGAAGTACTGAATAAAAATTACCATGAAACGAATTGGTTTCAATATGGATTAATAAGAAATTCTTTATTTGGAATTTATTGGTTTCAATAAGGTATTCCAAATCAAATGTTTAATTTGGTTTTATCAGTTTGAATTAGTTTTTATGCGGCATAAAACTGGTTATTTCAATTGCGTTTAATATGGAAGTACTGAATAAAAATTACCATGAAACGAATTGGTTTCAATATGGATTAATAAGAAATTCCTTATTTGGAATTTATTGGTTTCAATAAGGCATTCCAAATGAAAGGTTTAATTTGGTTTTATCAGTTTGAATTAGTTTTTATGTGGCATAAAACTGCTTATTTCAATTGCGTTTAATATGGAAGTACTGAATAAAAATTACCATGAAACGAATTGGTTTCAATATGGATTAATAAGAAATTCTTTATTTGGAATTTATTGGTTTCAATAAGGCATTCTAAATCAAATAATTAATTTGGTTTTATCAGTTTGAATTAGTTTACTGCTTATTTCAATTGCGTTTAATATAGAATTGCTGAATAAGAATTTCCACGATACGATTGATTTCAATACGGATTCAATAAAAAATTTCATTCATTTCCGTTATCCTAAATAATGCAGATTTCTTGAGCTCTTTATTTTAAGAAATTATTGCATAAAACAACACGGCGTTTTAAGTTATTAAAATAAATTATATACCTAAACAGTAATTATACAGGGTGGTCCAACTTTTACCTGCATAAATTTAAGAATCGATAGATAATCGACAAATAATGTGAGTTTGGTTAATAAACTATGTGCGAAAAATGCTTTGTTACAAAGTTACAGGGTGTTGAAATTTAAGAAAAAAATTCGAATTTTATTAATATCTTTATAACCAATTGAGATATTTCAATGAAATTTGGCACGTGTGGAGAGGTAATCTAGCTTCATTTTTTCATGTAATAATATACTTTTTATTTCCACCAGTGGCGTGCGTACGGCTACCGATTGCGACATTTTTAATGAAAAAACAGATACGCCACTGGTTTATCTCAAAATAACAATTATATCTGCAATTCCTGTTCAATTTAAAAGAAAAAAGTACTCTTCGCTTTTTTTCGTATGACGCAACATTTTCGAGTAAAAAAATTCTCAAGTCACTTCATAAAGATGGTAGAAAGGCTTACCATTTTAGGGCTGTGCAAGATTTATTGCCTGAGGACTATGTTAAAAGGCCTATTGCAAATGGTGATTGAATAAAGTTCAAGTAGATAGAGATTTCCTGCATAAGGTTTGCTGGAGTGATGAAGTTTCATTTACAAGAACGAAATACCACAACTTTCATATTTGGTCACAACACAATCCATACGAAGTGCGAGCGAGAAAGTTTCAACACCAATTCACTGTGAACGTGTGGCTAGGAGTAATATCCAATAATCTCCTCGGACCATTCTTTTTACCAGCTAGGCTCTCAGCACAATTATTTTTATACTTTTTATAGAATAATTTAAATGATTTAATGGATGACGTGCCACTTCATTTACGTGCGAATGGTTGGTTTCAAATGGATGAAGCACCGGCACATTTCGGGCGGAATGTGAGAAACTAGATAACAGAGCATTACGGAAATCAATGGATTAGCCGTTTCCCTGGAGAAGTCGAAAATAATCATGAGGGACCTATATCTTGGCCCCCAAGGTCGCTTGACTTGACTCCAATTGACTTCTTTATTTGCGGCTACCTAAAAGAAAAAGTGTATACGGTGCCGGTCAGAAAACGCGAAGAAATAGTTTTAAAAATTCAAGAATCTTGTGATGAGTTGCATCGTAACAATCACATTCTATCGGCAGCAATTAATAGCATCACCAGAAGATGCCAATTCTGTATTGACAATGACGATAGTCATTTTGAACAGTTTCAGTAAAAAAAAAACTGTAAAATCTGTTAAAACGTGTAATTATATGTTATTTTTCTGTTGATTTTCAATACATTTGGTTTAGACGATTTTTATTTTTTTACTCGAAAATGTTGCGTCATACAAAAAAAAGCCAAGAGTACTTTTTTCTTTTAAATTGAATAATAATTGCAGATATAATTTTTATTTTGTGATAAAGCAGTGGCGTATCGGTTTTTGCATTAAAAATATCGCAATCGGTAGCCGTACGCACGCCACTGCTGGAAATAAAAATAATCTTATTTCATAAAAAATTGAAGCTAGATTACCTCTCCACACTAGCCAAATTTCATTGAAATATCTCAATTGGTTATAAAGATATTAATAAAATTCGAAGTTGTGTCTTAAATTTCAACACCCTGTAACTTTGTAACGAAGCATTTTTGGCCCATAGTTTATTTACCAAACTCACATTATTTGTCGATTATCTATCGATTCTAAAATTTATGCAGGTAAAAGTTGGACCACCCTGTATAGATAGGTGAGGTCATTGTCTTTATAAAGAAAACTACTACTTTGTTTTTTGTGTGTTGCCAAAATAGTTATGATTTTCTTACCATATCCACTGTTGCCGATAACATGCTTAAACATAATAATATAATGTTATTATAGCTGCACAGATTTTAGAACATATTATGTTACGTCACCAAGAAAACAGGTCAATTGTTGGCCAATTTAGTATATAAAAAATCCTAGTACAGATTCATTAGATTCATCTTACAGTACAAATTTAGTACCAGATTTAGTTAAGTGTTCAATCACAATAATAATTATTATGTTACAACCGGCAACGCTGACCATTTACTAATACCATTGTGTTTATTATAATATAGTGTGTCAGCGCTTGGATAGTACCTGTCAACTAACAACAGATGGCGTCATCATATACCAGAAATTTATTAATGAACGACTGAAGTTGATAACGCCGTCTGTTGTTAGATGATGGTACTAACCAAGCGCTGACACACTATATTATAATAAACACAATGCTAATACTCAGTGTTGCCGAGGTATAGCCATCACTATTACCAAAGATTAATGTACATTAATCTTTGATATTACCTACCTATATACATAATTATATACCTAGTAACTTTTACTAACGCACAGATAGGTATTCAAAATTTAATTACATTTTTTCCATACGAAAAGATAGCAAAGTATATCAAAAGAGTCACAATTGCGGTGGCATGAACATACATTTGCTCCTGGTTTTGCCGATAACATGATAACTAAATAAATAAAAAAATAACTAATAAGAAAAAAACTCAAATATATATGAATATTTTTTGAAGAAAATCGCGACAAAACTGCGGATTTGAACTAAATCTGGCAACTAGTAAGTAGGTATAGTAGTTTATGCTTGACGCTTGGGAGTAGTTCAGAGTTCAGTGTTGCCGATTGCAGCTGACTTCTGACACGGTATAGAATTATATCATAATATATTTCAAAATTACTATAGAATGGGTGAAGACATGAATATTAATACAATCACATCCAGAAGTGTGTGTGAATACAACATGTATGTCGTCATAACTCAATTTTGGTAGCTTATTTAATACCTACTATTCTCTATCTATAACAATAATAGCGTATATTTATATACCTATTATCTATTATTATATTAATTGCTATGGCGCATATTTTGTATTGTCTTTATATTTATAAAAAGTCAATATATCTAAATGTAATTAAAACATCTGTTGCAATCTCTATGTCGTCGTTATATATTCCAGAAAACAATAAAAAACTATCGTCAACTGAATAAACTCATGCATAATAATCAGACAACAAAGTCTGTAATAATCTTGATTTTGGAATTGTCGAATAAAATATGTTACAATTTGATAATTCCCTATGACAACACTGCTGCGGTACAATTTTTTTCTTAGTCTAACCTAGCCCAAATTCCATTGCTAGCATCGTGTTTTGTTATGGCGTCGGTTTATGTTTTGTTTTTCATTATCAATAATATGTTAATTACTCTATCTCAATTGTGTAATAAAATAAGTGTAAATGCTAACCTAAATATATATTATAATATCTTTCATCTATGACTATCTAACAGCATAAAATAACTTAATAACTTTGTGTTGTGTGTTGTGATTATTATTATAAGAAGCAGGTAAGCAAATAAATTATTCTTTTTACCAAGGTATATCATTGTCTTTATAAGGAATAAAAAACATAGCCTATGCTCTGCTAATATAATATTATAGTAATCATTATCATTAGTACGCACGCAAGTGATTATTCAGATCAACCTAATACGACAGCTAATTGTGTGTATTAGCTGTACTAATACCTAATCTATCAGCATACAATAATATTGTCACTATAATATGTAATTTGGGTGAAGTGGTAGAATACATTTATTCTTGTGAACTTTATCAACGTTAATAAAGAAAAAAACGTTTTAATAGTTGTCTACCTAATTAACTATATCGAAAAAATCCAACTTAAGTAATTACTTACATTTTCAAAATATTCGTACTTAGTTACTTTTCCCAAAACAACAAAACAAAGTGTATACCATCAACCAGAATACACCCTGTACATATAGGTACTGTAATAATAGATATTTCACCACAATCAATTAATAAAACAAATGTGTTAAATTTTCCAAAACGGTGAAATATGGAACATTATTCGTAGTTATTTTAACAATTTTTATTTTATTAAATTTTCTTCAATTTATACACACATTTAAGACTTTTGGGAGATGAAAGAAGATCTAAAGAATTAATGATAATTTATTATTATATTAAGAATTGAGAATTAATGACAATATTTAAGAACTTTTTACTCTTTTTAGTATGGGGTATGCTTATCTCAGATTCCTTGATGATGATATAGTACAGGAGATTGGATTGGATCACCGAAGATATAAAAAACTTACAAACCGTTGTATTTTATATATTGAAGGTATTTTTGCTAGTTTTATTATTGATTACTTTTTAAATTTATATTCGTCTGTAAATCTAAATAAATCATGTTGTTTTACACGATATTGATGCTCTGAAAACGCAGATAAGCGAAAAAAACGCAGATAAGGGAAAAGCGAATTAAAATGTTAAACCCAGAGGAAATTCTGAAAGAAAATTCACGAAAGCCAATGAGACTAAATAATTTGAGGGAACAACTGAAAGCAACAAATGAGTTATTAAATGTTCAATGGTTGCAAAAAATGTCTTCGACGTTGTTTCAAAACTAAGTAAGAGTGAAATCATATTATTTAGCTTTATCCATCTAGTACTTAGTAGTTTATAAAGTGTTTGCTTGCTATTTTTGTAGAAACTGTGTTCTTGGTCCTTACCAAGAACACAGTTTCTCCTTAGAAGGTAGCTTTGGTATTTTGAAAACCGTATAATTTTGAACGTTCAAGTATCATTGATATCATGACTAAAATAGAACTTTTGGGTTCTCACTTGCTACCGTTTTATAGGTTTCATTATGATCATGAGGCAGATTTTTCTTATGACACAAAGTTAAAAAAACCAATTCAGGAAGTTTATTTTATTTCCACACCAATAATTTAATTTATTATTATTTGCAATGTTTTTAAACAAATTTTGTATTCAGTGCGATAAGAAGTCTGCCGTTGTTCTATGATTCTTATACGTTTGCAATTTAAGGTTTTGTTTGTGGACTTATTTGTTGTTCTTTCTATATTTCAATATTAATCTTCAAGTACATTTCTGTCTCATCCACCTAATTATAATATCTTTTATTCAGTCTGGAAAATTAACAAGAACCCTGTCCGAGGACATTACAATGTTTGTATTGTAAATACTTACGTTTTACCATTTAAACTCTGAAATGCTCCCCAGTACAGGTTCTGCATTGAAATGTGAATGTTTAATTGTTAGGTTTTCCAGCATTAGGTTGCTGCAGGCCAATGATGAGTGTATTATACTCTCGAAGCGTGTCTCTATAAAGGCGTTAATATAAAACATATTTGTGGTGACATTTGTTTTTTACTTTGCTATTAAAATTGTACACCGCTCGCTGTAAGAATGGCCTATTTATTCAAATTTTATTTCTGTTTGGGCATATTTAGATGGCATATCTGAAGCCAATACATGGAACTGATTCGTTTTGCATTTTCAGATATTACAACATTTTATTTAATTAAAAAAGGGACTGATGAATTCGCCATGCGTACCCAGTTATCAAAAGTAAATACCTGGATTGGGATAAAGGTATCCGATATTAATAGGGCGCCCCGGCAGAGCTGTGGTAAGTACCAATTAAATAAAAGGATTGTTTATGTAATGAACTGCGTAACAGTATTTTCATAACTGATATTTTAATATTCCAATGTCTAACTTTTCCACAAAAAGTTAGTCATGGACTTGAAATTTTTTTTAGATGGGATGAAAAATAATTCAAAGAGAATACGGAAACCTCTGAAGAAATAAACGTAGAGAGTGAAGATATTTTAGACAATAAGACATGAGGAACGGAAAGTTAGTATTATTCAATAACAATTTTATGTTATAATTTTTTCTATAAAAAAAGTCCTAACATCTTTTTTTTTTATTAGTATTTTATAGTCGACAAAAATATTGGGTTTACTTTTTATCCGTTTTATACACTTTTCACGGGATTCTCTAAGGCACTCATTTTATATCGCGTATGTAGACCAAGTTTACTATGTGGCTATGTGGTGTATCTGCTGTCTTCAGGCAAGCCCAGTAAGATTTTTAGGTAGTTATGTTTTTTTTTATTTTGCCAAAAGTTCAGAACTTAGAAATGTTCAGTAGTATGGTTTACCAAATTTGGTTCAACAAGTACTTATTTACGTATAAAATGACCTAAAACACTTATTTATGATAACATTCCAAAAATAATTTTCATTAAACTTAGCCGCGCAATATATTATGGAGCCCTAAAACTTTAATAGCTACTTATTTAGTTCACAATATATATCTTCTAAAACATTTCCATAATCAGATTA
Source organism: Apoderus coryli (assembly GCA_911728435.2). Classification (NCBI taxonomy): domain Eukaryota; kingdom Metazoa; phylum Arthropoda; class Insecta; order Coleoptera; family Attelabidae; genus Apoderus; species Apoderus coryli. The sequence goes on along the minus strand of OU452212.1, from coordinate 13,359,928 downwards.
TTATTGAAACCCAAGACAAGACGTCTTTAAACTTCTTTACGCCTACGCCAGTGTGGTGATTTTAAAAGACTAGACACTTGCCTGATATAAATTAAATAATTAGGTATATTATGATTATTAATTTCGCGTAAAAATTTAGTATTCATCATTTTACATAATATATGTATGACAAAAAATATATGTTAGCTCAAAGAACTATTAATATGTTCTAAATAAAACATAATTGAATTATGATTTTGATATCTTTGTTTTTGTATGTACCTAATGTTAATGATTACAGTTTCTACTTACGAAACATGTTTTGCTACCGTTTTTTGAAGATGCTAACATTGTTAACAAAACGCGCCTATACATTAAAAATATTGTTTGGTGAAGTGATAAAACGTACTTGTTTCTACTCATCGATTAAGTATTATTAATATTTTATATTTTGTTTTAGGTGAACATTGAGATAAATATTGACATGTAATTTTAAAATAGAAAAAAAGTACATGTAACCGAGTGCAGACTGTTTTTTGCTTCCACAAATCCCAAAGTTATGGTTTTTTAAAACAATAATTCTAGACATATATAAAAAATAATAATAATAAATGAAAATTAATTCGACGAAGAGGTAAGTAATTCTATAATACTATAGACCTTAACGTTTTTCAACAAAATTGAAGAGTTATAATTTATTTATAATAATATACAGGGATTTACATTTAAATCCGTTCTAGATTTAAACAGGTTCTAGTGGGCAATCCTGATTGAATCTGATAACTACAAATGAATCCCAATAGCTTTTGCATTTGGATTTGCTTATAAAACCATATTAAATCCGTTCTAAATGTAAACAGGTTCTAGTGGGCAATCCTGATTGAATCTGATAACTACAATTTAATCCCAATAGCTTTTGCATTTGGATTTGCTTATAAAACCATATTAAATCCGTTCTAAATGTAAACAGGTTCTATTGGGCAATCCTGATAGAAACTGATAACTACAAATTAATCCCAATAGCTTTTGCATTTGGATTTGCTTATAAAACCATATTAAATCCGTTCTAGTGGGCAATCCTGATTGAATCTGATAACTACAAATTTATCCCAATAGCTTTTGCATTTGGATTTGCTTATAAAACCATATTAAATCCGTTCTAAATGTAAACAGGTTCTATTGGGCAATCCTGCTAGAATCTGATAAATACAAATTAATCCCAATAGCTTTTGGATTTGCTTATAAAACCATATTAAATCCGTTCTAAATGTAAACAGGTTCTATTGGGCAATCCTGATTATATCTGATAAATACAAATTAATCCCAATAGCTTTTGCATTTGGATTTGCTTATAAAACCATATTAAATCCGTTCTAAATGTAAACAGGTTCTATTGGGCAATCCTGATAGAAACTGATAACTACAAATTAATCCCAATAGCTTTTGCATTTGGATTTGCTTATAAAACCATATTAAATCCGTTCTAAATGTAAACAGGTTCTATTGGGCAATCCTTATAGAAACTGATAACTACAAATTAATCCCAATAGCTTTTGCATTTGGATTTGCTTATAAAACCATATTAAATCCGTTCTAAATGTAAACAGGTTCTATTGGGCAATCCTGATAGAATCTGATAAATACAAATTAATCCCTATAGCTTTTGCATTTGGATTTGCTTATAAAACCATATTAAAACGTTCTAAATGTAAACAGGTTCTATTGGGCAATCCTGATAGAAACTGATAACTACAAATTAATCCCAATGGCTTTTGTATTTGGATTTGCTTATAAAACCATATTAAATCCGTTCTAAATATAAACAGGTTCTATTGGGCAATCCTGATAGAAACTGATAACTACAAATTAATCCCAATAGCTTTTGCATTTGGATTTGCTTATAAAACCATATTAAATCCGTTCTAAATGTAAACAGGTTCTAGTGGGCAATCCTGATTGAATCTGATAACTACAATTTAATCCCAATAGCTTTTGCATTTGGATTTGCTTATAAAACCATATTAAATCCGTTCTAAATGTAAACAGGTTCTATTGGGCAATCCTGATAGAAACTGATAACTACAAATTAATCCCAATAGCTTTTGCATTTGGATTTGCTTATAAAACCATATTAAATCCGTTCTAGTGGGCAATCCTGATTGAATCTGATAACTACAAATTTATCCCAATAGCTTTTGCATTTGGATTTGCTTATAAAACCATATTAAATCCGTTCTAAATGTAAACAGGTTCTATTGGGCAATCCTGCTAGAATCTGATAAATACAAATTAATCCCAATAGCTTTTGGATTTGCTTATAAAACCATATTAAATCCGTTCTAAATGTAAACAGGTTCTATTGGGCAATCCTGATTATATCTGATAAATACAAATTAATCCCAATAGCTTTTGCATTTGGATTTGCTTATAAAACCATATTAAATCCGTTCTAAATGTAAACAGGTTCTATTGGGCAATCCTGATAGAAACTGATAACTACAAATTAATCCCAATAGCTTTTGCATTTGGATTTGCTTATAAAACCATATTAAATCCGTTCTAAATGTAAACAGGTTCTATTGGGCAATCCTTATAGAAACTGATAACTACAAATTAATCCCAATAGCTTTTGCATTTGGATTTGCTTATAAAACCATATTAAATCCGTTCTAAATGTAAACAGGTTCTATTGGGCAATCCTGATAGAATCTGATAAATACAAATTAATCCCTATAGCTTTTGCATTTGGATTTGCTTATAAAACCATATTAAAACGTTCTAAATGTAAACAGGTTCTATTGGGCAATCCTGATAGAAACTGATAACTACAAATTAATCCCAATGGCTTTTGTATTTGGATTTGCTTATAAAACCATATTAAATCCGTTCTAAATATAAACAGGTTCTATTGGGCAATCCTGATAGAAACTGATAACTACAAATTAATCCCAATAGCTTTTGCATTTGGATTTGCTTATAAAACCATATTAAATCCGTTCTAAATGTAAACAGGTTCTAGTGGGCAATCCTGATAGAAACTGATAACTACAAATTAATCCCAATAGCTTTTGCATTTGGATTTGCTTATAAAACCATATTAAATCCGTTCTAAATGTAAACAGGTTCTATTGGGCAATCCTGATAGAATCTGATAAATACAAATTAATCCCAATAGCTTTTGCATTTGGATTTGCTTATAAAACCATATTAAATCCGTTCTAAATGTAAACAGGTTCTATTGGGCAATCCTGATAGAATCTGATAAATACAAATTAATCCCTATAGCTTTTGCATTTGGATTTGCTTATAAAACCATATTAAAACGTTCTAAATGTAAACAGGTTCTATTGGGCAATCCTGATAGAAACTGATAACTACAAATTAATCCCAATGGCTTTTGTATTTGGATTTGCTTATAAAACCATATTAAATCCGTTCTAAATATAAACAGGTTCTATTGGGCAATCCTGATAGAAACTGATAACTACAAATTAATCCCAATAGCTTTTGCATTTGGATTTGCTTATAAAACCATATTAAATCCGTTCTAAATGTAAACAGGTTCTAGTGGGCAATCCTGATAGAAACTGATAACTACAAATTAATCCCAATAGCTTTTGCATTTGGATTTGCTTATAAAACCATATTAAATCCGTTCTAAATGTAAACAGGTTCTATTGGGCAATCCTGATAGAATCTGATAAATACAAATTAATCCCAATAGCTTTTGCATTTGGATTTGCTTATAAAACCATATTAAATCCGTTCTAAATGTAAATAGGTTCTATTGGGCAATCCTGATAGAAACTGATAACTACAAATTAATCCCAATAGCTTTTGCATTTGGATTTGCTTATAAAACCATATTAAATCCGTTCTAAATGTAAACAGGTTCTATTGGGCAATCCTGATAGAAACTGATAACTACAAATTAATCCCAATAGCTTTTGCATTTGGATTTGCTTATAAAACCATATTAAATCCGTTCTAGATGTAAACAGGTTCTAGTGGGCAATCCTGATTCATACTAATTATTTCAAATATGTTTTTAATTTGGAATTGCTGTTTCAAATACACACTATGAACCGTATTAATCCATATTAAATTTTTTTTTATATGGTTCTATCTGGCATTTTCAACAGGGATATCTTGAAAAAAAATAAAAACAACAACAAAATATTAAATTCACGCATAGAAATTGAATGCACAAATTTTTATTGTACCTATTTATGAAATACAAAAGTATTCTTTTTGTTGTTTGAACATTTTAAAAATACGTTTTACATTCCTGAAACACCAATACAAGAAAAATCCCATTTAGTAAGAACTAAAAACGAACTATAAAAATTAATACTTTATAAGATATTATTAGCGTTCCATTTGCATTTATTGGGCACAAACCAATCCCTAATGTCATCTTATTAGAACAAGAAAACTAAGAGCGTTTTCAGCTTATCAGCGACTATTACTTTGTACTTACCGTTTCAATTAAAAGACACACTGTATAATAAATATGAATAAAAGCTGGCACGTGATCACAACTACACATCCAAAACAATACTAAACAGGTCGTTAGAAAGTCGCGATGATGCCGCTTTTAAGCTTGAGTTGTATAAAGGCAATTATTAGTTCTGAAAAGTCTTATTTAGCATTATTTAGGTTACGAATTTGATCTTAAGGTTATATTTTAACATATTTTCAAACTTTCAAGCGACTTAGGTTATATTTTGGTTATTTCAAAAGCTTATAAGCATTTGTTTCCTATCGGCTATTTTAAGATTATGCCATAGTTAAATAACAAAATATTTTTGAAAATATATGTAAGTCTGCGTAGTTTTAGGTTCGGGAAACACATTTTTTCGTAATTTTATATTCATAGGAATTTCGACTACTTTTAAAAACAAAATATTTCCCTTGTATTTTAAATATAACTAAAAAGAATATTTATACTAATAATATCGATAGACCGTGAATTTTATCCTACTTTTATATAATATTTTGACAGTAAAATAGAAGGTGCATTAAAATCAGCAATTTGTGTCCGCTATTTCATGCAGTTTTATATCACGTATATTGAATGATAAATAATTATCATAATTTACCATTACAATATTACCTACCAAAGAGTTATATAAATACTAGAAATAATACCGTATATTAACCAACTAATCCAAAAATTAGAAGCAGTATGTAATATATTTTACTTAATGGTTTTAAGACTGCTTTCCGCACACTAATAGGTTGTAGTTGATAATTCGCAAGGAGCTAGTTAGAACCTTTTAGTGGCTAAATTAGAACTTTAAACCTACTAAGGATATATAAAGGTTATATTATAGCTGCACAAATATTTAATATTTAACCTTAAGGTTCTGAAATGTCGACAACTTTTAGGTTAACAGGAGGTTCTGTAGCGTAAGCCCTTTTGGTAACCAGGAGTTTGTGTAGCCGGCTAGAGGAGGTTGTTTTATACCATATTTTGTTACATGGGTTGGCTCTTGGTCTATAATGCGGATTTCTAGGAGTCGGTGTCTTTGTCCTTTTCGGCTTCATTTTCCTTGATGTTCGGCGTTTGGTTTTTATTCATTTCGGACTTGGTTTGTTGGTTAGAATAATAAAAATTCACTTTAGTTTAGTTCAGACCTCTTAGACTGATGTACATAGGCGGTAATAATTCAATATGTCGAGTAAGAGAGTCGCAGTCGCAAATAATATTTTAAATTATTTTAAAAAATCAAGAACAGAGGAGAGAGTAGAAAATGAAAAAAACAGTTGTTCAGCCAACAGATATTGCAGTTACTTCTAGTTCAACACATAATCAAAATGCAGATTTCATGGACACAGAACTTGCCGAACAATTAAAATACGATATCGGCGCATTTTTAACGCAAATTGATACCATCCCTGACATCACCAAATATAATTTATTGAAAAATCATTAGGTTCCTGAACCACAATATGAATTCCCCTTTTCAATTCACACCAAACGAGGACGGACGCGATGCAATTGCTCGGGGAAATACAATTGTATAAACACAGAATGGTGGACACTAAAAATGCATTTGAAGCTTTGCAGAAATGTGATAAAAACTATTTCCCACTAGTTCACCCAATTTTTAAAATTTTATGTACGTTGACCATTTCTGTAGCAACGGCAGAAAGAAGCTTTTCTAGTTTAAGATTAATTAAAAGTTATTTAAGATCCACCATCGCAGAAGATCGTCTAAATGGGTTAGCCTTATTGTATGTTCATAAAAATATTGAAGTAAATATTGAAAGTATAATTAACCGTTTCGCCAATAAAAAAAGAAGATTAGATTTTACAATTTAACTTTTGGATATTATAATTTTTTTCGTATGAATACTCATGTCTATGTTTTTATTTTATTTTTGTTTTATGTATTTTATTTTTGTGTGATCTACAAGTTGTTTCAGTTTTATTTCAAATTTAGAATTGTTTAGTTTCTTTTAATATACCTATCAAAAGCTAACAAACGTATTTCCTTTAAATTTTATCTCCATGTTCCTCGTCATGCCCGATCAGTAATATATTTTATAAAGTTTTATCCACATACGTGAAAATTTACAATTTTTTTTACAAGCATATTCAATATAGCTTAAGACTTGACCTTTGGGGATGCGCCCCCCAAGTTAAAATCCTAAAGCCGCCACTGTAATAAGGTCGTATCTACTTCCTAATACCATACCATTAAGCACAATTTTTGAACCCGTTGAAAACGTTCCATATCAACCGTAAGTAAACACGGACCACAAACATCACCATAATATTATTGAATTTGCTAAGTGTATCTGTTAATTTTATTTTAATATTTGTATACAGCATTTTCATTCCAGCAAATATTCTTTTATTTTTCTTCACTATATAAATACTAAAGGTCATAGCTGGTTCCGTACGTTAAACATTACTTAATTATTAATACGTTCCTAAATTCGTCACGTACAGGATGTCCTCTAAATTAATTTTTACCTAATTTCTACACTTGGAACTTCATTTTCGCAAATAGAACACCCAGTATCTTTTTTTTTTCTTAAACTGCAAAATTTAATTTACTATCGATGTCTGATGTTGATAATTACGTCTAGTCCTACACTAAAAGTTAAAACGCCCCCAACCGCGGTGTCGGAGCGCAATATAAACATATTTTTTTTACACATGGGTTTCGAATATTTTCCAGCAGCTTATTAGCTCTCCATATCATATAATATTATGTAATATATATGTAAAAAGTATTCTTGATTATTTTTAAATTATTTAATAAAAGTCTAAAAACCACACCCAAAATCATTTATTATTTTTCATCACATAAAACAACGTATTTCTAACAGCTCTTATTAACATATCTCTTCTAGTCAAGCCCTGGAACACATATACAGATCTTTAAACAATAAGGAATTTGTGCTGGGACTATTTTTCGATCTGAGTAGAGCTTTTGACACCGTCAATCGTGAACTACTGATGAGAAGGCTGAATGATGTGGGTGTGAGGGGAACGGCGGCCGCCTGGATATCTAGCTATCTACAATCACGCACACAAACGGTTGAGGTTGATGGTGTTCGTTCTAGAGTAGCATTCACAAATGAAGGAATACCACAGGGATCATGTATGTCACCCACACAGTTTAACATTTTTATTAACGAATTACCGAACAAAATCAAGGAATTCGGAACTGCCGTTCTCACGCCGACGACACTAGCGCCATAATAACCGACAAACAGGAGATAAAGGTCGTGGAAAAAGCACAGCATGTAGTTGTGAAGATAGCCGATTGGTGTAAGCTGAACAGACTCTCACTTAACGCCTCTAAGACGGTCGCTCTTTCGATTACAGCAAATAACAAAAGGCCTGATAAAAGTTTATTAATACGTATGGGCGGCAAATCCGTGAGGCAGGTAGATAACACCAAATTTTTAGGCGTAACCACGGACGAAAGATTAACTTGGGGCAACCATATTGACCGCGTCACACAAAAATTGAGTAGCTGTGTATTTCTCATAAGGAACATCAGGGACACTGTATCGCGTTCGGTCCTCAGGTTGCTTTACTTCGGACTGGTACAGTCGACTATGGCTTACGGTATAATGTATTGGGGAGGGGCAGGGGATGCAATTAGGGTCTTTATAAAACAGAAAAAAATCATTAGAACAATGACTAAAATAAATCAGAAAACCTCATGTAAAAATTACTTTAAAATGCTGAACATAATGACCCTCCCTTGCCTATGCATGTACGCACTGATAGTCAACATAAAAAAGCTATCAGGATCAATAAAAAAAAAGAGAAAATATACACAATTATGATACGAGAATTAAGGACAGCCTAGAATTGCCATTCTCCAGACTATCGAAGGGTCAGAAAAACCCGAACTATATCGGCATCAAATGTTTTAACAAGATTCTGAGAGTTGGAGGGTTCGCGGACATGAAAATAGATAAGTTTAAGCTCGAGCTGAAAGACTTTTTTGTTCGTGAATGTTTTTATTCAGTTGACGAATTTTTGAATTATTAATTGTTTGTTTTGTCGATGTACTTGTAATATGTAACTGTTGTACTGTTTGATTTTTATTTTTATTGTTATTTTGACGAGCCGACAATGTAATCTATTACATTATATAGCAAATAAAGAATTTGAATTATATCTTGTTATCTTCTGATACTCTCATTACTTGGTCGGCCGTTAGATCGTAAACAAAAACCTGTTTGTCTGGTTTGACGTAGGCGAACCACGTCGGAATGTACTTTACAGGGGATGATTGGTGACATATTAGTATACCAATGGAAATTGATATTATTGTTTATATTAGGCGACTTGTATACAGGTTGATTCACAAGGTTGGTAGGTTAGCCGTTTTGGAGAAACTAAGCATACGATTATTTCGCAAATTTTAGTGATTACTGAGGTTAATCCAATCTATAAAACTATAATAATGTGATATTTGAGGCACTTCCGGGTATACCACAAGTTTATCAGTTTACTTTTTATATCAGATTCCGCATCTGTTTTAGAGTATTTTGTCTTAACACTTCCCTATAAACATCTTCAACCGTTATTGAATAATGAATTTATTAAAACACACCAGCTGGTAGTTCAATAATATCTTAGAAAAAACATTTTTTTTTGAGAGATTTTATTCATAAAATTACAGGGTCGTCGCAAACTATTGTAGTGTGGTCGACTAGTAAAAATAGGTATAAGTCATTTTCTCAAATGAAACACCACACATATGTAATCAAATTATCTGAAGGAAAATAATAATTGATATTTATGCCTAACTAGTCCACAAATTAAGTCATGTATTTCAGCAAGTACCAGAAAAGTTTCTAGTTTTTATAACCGCATCCTCAGTGGTTAATATAGTTATTTACTTCAAAAGAAACTCACAATTGGAACAAATTATATAACTCTGTAAATAGATTAATCACAATAAAAATACTGGAACATTTTTAAAGAAAATTGATTTAAATATTTACATATTAAAATAAGTATCAGTCTACGAAAAAGAAATAAACTTGTAAAAGCCTACACAAAGATAATGATATTTGACTCAGTCACAAATATATATATCTACAATATATACAATCTTCACAACATATAAAATACCACATAATTGCAACTCCACAAATACTGACATTCAATGTAAGACACATGTCAAACAAAAACACATAACAGTTTCTAATTAACAGCCACTCGGGCATCCCGACACAGATACAAGAAATTATTTTAGTAACCCTGAGAACTTCTTAATTTCTTGTATACACTTCAAGTTATCCGGCAGTTTATTTTAGATCATAATGCCCTGGCAATAAATTGACCTTTGAGTCATATTGTATTTAAACTTGTTTATAGTGTAAACGGCTTACTCCTTGTATTTTTTATATTATGTGTATCACGAGTTTGTGGAAACTTCTGTAAATTTTTTTGAATAAGAATGCATACTTCATAAATGTATAGAACGTATATCGTTAAAATATTAAATTTCCGAAACACCGACCTACAACATTGTCTGTGACGAAGTCCAGCTGTCCATCTAACAATTCTTTTCTGCTTCACAAATATATCCTGCGTCATGGTAGAGTCACTCCATAAAAATACCACGTACCTCATGCGCGTCTCTACCTAGGCATAGTAAAGCATCAACACCTGCCTATGTCTCAGGACTGACCTCAGTGAGTTTATCAAATAAAAGGATGAATTTAACTGACCCACCACTCTCTCACAATAAAGCTTCCAGTTCAAACCGCTATCCATCCGAACCCAGAAGAAATCCACATGGTTATGTGGATCCACGTGGTTTTCTGACTAAAACAAGTTCATATTATATCGATCCCAAAAACTTTCTTCACCAATAACCGAAATATTCCGCCATGGACAATTCCCACAGCAGTCTGCAACACATCACTATTAGAATTTAAGAAATCAGATACGAATCCAACAATAATAAAATCACAATTAAGCAACATTCTGAACAATTTCCAAGAATATGACAAATTATATACCGACGCTTCAAAAAGCGAACATGGGGTAGGAGCCGCAATTATATACCCAGCAACATAATAGGAACATATAAACTTCACCCAAACTCAAGTAATTTCACTGCAGAACTCTTCGCAATTTTATACATCATACAATCTAACTCCTCAAATTTCCTTATTCTTACCGACTCACTAAGTTCCATAGATAACCTACAACAATTATATCCTAAAAACCCAATTGCAATCCAAATCAGAGAAACGCTTCAAGATTGTGACCGTATAGGAAAAAACGTCATATTTCTTTGGATACCTTCTCATATTGGCATACCAGGCAATGAACAAGCAGACCTTGCTGCAAAGGATGCCATAATAAATGAACAGACAATTACAATCCGGGAGGCCATGTCTACAGATGTAAAATCCTTCATGAAAATAAAAGCATATGAGAAATGGCAGAATCAATGGAACCAATCACAATCTAAATTATCCAAAATTAAAAAATCTACAAAACCATGGAATTTTACACCCGAAAATAGAAAACAGCAAGTAACCTTAACAAGGTTAAGAATAGGTCACACAAAACTGACCCACGAATTCTTAATTACCAAAGACGATAAACCAAAATGTGGCCCCTGTGACTCAGAATTAACCATCTAACATATACTCACCGAATGTCAAGAAACCAAGCAACATAGAATCACATTAGACCTTCCAGAAAATATAGAAGAACTACTGAGTAAAGAAAAATATCTCTCTAAAATATGTAAATTCTTATCTGTGCTTAATCTAAACCATAAATTGCAAATTTTTATATGTTACCAATATTATTTACGTATAGACATATTTTGTATACGTGTATATACGAGTATAATGTAAACTGTGCCGTCGCTAATAACCGATAGGGTTGATGCGACATTAAACAAATAAAAAAAAGTTCATATTAGTATGCTTTGAAAGTATAATGAAATATTGATAATATATATATATATAGTGACTATGGTTATTATTATTTCAGCCAAACTGCCAATTATTCGAAATGATAAAGACTATTATATCCCGTATGTGTTCCTAGAGAATCTTTACCAATTTTTGGATAAACAACTAAAGAAAAACCACCAACTATCTGAACTATTGGAAGTTTTGAATGAATTTACTTATGTTGTATTTGTCAGATATATAATTTTTGTTGATGGTTATTATTTTGAAATTAGTCAATTATTAAAAATATGACCGCAATACGTTTTAAGATATTTTCATATTTTAAGTATAGATAACAAATCAAGTCTTAACCTGTTATTTCACTATACAACAATTTACTGGTTTTCAACAGGCAATTATATGTAATTCCAGCTTTTAGCGTAGCGTGAAATATTTAAAAACTGAAAATGTGAGGTATTGTTTCTATAAAAATAATGACCCATTTGTAACACAAAATAGTTTAACTATAATAGCTATAGCACCTATAATTTCATTTTTTTCAAACAGTTTTAATATTGTTTATCTAGATAACAGTGTTTGAATGTGTACGAAAAAATATATTAAATAATAAAGCGCGTCGACCACTACTCATATTGTAGAGGCTTTTAAATATGAGTACTGATATAAAAAATATATCTTCAAATGTTGGTCCTCGTTAAAATCTATAATTATTTGAATTTTAGCCTCTTCTCGAGTGCAATGTTCTTATCATCCCTAATTCGTTTGAATCCCATCCGATGTTCTAAACGTATTTTTTGTAGTTATCCAAGTTCAGAGACCTCTAATTTTTGACATTTATTATAGTCCCAGTTCCTTTCAGATACCCTGGACGATTACTATACCTTCAAACTTATTGTTATTGTACTAGCTATTATCTAAGAGGCGCATATATTGCTGCATGCCAAGATACTGCCTAAAGATCAGTGGATATCTAGTTTATCTGGCGCATTATTCCTCACTTTTTCTTCATTAGATTATTATCTAGATTATTATCTAATGAAGAAAAAGTGAGGAACCCATAATAATCTAATGAAGAAAAAGTGAGGAATAATATCCGGAATCCTAATAAGGATTCGTGTTTTCTTTAAATAATATATAAATAACAATTAGCACATAATAATGGTTACCCTCTTCCAACCATTATGAAACTATATTTTAGATTCTATACGAGATTTGGACTTTCTTTTACAGTTGTAAGTCCTCCTGTGGAAAACATAAGATATGTCTCTCTTACTAATACCGGTAGCTATTGTCTTAAGATTGCTAAAATGATAAGAAGTAGTATTCCGGATATTGTCGTTAGTTTTAGAACTGTTAACAACGTTAGCCTTTGTCTAATGAATTCTAAAGATAGAACGAATTTTTTGAAATGTTCTTGTCAGGACTGTAATAGCATTTATATCGGCCAATCTGGCCGTAGGATCCTTACGAGAATCAAGGAACATTTGTAGTATTTATTACAACCGTTATAAGAATACCGATATTTTTAATACTCCATCTATTTATGCAAACCATCTAATCGCGACAAATCACAACTTCGATGTTCTGAATAATTCAACGTTATTACATAGGTGTAATAAGGGCTCCCGTTTAAATAATTTGGAGATTTTGGAGATCATGAAGGCTAAGTCAAATAATAGTGTCACTTGCTTGAATGACCAAACATCTTTCATTGAGTCCCCTATTATTAATTCACTCTTTAATTTGTAACGTGTTCAATTTTTGTGCCCCTCTTTACTGCTTTTTTTTTGCTTGCCTCATTTAAATTTACTATTTTTACGATTCTTTAGAATTTCAATTCTTTTTGGACATACTGTACTTATAGAAAAAAGTTAAACGTTTTTCGTTTTTTTTTCCTTTTGATATATTTGAATCTGGTCTTGGATGCATTAAAATTCTTATTTTATTTATTTACTCAACACAGGTGTTTGTTTTCGTGTAATGTTATTCATATTCATGTTTGATATTTTTTCTACACAGATGTTTTTGTAAGAATGGTAAGTTTTTTACCTTATGAACTTATGTATAGATTTGTTGCCCGTTGTACGTTTTATTTATTTATTTATTTTTTCTCTTATGCGTTCGTTTTTATCTTTATTGTAGGACTGATGATGGCTTGTTGAGCCGAAACTAGTTGAGTTGACTTTGAAAATGTTTGTTTGTTTTCTTTTATTTGAAACTGACACTTCACTTTGATGATGGATAGTTTATTTCGTTTTCTTTAAATGTCTGAATTGGTCTCTAAATATCGGGTATGGATCACTCTCGTGACTAGGTGTTTTTGAAAATTAGAGATAATCATAACCTAAGTTACGTTATTTAGTTACTTTCTAATGTTTTCAGAATTTTACCGGAATGTTTAAACATGTGCAGAAGACTATGGACAATGGTTACTGGCGTTAAGTGGCGATGTTTATTGTTTGTGGAAACTAAACGTTTTAATGTTTGTGTAGAGTTTGCGAGTTCTGAGGCTCTCATAAGATCTGACCATCCATGAGTGTATTAATGGTTGCTATGAGAAATTACAAAATCAAAAACGGCTTGTGAATAACCTTCTCAAATATATTTGTGAATCCAGTAGGTGTTCTTATTAGCCTAAGCTCATGCACCATTACACACATCTACAATTTCTCGTAAAAGCCGCACGAATGTTATGCGCCAAGATTTTGTATAATAATCCTGCTCGTGACAAGTCGGGTTTTAAATTATGTAAATGTAAATTTGCTACTATAAAAAATAATAAGTATATACTATTTTTGTCAAAAAAATAATTTTAATCTTTGTGTGTAAACAATTTAGAATGTTGCATAAGGTCTTGGAGAGTACGTTTCAAAAATACTCTCCCAGCCTTTAAACCAATTATGTTTAGGATCCTTCTCAACAGTTAACGTAACATTAATATTTAAGTAATTATAGCTGTTAGGTTTTACAACTGGCCATACAGGAATGCCCAACGAATTATCCTCCGCAACTGTAGGATTCCTACGAATAAATACTTATTAGATATTTATAAATTCAGGTAATGAAAATCACATACAAGTTCTTCACGAAGCTTATCCACATTTTCAGTAATCGTTTATGCGTCAGAGCATCTTCTGCGTCTAGTCGTTCGATAGGATTTGATGTAGCAATGTAGCGAATTTCTTCCGCGTGGCCAACACGTTCAGCATCTGAAAAGAAACAAGTAATACTAACACAGCAAAATACATCATAGGTATTAGAAAATAAATCTTTTTATGCACTCTCGTGTTCACTATACGAGTATAATAATAATAATTTTATTTTCAAATTTTAACAATCTAACATTAGTACAGAAAAAACAAATATTGAAAATAAATGCGGAAAAACCACTAACACCAACAATCTGTAGTTTGCGCGTGGCTGGATCCGAAGGTTTAATTTTCAATATCACCAACACTTAGATAAATAATTCTAGCATCAAAAAAATAAAGCATTCTAAAGATAACACTTCCGGCCACTGGCCAACTGGTACATGAAAACAAAACATGAAACAAAAATTATAACAATCCACAATATTAAAAAATTCAAAATAGATTGTATCAACACATCAAAAAACATATATACTTAAATTATCTATGCAGAATTTAGGTAGTTCATTAGAGGTTAAAAGTCAATTAAATTATGAACTAATGGCTTAGATGATAATATTCAACTTTTAGTTTTCTTTTTAAAATGAATATGCATAGAACTGTTCATTTTTCTAAGATCGTCTGGCACACAGGAATAAAGACGCGGAGCCAGAAACCGAAACGACTGTTGTCCTAGTTTTAGTCGAGTCTTAATTTGTGAATATACGAGGTCTGTTCAAAAAGTACCCGGAATTCTCATTTTTCTAAAAAAATATTTACTTATTCGTCTACATCTATATGGTCCCCTTCAAAGTAATCCCCCCTAGATATAATACACTTATGCCAGCGTTTTTTCCAGTCTTCGAAACACCCTTGATAGTCACTTTTTGTAATGCTCTGTAGCACTCTCAGCGATTCTGCCTTTATCTCTTCAATCGATGAAAAACGCTGTCCTCTCATGGGTCTCTTCAACTTTGGGAACAGGAAAAAATCACACGGAGCGATATCTGGTGAATAAGGAGGTTGGGGCATGATTAAAGTCTTGTTTTTAGCCAAAAAATCACGAATAAGCAACGATGAATGAGCAGGTGCGTTATCGTGGTGCAAAACCCATGAATTGTTTTTCCATAAATCGGGGCGTTTTTTTCGAATTGCTTCACGCAAACGTCGCATTACTTCAAGGTAATACTCCTTATTGACGGTTTGACCTTTTGGCAAGAATTCTTTATGCACTATGCCATTATAATCGAAGAAAACAGTAAGCAAAACCTTGACATTTGATCGAACTTGACGTGCTTTTTTCACTCTTGGTGACGTTGAGTGCTTCCACGTGGACGATTGTGCTTTTGTTTCGACATCATAACCGTACACCCATGTTTCATCACCAGTTATGACCCTTTCACGTAAATTTGGATCGTCGTTGACGTCGTTTAACGGCTCCTGAGCGATGGTAATGCGTTTGTTTTTTTGATCAAAATTCAGCAGTTTTGGCACGAATTTTGCTGCCACTCATTTCATGCCCAAAACCTTTGAAAAAATATGATGGCATGAGCCAACTGATATGCCAACTTCATCAGCAACTTCTCTAATTGTGATTCGGCGATCATCCATAATCATTTTTTCCACTTTTCCCACATTTTCATCGATTATTGACGTGCTGGGTCGACCGGAGCGTTCGTCGTCTTCAACGTCTTCGCGGCCATCTTGGAAACGCTTATACCACTCGTAAACACTTGTTTTTTTCATAGCAGACTCACCGTAGGCTCTCTGTAACATTTCGCACACTTGGTTACACTTTATTTCATTTTTCACGCAAAATTTAATACAAATTCTTTGACTCTTCAATTCTTCCATTGTTTAAACTAACAAAAATCGCCGAGCTCAAAAAAACCCGTCTACACCAGCCGCTACAAGACAGAATGTAAACAATGAATACAGCTGAAAATTTCACCATACATTAGGGACATGTGTACCAACACAATAACCACCGGACTCTCCAGACGCGCGCAATTCAAAAATTCCGGGAACTTTTTGAACAGACCTCGTACATGAGCTTGTTTGTAACGCGTGTTATGAAGATGAGCTATAGAATCCAGTAAACTTTTATTTTTGTGCTGTAATATTATAATTCGATAACCATATAGCTGTCTAATATCCATCACAAGACTTTCGGAATACCACAGCGCACTAGAATATGTTTTCTTTTTATTATATGTGATTTTTAGTATTTGTTTTTGGGTAGTTTTCAGAGGTTTCAAATGGATTCCATATGCTGCTCCCAGCCCGTAATTCCATACTGCAGTAATGATTGCACCAGTGCATAATATATTTTTATTAGATGGGATTTCGGTAAAATTTGTTTAAGTTGACGAAATTTGTATATTAAGCATCTTAATTTCTTTGTCAGCGATGTTAATTTTGATTCTATAAAAAATGTGCTAAGGTTGTATGTTTTGTCCCTATAATCAATGTGTTCTTTTGGGTGCTCAAGATCATCAAGCAGTGTGGGAAAAAGTATATAACTTTCATACCTAATTAACTTATTCTATTTTTGCTATAGGCCTTTCTGTCATTTTACATGAGCCATGATTCTAATTACTGATTTGTTATGCATAATTTGTTGTATGACATTTTTAATTTAAACAAATATTTATATTTTCTTGGTATGAGATTGGAACACAAACTATTGTGACGAATATTAAAATGTCCCCTACGCTTAGAGATAAATAAATACATGCGGCAACACCGCGTTGGCTATACTATTGTAATCAGATGTAATCGTTCCCGAAAGCTCGCGACTCTGTACATATTTAATAGGCTATACATCGTCCGGGACAGCGCTCTGGTAATTTGGTAGAATGTACCTCGCTTACAGTATAGATCTGGAATGGACGTACTCACTCCAGAATGTTGTAGAACAAACGACTATTTACTGGAACCGTTTGAGAAAGGAAAAAAACCATATAAATAGCCAACGTATAAGAGGGGCAGAAAATCAGTCATGAAGTGACGAGTCAATAGTTGAGAACAGTGTTGTGACATATTAATAATAGTGAATATAAATAGTACAAATAAATACAGTAATTATAGTGCATTAATGTTATTAGTTTGTTTAAGTGTTTAGTTATTAAGTGTAAATAAATTAGTTTTAATTAAAGCTCGTTATTATTTCACACAACGAAGCACAAAAACCGTTACACTATCATATAATTGGAACTATACTTTTTTATTTAGTTCCTTGTCATATTTTATCTACGTTTCGGCAAGGTAAATCTTGCCTTCTTCAGGACAATCTTATTTATTTATTTTTTTATATTATTTGTTTCTGGTTTTTAATAATAGGAACATGTTTCTGCTGGACAACAACTCTTGATGATTTTAATATTGGTAAAATGAATAGTTGTTGTCCAGCAGAAAAATGTTTCTATTATTAAAAACCAGAAACAAATAATATAAAAAAAATAAATAAGATTCTCCTGAAAAAGGCAAGATTTAACTTGCCCAAACTTAGACAAACTATGACAAGTACTTTAATAAAAAAGTATAGTGCCAATTATATGATTTATAGTTTGTGTTCGAACCTCATCCCAAGAAAATATTTGTTAAAATTATAAAAAACAAGGTTCAAGAAAAAATTTTTAATTTAGATAACAAGTTGAAATTTAAAAATCATATTTTCCAATTTATTTCATGTAATTGAAATTCAATTCAATAAAATACAATATTAACCATTAACAGTGTTATCCTGCAAAAAATAAAAGCTCCCACGAAGAAAAACATTATTTTTGTCTCCATGTAATTAGAAATAATGATTTGTATTTCTAGTCTTATTACTGATTTTACCTAGATATAAATATTTAAATTATACAGAACACGACACAGACGATTTTGAAAGGGGAACATTTTATGTCACAATTAGAATATTTGTAGTAGTTCGAAGGGTGAGTGTCACCTGTATAATTACAATAAGGAAATTAGGTCGTTACAGACCTTTTCTTTCTTCTAACTATAAATTTAATTATAAAATGAATTTGTGTCCGTAAATATAAATGAAAAATAATTTGTCCGCTATGCCACGAAATTATTTATAAATTTAATTTCCTTTAATTTGATTTAATTTAGTTTGATTTGATTTAATTTAATTGGATTTAATTTGATTGAATTTGATTTAATTTAATAATATTTTTCCGTATATAGACATGCTACTTATTTAGACTATAGTTTTTGTATTTGCTCTGTTAATGGGAAATAAAGATTTATTTATTTAACTATAATTTCACCATCACTCCAAGCAATGCTAGGGAGATTGGAATAAAATGCCTTAATAAATAAATAAAATAGGCACAACATATATATATATTATATTACAATTTTTAAAACAAATTTTTGAGAAACGTTAACATTGAAATTATTTATTTTATAAATTTGTGATATGTATTTGTGATATTTTAAATACAGTTTTGTTCATACATACACATACACATACACTATAAAATTATAGTCAGATAATGATGAAAAGAAAAAGGAGGAGATCCTCATAATTAAATAGGGGTTTTAAATTCATTATAATTTATATTATATAATTTAATGAGCAAGCAAAATATTAATTACGCAGTATTATTACTGCGTAATTAATATTTTGCTTGCTCATTAAATTCACCATAGATATTTTATTTGGTTTGTGATAATATATAAAGCAATAGATGCAAATGCTTTTTAGGTAGTTTCATTATAAAAAACGTAGGTTTTATACATACCGTCAATAGTTTTGTTGAAACCTCCTAAGACGCCATCGTAAGAAAACTGATAGAAATAGACTGGAACATGAGGTGCTAATAACTGGGCTTGTTTTATTACACCACGCGTGAATCTATTATCACTTTCATACTGAAAATATCATAGGATATAAGTGAATGAGGGACTAGATAACAACAAATTTAATTAAGTCCAGACTTGCAACAAAACCACGAACCGAACGTCGCAGCGAAAACCATCGTGCCTACGTGTGGATGGGCAATGCATTCCGCATCGTAACAAAGCCGCGAACAATTTTGCGAACACCACAACATCTGCGCGTACCACTGGTTGTCAGTATTCCGCAGTCACATCAGAAGATATATTGCGCGGTCTCGTTCGCTGCTCTGTTGCAAGTGTGCACGCAGCCCTAATTTACTAAAATCGGAACGCCGTTATGTTCGCCATAATGTTCACGACAATGTATGCGCCTCTTGATGGTATTGTTTTTAAATATCTCCATGTTCGCAATGAGGATTTGTTGCAAGTCTGTACGCACCTTTAGGTTACGAACTTTCGAAAGATGAATAAGTCGATGCTCGCGATTTTGTATAATTACCTTAATAATAATGTTGACATCTACATTAATTATATTGAAAGCGAAGTATATATTATATGAGTTGTATGTAGGAAATGAAAGATGAAATAAATTTAATAATTCCTTCTAGGAATCATAGGCCAAAGAAATAAAGAATCAACTTAATTATTGTTAACCGGCAACCCATACATCCACTATTTAACAATCTTAAATTTAACTTTAATGCCAAAACCGGACCAATGATTAACAAAAAGAAATACCTAAGTAAAACACCATTAGGCATTTTTTAATTATTGTGATGTGAATTAGGTTTTAGTTTTTGTGTTTTACAAAATTGTTCTTTCACGAAATGACATTAATATATTTCTCGTCTCTTATCGTCACATTTAATTTGAACAATGCGGTAAGCTAGCTTTTTGTAAAAATCCATAATTGAACCACGAGGTCTGGTACCTCGAAACATATATGGTTCGTTGTTTGTTTGACTCATGATCCCTAGAGGGATTTATTAAATTTGTTTCGTGGAGATTAGACTTTCTTACACAATAATATCACACTTCACTTAAATACTAAGTACTTCTTTAAATTATTCAGTTTGGTATTACCCTATTTTAAATATTTTAGTTAAAATGTATCATTCATAAATTAGCTTATGTGCTTTTTTAAGAAAAATATGTTAAATGTCAATATTTTATTTTATCATTTATTTATATATTTTAAAAAATTAAATTTAAAATTTAGTCTGATCAACAAAAACAAAGATTATATAATTTCACCCATTTGTGACAAAGTTATGAACAAAGTAAAAAATGTTTTCTATTATTTATGGACTAACTACGTTAAAAATTTTCATTTTTAATTCTTCAATTTGTGAAATGAAGCCCATGAAGATGGGATGTTGCGAAGCATGTTGATAACTTTGTAATTTGAACAAGTACAGCATTTAAAATGTAAAGCAGATAATATTTATAAGTTTATAATTTTTTCAACATTGATAGAGAGTATTTTATAAAAAAATTAATAAATTGTTACATCCTCTAAAATCGTTATGAAAGAAACAAATATGAATAGTTCAAACATAAAATAAAACATAGTAAAGATATAGTTTAAAATATAATTTCTATTTGAAAAGCCAGTTTTTTGAAATCCACTACAGTTGAAACACATATAAAACCATACCAAATAAGATAATTAAGATTCGTATAAGAAAACTTGTATCAACAAATTACATGTAAATATAATGTAGTGACACATTTTGTACTTTTCCCTCTGAAAATCACGTGGAAAGTTATAGTTTTTTTTTCAAAAGACTGAGATTATTAGAAACCAATTACGTACTTAGATATTTATTTGCAACTGACTAACTTTTTCTTACCCGTACTACTGGTCCCATGCGATTTTCAAAAGTACTATCACCAACGTAAATTTTTTTAATTGCAGTTCCAACAATTTTTTTATCAGTTTCTGTGTTGAAATAAGTTGGTACTAACTGTTCAGGATATCTATCAAATATATTAGCTTCCTTTCGCACATATGATAGAGCTAAAAATTAAATTGAATATTTAATAATCAATTTAAAAATATTTAGTTAGATCTTACAATCAATTATTGCTATACGTTCCTCCGAATTCATTCCCATTAAGACTGGTACTTTGTTAAAATTGCCTTCAGCGAATAACTCAAACATTGGAGAAGTAAGGAAAGCATCTTCATTTTCCGGTTCAAGACTGATGGCTGGTTGTGACTACAACAATAAGAGTTCATGAAAACAACAGTTACAATAAAAATTTATAAAATAGCTCCTCTCTATACTGAAGTTTTCTATTTTCTCAGATGAACAATGATATTTACTTTACATTTAATACACCATAAAATAAAATTATTTTATACTTATATACTATATCAATAACCCTCTTCTATACTATATACTTTCCATGGTTTGTTTTAACATTTCAAAAACCAAAAATAGGGTGGCGTTTTCAAATATAATCAAAATAAACTAAAACACTAAAAAGTGTTATTACTTTGGATGTAAAAATAGTTACCTACAAATTTTCTCCAGTCACAAAAAATCACTAATAATCATTTATATCTAAATTCGGTATTTACGATTAAAAATTTTACAAAACATCTCATTTGAATATAAATGCCTGTATGATATAAGCACAAATTATAGAAGGCACTAGATTAATTTAGTAACGCCAACTTTGCCTGAACTATCGTTTCGATAACAGTAAAAATGCATTTTGAAAATCTGCTTTCCATTTTTGGCTCAAACAATCCTATACAGTTCTGAAGCAGCTGCACAATAAAATTATGGTATGTTCTATCAAAGATTAATGTACACAATAGATAGTCAGCGTATATGGGAAATAAAACAAAAATCGAAACTGTCTCGACACGAGCTACATCTATTAGAAAAACATGCAACCATGGAAACTGTAGATGGCGTTATATGTATTGTGTTGAAATAAAATAATCATATGGGCAATGTTAGACAAGGACGAGTATACTTTCCCCTACGAGGTGGGAGTTTGTTTTTATATTATAGGTATCATATATGTACTACTGTGCAGCAGTGTTTTTTTGTCGGGTAATATAAAATTATATGGTATACCTATCTACGCAAAGATTAATGTGTATGTACGAAAATAAAAACTAGCTGTTGCCCTCGAGGCACGAATAGCTCTCCATATTTAAGTGTAAAAGTAATAATTTTATGACTTTTTTGTCATTTATCTAAATTTTTGTTTTGTTTTAGACATCAGCTATTTTTTTTTTTTTTTGTATCGGGTTTTGTGCCTTTTTCTTCTCTTTGGAGGCACTATTTATACGCAGATATTTTATATTTCAGATCTAGGCCAAATTCTTGCAAAATAATTGATTTTTTTTTAGTTTTATTATAAAATTTATTTTTCCCCCTTTTCTACTATTTACGAACGCCTATGTAAACAAAATTGTTATGCTGCATGTTGTAGGTTATCCGTTAAGTGGTTTTTGAGTTATCACGGATACAATTTTTTCCTGACCCTTTTATAGAATTTTCACGGACGCCTATGGAACATTAATTTTTGTCGTGTATTTTTAAAACCAATTCAACTAGTTAAATATAAAAATTTTTACATTTTAATTTTTTTTTCATTTTACCCCTTTTTTTTACTATTTACGAACGCCTATGTAAATAAAAATTTTATGCTGCATTTTTTAGGTTATCTTATATGAAAGCTATATATAATTAGCCAATTTTTCTGGTATATTTGGGAAACATTTTTTTTCGTTTTTGACTCTTTTTTTAAGACTATTTTCGAACGCCTGTGTGAACTAATTCTTTTATGTAACATTTTTTAGGTTATATTCTATCACACCTATAAAAAATTATTCAATATTTCGGATAAGTTTAAGAACTATAATTTTTTTAATTTTTGAACCCTCTTTTAAACCCCTTGCCTACGCTCAATGTTAATCACCACCTATAAATAGCCTATAGTATTTTCGTACCAAATGTGGTTAAAATCCGTTAAGTGGTTTTTGAGTTATCACGGATACAAATTTTTTCTGACCCTTTTATAGAATTTTCACGGACGCCTATGGAACATTAATTTGTGTCGTGTATTTTTAACACCAACTCAACTAGTTAAATATAAAAATTTTTACATTTTAATTTTTTTTATTTTACCCCTTTTTCTACTATTTACGAACGCCTATGTAAATAAAAATTTTATGCTGCATTTTTTAGGTTATCTTATATCAAAGCTATATATATTTAGCCAATTTTTCTGGTATATTTGGGAAACATTTTTTTTTCGTTTTTGACCCTTTTTTAACACTATTTTCGAACGCCTGTGTGAACTAATTCTTTTATGTAACATTTTTTAGGTTATATTCTATCACAACTATAAAAAATTATTCAATATTTCGGATAAGTTTAAGAACTATGATTTTTTAAATTTTTGAAACCTCTTTTAAACCCGTTGCCTACGCTCAATGTTAATCACCACCTATAATTATCCTGTAGTATTTTCGTACCAAATGTGGTTAAAATCCGTTAAGTGGTTTTTGAGTTATCACGGATACAAATTTTTTCTGACCCTTTTATAGAATTTTTACGGACGCCTATGGTACATTAATTTTTGTCGTGTATTTTTAACACCAATTCATCTAGTTAAATATAAAAATTTTTACATTTTATTTTTTTTTTATTTTACCCCTTTTTCTACTATTTACGAACGCCTATGTGAATAAAAATTTTATGCTGCATTTTTTAGGTTATCTTATATCAAAGCTATATATAATTAGCCAATTTTTCTGGTATATTTGGGAAACGTTTTTTTTTTCGTTTTTGACCCTTTTTTTAAACTATTTTCGAACACCTGTGTGAACCAATTCTTTTATGGAATATTTTTTAGCTTATATTGTATCACAACTATGAAAAATTATTCCATATTTCGAATAAGTTTAGGAAATATATATTTTTTATGTTTTGACCCCTTTTCCACTATTTACGAACGCCTATGAAAGTAAGTTATTCATCACACATTTTATAGGTTATATTCTATCAAAACTATCAATAACTAGTTAATATTCCTGCTATTTTTAAGAAATACGTTTTTTTTTAATCTTTTTTACCCCATTTTACACTATTTTCGAACGCCAATGTGGTCTAATATTTTATGTTCAATATTTTAGGTTATATTCAATTAAATGCGTAAAAAATTATGCGGTATTTCGGATAAGTTTAAGAACTATGAATTTTTTTAATTTTTGAACCCTCTTTGAAACCCTTTGCCTACGCTCAATGTTTCCCAAAATCTAATCAGCTCCTTGCCATGTCCAATAGTATTTTTGTACCAAATTTGGTTAAAATCTGTTAAGCGGTTTTTGCGTTTTCGTGGATACAGACAGACAGACAGACAGACAGACAGACAGACAGACAGACATACAGACAGACAGACAGACAGACATTTTTTTAAAACTACTTATTTATGTATAAAATGACCAAAAAGAGGTATTTCCGGTGAAATTAAAAAAAAAATTTTTTTCATGAAACTAATAGTCTCCATATATACATATATTACATATATGATATGGAGAGCTAAAAATACTATAATAGTATAAATATACAGGGCTGGTTCATTAAATGTTTTAGACAATAATTTTAAATGACTAAAATAATATTATTTTAGTCATTTAAAATTTCGGATATAAGGATGCATCAAAAATTTATATTTAAATTAACGAAATTTGGCGTTATAGATAAGACTTCCGGTTATTACCTGATTCAGTTTTAAGGATCAAACTCAAACAGCAGATTCAACTTGTCGTTAACATTATGAAAAAATAAATCTCAGAGGCGGGTAAATTAAAGGGGCATACAGGCGTGAAATGCTACCCTAACTTTTTTATGCACATTTTTTGCGTGTGTTTCAATTCGGAGATGTAAAATCTAACAAATTATATACGTAATAAATGTATCCTTCTGTGATATTGATAGAAAGTTATCGTTATCGCGTAATATCGATTTTAAGAAATATTAATATTAAAAAGGCTGTGCTTTTTACAAGTTGCTGAAGTAAATAAAGTTTGAAATTTCCAGCATGACAATAATTATTTAAAAAATACGGTTTCGAAATGCAGGATGTAAAAAATTAGAATTTTTAATCTGTTTTTAATGAAAATTTAAATCTATTGAGATATATGGTTCAGGGTTTTTGTGAAATGTATTTTACTCCAAAGATTCTACTCATCGATTATAACCGAATTAATTTACTCAAAAATATCTATACTAGTAAAATAACACAATTATCTACTATTTACGAACGCCTATGTATTCAAAATTGTTATGCTGCATGTTGCAGGTTATCCGTTAAGTGGTTTTTGAGTTATCACGGATACAAATTTTTTCTAACCCTTTTATAGAATTTTCACGGACGCCTATGGAACATTAATTTTTGTCGTGTATTTTTAACACTAATTCAACTAGTTAAATGTAACATTTTTTACATTTTAATTTTTTTTTATTTTACCCCTTTTTTTACTATTTACGAATGCCTATGTAAATAAAAATTTTATTCTGCATTTTTTAGGTTATCTTATATGAAAGCTATATATAATTAGCCAATTTTTCTGGTATATTTGGGAAACATTTTTTTTTCGTTTTTGACCCTTTTTTAACACTATTTTCGAACGCCTGTGTGAACTAATTCTTTTATGTAACATTTTTTAGGTTATATTCTATCACAACTATAAAAAATTATTCAATATTTCGGATAAGTTTAAGAACTATGATTTTTTAAATTTTTGAAACCTCTTTTAAACCCGTTGCCTACGCTCAATGTTAATCACCACCTATAATTATCCTGTAGTATTTTCGTACCAAATGTGGTTAAAATCCGTTAAGTGGTTTTTGAGTTATCACGGATACAAATTTTTTCTGACCCTTTTATAGAATTTTTACGGACGCCTATGGTACATTAATTTTTGTCGTGTATTTTTAACACCAATTCATCTAGTTAAATATAAAAATTTTTACATTTTATTTTTTTTTTATTTTACCCCTTTTTCTACTATTTACGAACGCCTATGTGAATAAAAATTTTATGCTGCATTTTTTAGGTTATCTTATATCAAAGCTATATATAATTAGCCAATTTTTCTGGTATATTTGGGAAACGTTTTTTTTTTCGTTTTTGACCCTTTTTTTAAACTATTTTCGAACACCTGTGTGAACCAATTCTTTTATGGAATATTTTTTAGCTTATATTGTATCACAACTATGAAAAATTATTCCATATTTCGAATAAGTTTAGGAAATATATATTTTTTATGTTTTGACCCCTTTTCCACTATTTACGAACGCCTATGAAAGTAAGTTATTCATCACACATTTTATAGGTTATATTCTATCAAAACTATCAATAACTAGTTAATATTCCTGCTATTTTTAAGAAATACGTTTTTTTTTAATCTTTTTTACCCCATTTTACACTATTTTCGAACGCCAATGTGGTCTAATATTTTATGTTCAATATTTTAGGTTATATTCAATTAAATGCGTAAAAAATTATGCGGTATTTCGGATAAGTTTAAGAACTATGAATTTTTTTAATTTTTGAACCCTCTTTGAAACCCTTTGCCTACGCTCAATGTTTCCCAAAATCTAATCAGCTCCTTGCCATGTCCAATAGTATTTTTGTACCAAATTTGGTTAAAATCTGTTAAGCGGTTTTTGCGTTTTCGTGGATACAGACAGACAGACAGACAGACAGACAGACAGACAGACAGACATACAGACAGACAGACAGACAGACATTTTTTTAAAACTACTTATTTATGTATAAAATGACCAAAAAGAGGTATTTCCGGTGAAATTAAAAAAAAAATTTTTTTCATGAAACTAATAGTCTCCATATATACATATATTACATATATGATATGGAGAGCTAAAAATACTATAATAGTATAAATATACAGGGCTGGTTCATTAAATGTTTTAGACAATAATTTTAAATGACTAAAATAATATTATTTTAGTCATTTAAAATTTCGGATATAAGGATGCATCAAAAATTTATATTTAAATTAACGAAATTTGGCGTTATAGATAAGACTTCCGGTTATTACCTGATTCAGTTTTAAGGATCAAACTCAAACAGCAGATTCAACTTGTCGTTAACATTATGAAAAAATAAATCTCAGAGGCGGGTAAATTAAAGGGGCATACAGGCGTGAAATGCTACCCTAACTTTTTTATGCACATTTTTTGCGTGTGTTTCAATTCGGAGATGTAAAATCTAACAAATTATATACGTAATAAATGTATCCTTCTGTGATATTGATAGAAAGTTATCGTTATCGCGTAATATCGATTTTAAGAAATATTAATATTAAAAAGGCTGTGCTTTTTACAAGTTGCTGAAGTAAATAAAGTTTGAAATTTCCAGCATGACAATAATTATTTAAAAAATACGGTTTCGAAATGCAGGATGTAAAAAATTAGAATTTTTAATCTGTTTTTAATGAAAATTTAAATCTATTGAGATATATGGTTCAGGGTTTTTGTGAAATGTATTTTACTCCAAAGATTCTACTCATCGATTATAACCGAATTAATTTACTCAAAAATATCTATACTAGTAAAATAACACAATTATCTACTATTTACGAACGCCTATGTATTCAAAATTGTTATGCTGCATGTTGCAGGTTATCCGTTAAGTGGTTTTTGAGTTATCACGGATACAAATTTTTTCTAACCCTTTTATAGAATTTTCACGGACGCCTATGGAACATTAATTTTTGTCGTGTATTTTTAACACTAATTCAACTAGTTAAATGTAACATTTTTTACATTTTAATTTTTTTTTATTTTACCCCTTTTTTTACTATTTACGAATGCCTATGTAAATAAAAATTTTATTCTGCATTTTTTAGGTTATCTTATATGAAAGCTATATATAATTAGCCAATTTTTCTGGTATATTTGGGAAACATTTTTTTTTTCGTTTTTGACCCTTTTTTTAAGACTATTTTCGAACGCCTGTGTGAACTAATTCTTTTATGTAACATTTTTTAGGTTATATTCTATCACAACGATAAAAAATTATTCAATATTTCGGATAAGTTTAAGAACTATGATTTTTTTAAATTTTTGAACCCTCTTTTAAACGCTTTGCCTACGCTCAATGTTTTCCAAAATCTAATCAGCTCCTTGCCATGTCCAATAGTATTTTTGTACCAAATTTGGTCAAAATCTGTTAAGCGGTTTTTGCGTTTTCGTGGATACAGACAGACAGACATTTTTTTAAAACTACTTATTTATGTATAAAATGACCAAAAACAAGTATTTCCGGTGAAATTAAAAAACAATTTTTTTTTCATGAAACTAATAAATAGTCTCCATATACCTATTACATATATGATATGGAGAGATAAAAATATTCACAAAAAAATAACTAAGCAGCCAAAGATTAACTTATTAATCTTTGGTAGTATCAAAGATTAAATTAAATTTAATATATTAATTCTCTTCAAAACAAAATCAGTAGGTATGAAAACAATGAAAATCGCAATAACAGAGACAGACTATTATAATAGGTATACCTAATATAATATAGGTAGCAATGATAATTTTTTTATTATAGGTATTATAAGATCTACAACAATCTTGTTACATCTTTGCCACATTGTCTACGTGAAATATTTAAAATATATGTAATAAATTGAAAAAGTACCTAGTCCATTCTTAACTGGAGTTATAATTTTGACAAAGAATAATGTACATTAATACCTATTTGATTTCGGTATTGGTATAAAAGTCTAATATTCACGAAATAAATTTGATATAATAATCATTAATCCATGCCATACAACATGTTTCAAGACTAGACCAGTCCCATAATCAGTGGCGAGCAATAATTAAATCAAAAGCTTTTAGATATTTAGATTTTTTTATATTCATCAACAAATTATTACAATGGAGTCAAAAGTATGTTTCTATCTAAAAGCTTTTCATTTAACGATTGTTCGCCACTGATCATGGGACTGGTCTAGTCTTGAAACATGTATGACATGGATTAAATATTATTATATTAAATTTAATTCATAGAGATTAGGCTTTTATTTCAATACTGTACTTGTAATAAATCACCCTGTGTGTTTCTTTTACCGACGAATCGGCAACAGCACGACACACACCACATTTGCTTGTTTTTTTTCTACCCTCCCTGCGTATCCCCTCCAGATTAATACAGAATTTCATCAATTTCTCTCTCTGACAATACAGCATTGCCGGTGCATATCTGTTGCAAATGATGTAAATAATTGTTATACGTTGCGTTTTGTTTCTGATATTAATAAACTACAAAACGGTGTCTGGCTGTGACAATACTGCTCTATGCTGTACACGCTAGTATACGCCACGTAGTGGCAGGCATACTTAGAGATGTTCTGATTTTAATGCATTGGGCTGACTATCTATTGTGTAGATTAATCTTTGGTTCTATTAAAAACATGTTTTATGTGATGCGATTTCGGTTTGTTTTAACATTTAAACAATACAAATTGGGTGGTATTTTAAATATGAATATAAATTAGAATAATAAAATGCTTTCTAATTGGGCAAAACTTCTTCCGCAGCACCTTAATATGTGGATTATTTATAACTAATTAATAAATTATTAAACATATAATCCTACTATTTTAGTTTTGGTTGAAGCCGTATCCATAGTTTTAGCATCCACTGATTGCAAGTACGTTTTCAAATCCTCACTACTGATATCGCTTCCAATGCTAGCATTTAATGTTTGAGCCAGATCAATTGCATATGCTTTTGGCGTATCCAGATATGTCCACATGTTTAATGGTGAGCCACTTTCTCCTATAGCAGCCCTAAAGAGGCCTACAAATCATTAAATTTACATTTTAATATCATCATCAATTTGAACCTTACCCCAGTGAATTTGATAATAGGATACACTTCAAATTTTGTTAGAAGAGGTTTATTGTTTGTTGTATATCGTTGAAAAAGGATTTTGTTTTCAAAAATGTTTCGCCTATTTGCCAGATTTAATTGAAAGTGGATGTAAATTACATTAAATAATATTTTTTAGAACATTATAAAACGTAAATTACTTGCCTTTAGATTGTTGGCTGAGTATTTGATATCCAACAGAAGCTGATCCTGCACTTTGTCCCATAATGGTAATTTTTTCTGGGTCACCACCAAATAAATGAATATTTTTCCTAGTCCATTTAAGGGCAAAATTTTGATCTTTAAGACCAGCATTACCAGGAATTACCTTGTCGCCTGTGGAAAGGAATCCAAATGTTCCGACGCTAAAAAAAATCGACATTGTATTATATTATGCCAAGCTATTTGTAAAATAAAACGAAACATAAAATAATAATAGACAAAAACAAAACTATTATGATGCAAAAAAATCGAGAATTGAATCGATTTGAATATACTATTGTTTAGCAGAGTTAAAGAAAATCAAACAAAGCCTTTCATTTAGTCAATAAGGAAGAGGTCTAAAATTAGAAGAAATTGAAATAGGGCGTTCATAACTTCTTGCGTTTCAACTTCTTAGATTAAACCTGAAGTTGATAGTTCATTGTAAGATAAGAAAAAACTTGCCCTTTTCTGATAAATGAAACAAAAAGGATGATAATTCTTTAAAGTTCCTTACGATCAACTTTTTCGCAGATCGAATAAATTCAGCATTAAAGCAACATGTAATTTTGAACTAAGGTTATAATATCTGCTTCATTCTTTATCAGGTGACCTTTTTTATTTATTTGTTTTACATAAGTCGCCGGTTTCACTGCAGCCTCGTGGGCTTATTGTGAAAAGTCCTCGTATTTTGCGCCACTCAATCCAACAACCCTGTACCGTCCACTAACTTGTGGTGTTCAGTTATGTATTGCGTGTCAATATCTGCTGGCGCAATTAGCCCCATTTTATTTAGGTGGTCTGCAGATAACAAGCGCTTTTTTGGAGTGAGCATTATTTTGTACCGTCAGGCCCATAACCCCCCAGCGACCCCAACTGTTTTTAAACTATGGAACATTTCGCTCAAAGGTTTGTACATCAAACCATATTTATAATCATGTTGTTTACTTATAAGATGCAAAATCACACTAAGTTTTGCATACTTTTTTAATACGGTTTAAGCTTCTAATTTAATAAATGTTCAAACTGACTTCCGTTTGCTAAGATGCAGTAGCCAAGCATATCACAAACGTGTTACATGGAACGTTGGATCATCTCTGGAAGAATACTATATTGGCTTCTGCCCTGATACGTGTTTTTAATGCCTCGGTGGTCGATTTTGATATACTGTTACACACGTTTATCTATTAAATCTTTTAAAAAATATCACCATAAAAAAGTACATCTGAATTAAATTCGGATATCACTCAATATGCCCTCGTCGGCCAATCCACAAATTAGGGAGAACAGTATAATAAGTAACGGGCATATTTAACAAAACGAGACTTAATTTCGAGAATTTGACTATCAATATATACGAACAATACTTTCACCATTCGACCGTTTCGTCATTACATCATACATTACCTCCATGTGATGGTAATTATGCTTGTTGGGGTCAGCTACTTTTCGCACAGTCGATATAGTGAATTTTTATTCACTCTGTGAAGCTTTGTTCACTCAGCATATTACTAACGTAAACTAGATGTCGCCAAAGACATATCCTTTACAGTACTTAAATAGTTTCTAACTCGAACAGAATAATGTGGAGAAGCCCCAGCATGTAAAAATAATATTTTCATTATGTCGGGATTATCTTGATTACACTATGTGCTGATATGAAGTTTTCAAAAAATGGGGTTAGCTGTATAAACCTTTTAGCGTAGTGTTCCATAGGGGGAGTTACGGGTTAACGGTACAAAATAAATGTTCATCACAAAAAACCGCTTGATTTAGAACAAATTTACGTGGTTTTGCGTTTTCGGCAGGAATAAAAAGGAGAAAAGATATGAATTTTATTCCAGTTCATTAATATACATTACGAATGATGTAAAGTAGCGTAGCTATAAAGGCTGTGGCCCACGACACATACATTGTATTCCGGTATGTATTTGAAAGCTAACTGGAGGCGCGGTGTATGGGACCTAACAAGTCCGTAGGATACGTAAGAATAAACAATTTTTGACAAAACTCAATTTTATTTAAGTAAGTTTTCTTTATTTGGGTTGTAGGTCGTAAACAATAAAACTCAGTTTTAAATATCACTAACGTTTCGATCTATATTCATCATCCTCAGAGTGCTGCAAAATACAAACGCATACATTTAAAATATTATCAAAAAACAATCAATTGAAAATTATATAAAAGAAAAAAAAAAAAAAAAAAAAACAAAACACATTAAAACAGGAACATAAATTCAAAACATTAAAATAAAAAATACAACAATCGAATTATAATATTTGAAGACAGGTAACACTTACAATTTTTTTGAGTTTCTTTTGTCTTATTATAATGTCAGCCATAGAAACAATTAACAATTAGGGTTTCTCTAAATATCTTTTGATGCAATTAGTAATTCCTATATTATATGAAATAATATATGTATTCATCCAGTAATATAATTTAAATATGGTTTATTAGTCGTTATAGGAACCAACAAGAGTGTTAAAATTTTTATGTGTATTTAAAGTTGGAAACGAAATTCTTCCTTTATTGAATTTATCAGTTGTGCTTTTTTTTGTACAGTATAGTAAAAAAAAAAAATAAAATTTATTTTTCATAGACATCAACTAAACAAGAGGAAATAGGATATTTTTAAGATTACCGGGAACATTTTTAAAGTTTACTGTGTATTCTTTTAATAATATTAAAATAACATTGACTTATTCCCTGTGTGTCCTGTTGTTTATTGGCGTTATTTTCATGTCTTTTTATTAGAAACATCTGGTGTAGTAGTCTTTTTCTATAGTTTGTCTGTCGACCGATAATTTTAGTGTTTTCGAAATCGAAATTGTGATGGTTGTTGTATGAATGTTCTGTTAGCCCTGTTTTTCCCGTATTGGTAAATAGATTTTGTGGTCTAACGCTACGTTTGTGTTCTTCTAATTCTAATTGTTTCTATGGCTGACATTTTAATAAGGCAAAAGAAACTCAAAAAAATTGTAAGTGTTACCTGTCTTCAAATATTATAATTCGATTGTTGTATTTTTTATTTTAATGTTTTGAATTTATGTTCCTGTTTTAATGTGTTTTTTTTTTTTTTCTTTTATATAATTTTCAATTGATTGTGATAATAATTTAAATGTATGCGTTTGTATTTTGCAGCACTCTGAGGATGATCTAATATAGATCGAAACGTTAGTGATATTTAAAACTGAGTTTTATTGTTTACGACCTACAACCCAAATAAAGAAAACTTACTTAAATATTTAACAGAAGGTCAAAAAAACTTAGCAAAATATTATAACCCAATTTTATTATTCAACATAGTTGCCTTCGACGACACTACAACGAGTATAGCGATTTTCCAACTTTTCGATACCACTTTTATAGTACGATTTCTCTTTCTCGTTAAATAGGCCTCGGTTGCAGCGATTACTTCATCATTGGACTGAAATTTCTTTCCAGCAAGCATTCTTTTGAGATCTGAAAACAGGAAAAAGTCGCTGGAGAATACGGTGGGTGGGTAAGCAATTCGAAACCCAATTCATTCAATTTTGCCATAGTTTTCATCGGTTTGTGACACGGTGTATTGTCTTGGTGAAACAACACTTTTTTCTTTTGCAAATGGGGCTGTTTCTTTGCGCTTTCAATCGATCCAAAAGTGCACAGTAATAGTCGCTGTTGATGGTGGTTCCTTTTTGGAGGTACTCGAGGAATATTATTCCGTTCGCATTCCAAAATACAGCCGCCATCACCTTGCCGGCCGCCTGTTGCGTCTCGGTGTGGATTCAGTTCGTCGGTTGCTGTTCACTCAGCTGACCTGACCGTCTTTTGAATTATGGTGTATAATAGTGAAGCCATGTTTCATCCATTGTCACAGATCGACGATAGAATTTCATTTTATTGCGGTTTAACAGCGCCAAACACTCCTCTGAAGCATCAATTCGTTTTTGGTCGACTGTGAGCTCACGTGGCACCCACTTTGCACAGAGCTTTCGCATACCCAAATGTTCATGTAAAATAGTAAAAACATTACCATCTGATATATTTACAATGGCAGCTAGCTCGTGCACTTTCAATTTGCTATCTTTCATAACCAATATCTGATTTTTTTTTGACTTTTTTTGGAATAACAGCCTCATTTGGGCGTCCCCTGCGCTCTGTATCATTTGTGCTGGTATGACCACGTTTAAATTCAGCATTCATTTGTCTCGATGGAGCAGAGTTCGGATAATGTTTATCAAGCCATTGTTTTTTATTCTTTTTCTTTCTTGGGTTTTAAGGTTCTTCTAAGCAAAATTTTTTTTCTCTTGAAATATGTTTATTTCAATGTCACACACGTACTACGTTTCGGTTTATTCGCCTTCCTCAGGTACATCTCGTTTCTAAAAATTTTTTTTTTTTTTGTAAGCAGAATTAAAAATAAACAAGTAAGTGGTACATTTACACTACATCACAACAACATTCAGTGTAAAAAGGTAATATATAAAACACATACACAATTACATATAATATTCTTAAAATTATTTTCTATTTTGAAATTTTTTGTTTTTACCTTACCAACATCGTATGATTCTGTGGAATATACCACTTTTAGTGTTTGAATGAAAATTTTTGTTCATTGATATGTATACACACATAGGTATCAGTTGGAGTTTTTTTTTTCCTTTTATATATTTTATTTTACCACTTTATCAGCCAACTACCACCTCGTTTACAAGGGATGTATTAGAAGTTCTTTTTTTTGTTTTGTTTTATGGATAGTGATGTTTTTTGCTTATTAACTTAGAGGACATAAATTTACATTTTTTGTTAGTTGTTGATTGCCAGTGTGCCATGTTATATGATATTATTATAAATTTGGCTAAGAAATTGTATGTCTGTTCTATCATTAATGCTGTTCGTGTTTTTTTTTTTATGTGAATCATTTCCAATATTTCTCTTTTTCGTCTGTCATGTTCTTTTGTTAGTATTGTGGTACTGTCAAAGTCAAATTGATGGTTGTGTGATTGGGAATGTTTCTTCAGTGCTGTTTGTCCTGAGTTAGGGTTTTTGTGATTAGCCAACCTTTTTTCTAAGTATTGTTTTGTTTGTCCGATGTATGTAGCATTACAGTCTTTGCATGGTATGTTGTATACTACATGGGTATTCTTCAATACTGGTGTTTTAGATTTCAGCTTTGTGTATATTGAAGTCTTCAATGTATTTGTGTTTTTGTGACAGACTGTTATCTTATGTTTTTTTAATTTATTGCTGAGATTTTCTGATAGACCATGTATATACGGTAGTGAAGCATACTTTTTGGCTGTGTTAGTTTTATTATGGTTGGTGATATTGTCATTGTAGAATTTGTGAATGCGTTTTTTGACTATTTTTTGTACTAATTGTTTTGGGTAGTTGTTCTTATATAATGCAGACTTGGCTTTGTTTAGTGCTTCTGTTCTATACTCAGGATCGGTAAGTTTAATAGCCCTGTCAGCCAATCCTATTACAACACTTTTTTTTTTGATTAAAAGGGTGGTTTGAGAGAAAATTTGTGTAACGTTCAGACCAGGGTAAGGTCTAGAAAATTTATAGTGTTGTTAGTTTCTACTTCTATTGTGAATTTTAAACTTGGATGGTATGAATTAAATGCATTTTTTATATGTTCTATTTGATTGGCTGGTACTAGGGCTATACAATCATCTACATGTCGGTAGAAAATTACCGGTTTGATTTTTAATGAGTTTATTATTTTGGTTTCAAGGTCTTCCATGACTATTTGAGCCACCACACTTGAAATTGATGCACCCATGGCTACACCGTTAATTTGTTTGTACATTTTTTGTTGGAAATCGAAGTATGTTGAGGTGAGAGTAAAACGTAGAGCTTCCTTGAATTCATTGAGAGGGATATCAGTAAATTTACATATTTCAGGCCATTTTTCTTCAATTATTGTTGTGGCTATATCGATTGGTATGTTTGTGTACAGTGACACGACATCTAACGAGATTAGTGAGTGGTCTTTTGGGATAATTATGTTGTTAAGTTTGTTTTTGAAATCAAAGGAATCTTTAATATAGTAATCGTTTTTGTTTATAATGTTATTTAAGATGGATTTTAGGTAATCAGAAAGTGGTTTCGTGGGTGCCTGGGTACATGATACAATGGGCCTTAAAGGTATGTTAGCTTTATGTAGTTTTGGGAGTCCATATATTTTTGGTGGTAGTGCATTATATATTTTTAGTTTGGACGCTGTTGTTGGTGATATATAACCCTTGTCTTCCCATTTTTTTATAATACTGTTGTGTTTGTTTTGGTACCTGTTTGTTGGGTCATTGCTAATGTGTTCGTATGTCGAATTGTCGTTTAATAAGTTTTCCATTTTTTTTGTATATTCATTCTGAGTCATAATGACAGTTTTATTTGACTTGTCTGGTAACAGAATCACAATATCACGATGGTCTTTTAGAAAGGTTCTCGTTTTTTTTAATTTGTTTTGTAGTTGTGTATTAGTTTTGTTCGTCTGTCTTTGGTTTCGTCTTTTATGGTTTGTAATTGTGTTGTTAATTTCAAGTCTAATATCATTTTTCTCTGAGGTGTTAAAATTTGTTATTGCTTTTTCGACACAAGATATGATTTGGTGACAATCTTTATTATCTAATGATTCTGGTGTTATTGATGCACCCATTGCTTCACACAGAGTGCTTAACTCACGATACAGTAGTCAGGTTTCTGTCAAATTTATACACGTATCGTTTGAAGGTTAGTACTAAATAAAAATCATATGGAAAAAATTCTACTAACGCCATCTATGTGTCATCCTACGGACTTATTGAATGCCCTAATAGGTTGGAACATAACGGCAGCTGTGACACACAATAAAAAGGAAATAGCCAGGAATCGAACTCGCTTTCTCTATGCGCTAGACATGCTAGACCACAGCCACGGAGCTTACGTGAAGGTAAATTGAATACGCCCACGGAAATCGCTATGAGGTAGAATAAGATTCCTATACGTCACTTCTTCAGATGATTATATAATGCTACGAATTGCTTGTCACAGAAAGTAACAAGACTTTTAGTTACTTAATGTAACAAGTAATTCGTAAATAAAGCCTCCCGCTAGGGAATTCGGGCGCATCTAGTGTTGGCAATAGGATATAATGGAGTTGTTACTTCTTGTCCGGCCATCGTTTGTGAACTGTGTTTCACCGGGCATATTGCCTGCTCACGCTAGATGTCGCTAAAAACATATATTTGTCTGATATATAATGTATGTTTACAAATACAGAACGGGAGGTTCTGTACGTCTCGTGAGCCAGATCCCCCGTAGCTATATACTACTTTGTAATACTTTAAAAATAAACAATTAAAATACAATAAAATTTAGAACACAACTACATCTACCTTAATAAAGTTACTCTATTAATTGATGCATTTCCTCATTATGTGCAACAATTGCTAACCTCCAGCTCTAAAGTTCTCAGCTGCAAGAAGATTAAACATTTAAATAAGAGAAATTTATTACAATTGGCCTCCGTATAAAAGCCTATTGCAAAACACTATTGAAGTCTGATTTTCTTACACCAAGCAAGCAAATGCACGAATTACTTGCCGTGTTAAAAAGTTACTAGAGTAAAAAGGTGAAGATTCAGAAAGCCAATTAGCATGCCAACATATTATTGTGATGACGCTCCCTATGTTTCAATGTAACTGATTTTTCGTTCTTTAACAACTTAGCAAGAAAATAATTTGAGTTGGTTATTTGCACAATAAGAATTGTATAATTCTGTTGAGACAAGCTCCGTGGTTTAAACAGGAATATATGAACAAAATATGAGCGTTTTTCCCCCGAAGGGTTAAAAACGCTTATTTTGAGTCTTGCAAAAGCTTGACCCATTTGAGATTACCCCTCTATTATTCCCCCTCTCAGAGTGCCCCCATTCCCCCCTCCACTACCGTTTAGCCCCACTACACGAGATCCGCGCGCCGACCCCGCTCTACTGTGCCGACTAGCGCGTAGCGTTCTTCAATACCTGATACCTCTCTCAGGTTTCGCAAAAGAGGATATCACAGATTTATTTACTAAAATAGTACTATACGATAACTTTTTTGTTCGATGCAGGAAACTTAAATAAAGCGCTAAATCTATAGGGGAAGAGTTATTGACCGAAATGTTATTAGACTTTGTCCAACCACACCAATTTTTCCAGGGACGACTGTAGGTTTTTACAGTCGATTTTCTCCACGCAGACTGTAACAAGTCAACATCCGCCTTATTCCAGCCTGTTATCATTTCACTCCACCCCGAACTTTCCAGGTCTCCAAACATAACGACTGAGCTTTGGGTAGAGGTTTGCCGGTTTGCAAGTTGATCAAATTTCGATGAAGGTCTTGAATTGGCAGCGGCGGAAGTAACGCCCGGGCTTGGAGATCTGACCTCCAGAAGACCTTTTCCCACCTCGGAGCTATCACTATGTACACTCCTTTTGCTCGGTTTAAGTGTTGAAGTACTCTCGGAATCAGCGTGGGAGGAGGAAACACCCAAGGTAGGTGGAAATTCCACTGTTGGCTGAAGGCGTTTACAAATAGAGCCTGTGTGTCCTGCAGAGACTGAGTTACATATATTGGGACAACCGCGGATTGCTTGGTGGCAAATAGGTCTATTTGAGGACGACCCCAAGCCTGAAAAATTCTGTTTGTCTCCGGTTCCATCAAGTGCCAATCTGGCAATTGACCTTGCCTTGAAAAAAAATCCGGGATGGAATTGAAAACTCCCGGAATGAATCGAGCTGACAGCTGAATATTGTGAAGATTCGTCATATTTAACAATATTTTTGTCTGGAGTAACAGATTTAGGGGGGACTTCGTGCCGCCTTCGTTCCTTATATAAGAAACTACCGTCTTGTTGTCCGACAATACCAGAATTGATTTGTGCTTCAATATCCTGATATTTTTCTTTATACTTTCGACCACCGCAAACATTTCTTTCTGGTTGATATGCCAACGCTTCTGACGATTTGACCACTGACCTGACAGCAGTAGGTCTCCTAGCTGGGCTCCCCAACCTGAATCTGAAGCATCGGTTGCTAGGTGGAAATCTATATTTCTTTGAAATATTGTCGAGCTCAAATGAAGATGATGAGACCAGAGACCACCATTGGATGTCTCTTAAAGCAAGAGGACCTATGGCAAAATTTTGGTCCGGATTTTCCTCCGGAAGGCGTGTACAAAGTCTTTGCATCTGTCTGCAATGTAGGCGACCCAGAGGAACAACAAAAGCACTGAAGTTGAGACTGCTTAAAATTGATTTTGCCTCTCTCCAAGACCAGGTCTTTCTTTTTAACAGAGCATCCAACTTCCTGGAGAGAATATTCCGTTTCCTTGAAGATATTTGCTTTGAATTTTTTGAGGGATTCCAAATTATTCCTAAATACTCCAGTTCTGATACTGGGAGAATTATTGACTTTTCGAAGTTTATCTTCCACACCAGAAATGTAAGAACTTCTATTGCCGTTACTACTTGATTCTTCAGGATTTTTGCGTCCTGGTTTACTAAAAGAAAATCGTCTAAATACACGACCACTCTTAAACCTAAATCCCCTAAGTAACTGGCAATCCAATTTGTCAGTTTTGCAAATGTCTCCGGAGCTGAAGACAGTCCGAATGGAAGACACGTCATGCAATAAAGATTGTTTTTGTAATAAAGGGTCAGGAACCTCCGATGAGACTCCTTTATAGGAACATGAAAATATGCTTGAGAGATATCCAGCTTCACTAGGAAATCGTTCTGTTGGATAAACTGAGGAATTTTGTAAAGATTTAACAGGCGGAAGTGATTCAGAGACAAGTGCTCGTTTAGGCGTTTTAAATTGAAAATTGGCTTGTTGGATCCGTCCTGTTTTGGGATTAAAAACATATTTGACAGGAAACCCGTTTTTAGCTGAACTCTTTCTAGAACTTTGGTTTCTAACATTGAATTTATTTCAACATCTATTTGTGGAGAGGCTATTGTTTCGAAACGCCGGCAAATATCTTGAGTCAGGGAAATCAACGGCGGAACCTCGACGAAAGGTATTGCGTAACCCGAAATTATTTGTAATATTGTTAACGGAGCCCCTAAGGATTCCCAGCGAGCACTGAAATCTCTCAACCGGCCTGCATACAAAATGATCTGACTTGCATAGTCATCTGGGGTGTTTTCTATCCCTGGCAGAGGAAGGAGAGAATTTTCTATTCGGGGGACGAAACCTATCTCTTTCCTGAACTCTAGCCTTCTGACTTGAACTCTTCTCCGAGTTTTGACGATTACGTGCGTAAGGCATATTATTCGACGTTCTTTGTAATTTCTTTGGACGAAAATCATTAGAGGATTGGAAATCTTTAGGAAGGCGTCTTTTTAAAACCTGAGTATGTAAACCCTGTTCCTTCTTTATTTGATCAAAAAGATCTTCTTCAAATAGATGGGTAGCAGAAGGTGGAATTTTATTTACAATATGAGATATCGCGGCGTTAGATCCACTATGATATATTCGGCGCAAATCAAAAACTTCCGCCCGTTTGCCACACACATATTGTAATAAATCATCCGAAACAATCCTGAAATTAGATAAAGGACCGCCAAAAATTTCACGGAGCTCTTGAGCATATTCCGGATGTTTGGAAATAAATTCCAAAATACCTTCCTGAAAAAATTGACGCTGTTTCAGCATGGCATGGCATAAAGTGCCAAAGGAGCCTTCTGTCTTTGACAGGAAACCACTATAACTATTAGAAACTTTGTTTAGGCCATGGTTGACGAGGAGATGAGAAAAAACGGGAGACGCATGATATTTTTTCTGAACCTCTGAATATCTTATCTTATCTCATGAAGATTTTCCTAATCTTTGATAGTCAATCCCTTGTATTTTTAGTTCCAGATTCGGCTCTGGGATTGCAGGTTCTTGTTCTTTAGGCGCAAAATCAAACGAGATCTCCCTTTCTCTATTATCTGTAGGTATAAAAATAGGAGCTTGCCAGTTAGAACCAGTACTTTCTTCTTCTAAGGGATCGTCGCGTCGTTTTCTTCATCGCATGAAACGTTTGAAAACTGATCATGTTCTTCAGGTAAGGAACGAGAAGACGCCAATCTTTCCAATATTTCTTCCAACAGCGATTGGTTCTGATCCAACCTCTGTTCCAATGAATCTAGGCGAGTGGCAACAGACTGCTTTTTGGTGTTTCAAGTTGCTCGGAGTCTTCATCCGAATCGCCTCCCGCTAGCTGTCTAGATGCTTCTTTACGAGAAACCAGCAAATGCTTGATCGAAGTAATTGACTGAGAAACCAATTGATGTTGAACATAAGAGCAACCTCTCAAGCGGATCGACAAAGTTGCAGGACTATATATCAAACCCCTACAAAAACTCCATTTGAGCATCTTAGCTTTCATGTCTGTGTAAGGCTTTTCCATAAGACCAGAAGCATTGGGATCAAATGCCAAGGCAATACCCACTGTAGGCAATGCAAATCGGATTTTATTTAAAAGTTGTGGATCAATGTCCCCTTCCAACGCACATGGAATTTTAGATAATGTCCAATCCTTCCATCCTTCGGGAAGATGATCTTCCGCCAGCTTTTTTAACTTTCGCAGAATGATATTCTCATCGTCCTGCAGAAATAATTCACCCATGCTTATAACGTCAGAAATGTAAATGAAACAAAGGCAGATATTTGAGATAGGTCCGCTAATTTGTACCGTCGACTTCGTGTCGAGCGGCGGAGCTAATGGGCCGTAAGGCCGTAATAATGAGCCGTAAGGCTGAGGATTTGAGCTGTGCTGCCCGAAACCTGAGCCGAACTGCTCAAAAAACGAGGCGCACGACTGCAAATTTGAGCCGTAGCGAATGTTGCAATATATGAGCTCTATATGCTGCTATAAATGAGCTGCAAATACAATACTTTTTGAATAATGCGGGTGTT
The DNA here is from genome assembly GCA_911728435.2 of Apoderus coryli. Classification (NCBI taxonomy): domain Eukaryota; kingdom Metazoa; phylum Arthropoda; class Insecta; order Coleoptera; family Attelabidae; genus Apoderus; species Apoderus coryli. The sequence goes on along the minus strand of OU452212.1, from coordinate 13,317,470 downwards.
GAAAAACGATCGCCGCTAAATATTTCTGCATATGAAAATTTCACTTTCTGAAAGAAAAAATATTACCTACCGTTGCGTTATCCATCGGAAACACCCCACTAATTCACTTCACTTGTCACTTAGATAGATACTACACTTAGATACTACTCTTACTAGAAAACTCTGACCGCTAAGAATAATAAAAGCGTACTGAAGAACGCTACGCGCTAGTCGGCACAGTAGAGCGGGGTCGGCGCGCGGATCTCGTGTAGTGGGGCTAAACGGTGGTGGAGGGGGGAGTGGGCGGCACTCTGAGAGGGGGAATAATAGAGGGGTAATCTCAAATGGGTCAAGCTGAAGCACAGACATAAAATAAACGTATATAAGCGGTTGTCTATTAGTAGAGTATAAAAAAATAAGTCAATCTGAAAAAAAGCCTTGCATATTGGTTGTTTTCCTCTTATCTAGTAGAACGTTCTACATGTTGAAGTTGCAATATACAAACGAAACAAAAATTATATACCAAAATATTTGGGTATTATTAATTTTTTCTTATTCAATGCGCACAATGTGCATTTTTTGACGTGCGATACGAGCAGTTTACAATGGGCTGTTGCAGTTTTTTTTCCTGAGAAGTCAATTTTAAGCCTCGTTTACTACATTATCTCAAAATACAATCTGATGCGCGCAGTACTCTTGATTCAATGTTTGAGAGACTGCAATGAAAATGCACAAAGAATGTACAGCATTTGTCGTGCAACCTAATTGCACAAGTTCTATTAATCAAGCAGTTGACCGAGAAAGTGAAAACAGTGCATCAAAATAGAGAATTAAGGATAACAATATGCCCGGTGAAGCAAAGTTCACAAACGATGGCTGGACAAGAAGTAACAACTTCATTAAATCCTATTGCCAACACTAGATACGCCCGAATTTCCTAGCCGGAGGCTTTTGTTACGAATTGCTTGTTACAAAATGTCACAAGACTTTAAGTTATGTTGGAAATTTGTTTCAAACTATCATGTTTTCACCAGGTTTCGTTGATCCACAACTCATTATAGAAGTATAGAAAATTATTGTTGCTTTTAGCTATCTGCGCCGTAAAACAAAATCGTCCAATTAAACATAATATTCATATTACCGGTAATTATGTGTTACCAAAATTACATCTTCATCCATAAAAGCTTCTGGTCTGAAACCAGAAAATGTGGCTGCTCCAGCTCTGAACCCACCACCATATATCCAAAAGATAACTGGAAGTTTGGTCGAACTTTGAGTCTACAAATATATTTAAACGTTACAAAAGTTATACGCCACCGATTTGTATTGACTAAATCTTACGGCATTCAAAACGGGGGTGTACACATTAATATACAAACAATCCTCATTTTCGAATTTCGAATCAGCAGTAATCTGATAGCAGTAATTGCTGTCTGTTGTAACCTGTTTGACTGTTGACCATCTTTCTGGTGCCACTGGAGCCTGAAAAGATAAGTATTATTGATCTAATTGAAGGCTATCGAAATAAATGGCAATAAACATGCACAAACATAAGTCATTATTTTTGGTTTCATCCAAAGACCAAAGAGGAATTGATGAAATCGAATAGTCTTATAAGAACTAAAAATGATAAAAATTATCATGGTGCAAGAATCATCACATTAATGTATTTCATGCGGACAATAAAATCGATTTTTCCAAACGTTTTCATATTGTGTTAGGTACATGACATGCAAACTCCAATTGATGTTGTGCGTGAATGTAAATAGCTTGACCATTGGGATATAACTTAGTTGCAACACTTACTAACCAATTACTTCTTCTCTCCTGTGAAAAAAACGGGAACAGAACGGGTTTTAAAACTGACCTAAAATTACTCTTTGGTTAAAACAGCTAAAATCGATCTCAAAATATATTGCGTGGCGCCATCCAGCAGTCCTGCACAGTTGGACAAAAACAACATGATTCTTCGAAATGTCCGCCGGGTAGAGGCACGATTTATTTATTATTTTCTGAACTAATCATCATCATATATATTATTTATTTATTTATTTATTTATTTATTTATTTATTTATTTATTTATTTATTTATTTATTTATTTATTTATTTATTTATTTATTTATTTATTTATTTATTTATTTATTTATTTATTTATTTATTTATTTATTTATTCATTCATTTCTTACCTAACAGGTTTAACACCCAATTACAAGGCAAACTCTTAAAAATTATTATACATATTTAGGTAATTACTTTACATTATCTAATAAACAATAACACTAAACATTGTTACCAATACTAAGATAGCAAATATAAACATTATTGAGTTAAAACTAATGACATCGAAATTAATTTAGGAAAAGAATATGCGTATATAATAAATAAGATCTCACAGTAAGCTAATCTTCGGAGCGATATAGGAGGCGAGACAACTGGGCCCTAAACCCACGCAGTGTTTGGTCAAAGTAATCGACCTCACTGCTGATCCCTCGCGCATTGCACTCTTGTAATGCTCTAAATAGAGGTGCCCTATACTCATAGTTGGTACGAAGTGTATGGATATGGAATAACCTAGCGTTTCTGGAATAAAACCGTGGAATGTTGAAACCAATCCGCTCCAGCAGCTGAGGACAGTCAATCATACCATTAATTATTTTAAAGAGGAACACCTGTCCAGCATATAATCTACGTGTAGCCAAAGAGTTCATGTTAAATCTGTCAAGGAGCATGCGATGATCATATCCGCGGGATGGAAAATGTCCATCAATTTTGAACGCTAAGTACTTGAGAAATCTACGCTGAACACTCTCAACCTGTCTTATATGTACTTGATATATGGGAGACCATATATTGGAAGCATACTCAAGCTTAGATCTGATCAACGCATTAAACAAATTGGTCAGACACTCAACGTTGTTAAATTCTTTAGTTATTCGAAACAAAAAACCAATCATACGAAAAGAGTCACATAGTAGGTGTTGTGCATGTGTTGTAAATTGTAAGTTGGTGTCCACATAGACTCCCAAATCCTTGACGACCTCATACGAGTCAAGAATGGTATTACATAACCGGTAGGGAAACATAAGTGTGCTCCGCGACCTGGAGAATACAGCAAGTTTGCATTTTCCTACATTCAAAGGCAGTTTGTTAGTATGGCACCACAGCTCGAGCCTCGACAGATCAGCCTGCAACAATTCGCAATCAGCAAGAGATCGAACAGCCCTGTAAATCTTGAAGTCATCAGCAAAAATCAAGTAACTGCTCAAAAAGCCTTCCGATATGTCATTAATGAAAATGGAGAAAATAAGGGGAGCAAGACAACTGCCCTGTGGGGCACCACTGGTGGGTATGAAATAATCAGACCTATGTCCATTGTATTCAACGAATTGTTTACGATTAGTTAGATAAGTATAAAAAAACACCAGGAGATCCTCATCAAAGCCAATATTGCACATCTTCTGCAGTATCAGGGAGTGATCAAGTTTATCGAACGCTTTCGAAAAGTCGGTGTAGATAGCATCCAGTTGCATGCCTCCACCGACAGCGGAAAACACGTCCTGAAAAAAACACGTTAGATTAGTGACTGTGGATCGTCCCTGGAAGAAACCATGCTGCTTAGAGTCGATGTCGTGCTTTACTTGGTTAAATATTTTTCTGTGAAGTGTAGTTTCAAATACTTTAGCGAAATTGGGTAAAATGGAAATAGGACGATAGTTTCTGATTTGATCGATTTCAGCCGACTTATGAATAGGACAGATGCTTCAGGAAATGTTTTACAATTAAGTGATTTGTTAAACAGAATTTGTAAAGGATGAGCAAAAGCATAAGCACAGTCTCGTATAATAAAGGCTGGGACATTGTCGGGGCCCGACGTCATCCTTGGCTTCAAGCGCTTCAGCGAAGCGAGCACGTCACTGTTATCCAACCGACCCACCGATATCTGAGACGCAGCGTCCCTCGAGTCACCACGCACATAGGGGCTGGAGGGCACATAAACACTGTTAAAGTATGACTATATCTCCAGGCTCGCAAACCTCACCATCATCAATGTCATGCACAACGCCCGGTATTCGTGACTTTCTTTTTTTATTATGAACAAACTCCCAGAGTTTTTTTGGGTCGGTCTTTATTGAATCCTGAATATGAACAAGATAGTTTCGATATGAATTATTGATCTGGGTTTTGATTAATGATCTTAAATGTCTGAAGGCTTGTAGATCGTTTAAATCCCGTGAGGATCTTCATTTCTTGAAAAGTCGCATTTTCATCCTAATATTACTTATGATATCATGTGTATACCAGCATGGGTATGAATGCTTCCTGGAGCGAGTTCTCACAGCGGGTACGCACACATCAAATATTGCGTTTAAGATGTCATAGAAGGTGGAGACCGCGATATCCACATCATCCACAGAGTCAAGAATCGACCAGTCCTGTTCGAGAATTAGTTGGTATAACCGGGGGAAGTCTGCCCTTTTATAGTTATACCGTTTATTCTGCTGATTTATTGTAAAGTTTTTTTGAAGAGGGGGTATTTTGGCATCAAAACAGATCTGCAAGGCAGGGTGATGACCGTCCTCATCCACTAGCGCCGGCATAGACCTCACCACGCCACAGTGAAAGTTCGATAACACGAGATCCAGAATTCTGTTATTAGAGTTACAAATGTTATTGAATTGCCTTAATTCAAACAAAGACATGAACTCATTAATTAATTTTAAAGGTGAGAAATTATTTGAAATCACACCTTCCTCAAAATGAATGTTAAAGTCACCAACAATCAATATTTGTAGACCATAAACGCAAGTCAGGTGTTCAAAAAATTCGAAAAGATTGATGTATTCCTCAATGTCAAGATTTGGTTGGACATAAACGCAAAAACAGCAGAATGAGAAGAGGTCGATGTCAATCTTACATCCGATAATGTCAATTGAAGGTGAGAGAGGGGGTGCATTTGATAAATCAATAGATTTTGAGCGTAGGTCAGACCTAACCGCCAACAGCACGCCCCCACCTCTGGTAACGTTCAGGGCCCTATTGTCTCTATCCGCGCGATACACCACATAGCCGTCCCCAAACAACTCAGAGTTCAGCACACCAGATTGAATCCACGTTTCGGTGACACCGACCACATGATACTCATAGGAAGAACTCGACTTGCAAAAGGCATGTGTTTTCGTATATAAGCCCCTGACTTTCTGATATACCATGTTCGGGTGCAAATCCTCTCTGTTAGGCAAGCCGGTCAGTTTAAAGATGCTCCCCCCGGCGCTTTCACTATAGTGGGGACACCTTTAATAGTTTTTATATAAATATTCGTTTCGCCGCCGTTTCGACGATCCAAAAGCTGCTGCCTCACACCTCTGTACTCCTGAAGCTGTCTGGAGGTTCTGTCCGAGGATACGGCGATGTTCCTCAGCTCAGCAATTGACCTCAGCTGCGGCGCTCGACGAAGAACATCCGTTACCAGTCTTGGCTCCCTCATCCTCACACGCAAGGGCCTCGGGCGATCAGTAGCATTTTGTGACCCGCGCACCTTACCAACCCTGCCAACCTCCAGGACATCGGAGGCCGCAACCGCAGGACAGAGCTTCGCAATAATACCAACGGCAGTACTACTATCCCCATCAGCGGCGCCACCAGCAAAATCTTCAGGCTGTCCAAAAATCATCAGGTTACATTTGCGTGATTCTCGATCGGAATACTCTCGAAACACATCCTCGCACTCACCGAGCGTAGCAGTCGAAGATCGATGTTCACCAGCATGAAGTTGTTGCTTAATCTTATCAATTTCCAATTTCAACGATTTGTTTATTTCCAGCTGTTCTTCATATTTCTTTAATACATCATATTATATCTTGTTTGTATTATTACAAAGCCAAGGAATATAAAAAATCCCGGAATTTCGTCGACCCACGACTCATCAGTGACAGTTGGTCTAGTAAGCTACAGATGCGCAAAGAAATCTATAGATTTCTTTGGTGCTTAAGTTACTACAGAAACATAAGTGGTGAAAAGTATATCGCGTGACGCCATTAAGCGGTGCAGTGGTAAATTACTGGTCAGTACCATCCTAAATGTAACGCAGTCGGAGAAGAAGTACATAATTTTTAGAAATTTCCACTGAACACAACTACCTTGCATTACCGCTGGGTACAGGCAAGGTTTAAATATCGTGCACATTGGCGAGCGATGAACGGCTAGCGTTTAGCTGTTCATATGCATATTAACAAGGTTTTTTATGACCGTTTTTAGTTTAGAATTATTGTTTGCTAAAACAATTTTAACAGCGAGATGACAAGTTTGCGGCAATTTTTATTACGTGAAAACACACGTTTAGCTTGATTAATTTTATTTAATGCCACCTGCAATTCGATCTAAACCCTAAACAAAGCGACGGCATGCGATGCCGCGCAACTCCAACGCCCACCTCTCATTGCAATATACTCACTGTCATCTACACTTCATTGTTCGAAACATTTTACGTCGACGCTCATCGCTCACCGCGCACCGTCCGCCGCTCATCGCTTACCAATGTGCACGCCACCTTACGCTTCAGTATGTCGACGCTTTTTGTACCTCTGTCATAGTATACGTGTCCTTAAGAAATCCAACAAAACCCATTGCAGTGTTTGTCGAATTATTAAAACACTTTGCTGCTGGACTGCGACTTTTTTCCTAACTCTCACACTCATCTTAAAATCACAACAAATTATAACACAAGAATGTATCTAGTACTGCCCTGTCCACACTCATCAAGAACTGATTCCCGGCTGCTACCAATATGCGCAGGAGTAAACACGCGTACTTATTATTTTTACAGAGTCGTTTTACTGTATTGTATACTGTGCTTCTGTCGACAACAACACACGAATTCCGAGATATACGTTTCAGCGCTGTAAGACCGGTGCGGCGCGGCGATAGCAACGCGAAAGCATTTGAATACGGGGGTTGAACTGAAATTTAACGATACAATAACGTTTTGCGTGGTTTTCGAGTAGAAATCATATTTTATCCACAAATAAAATAATTATAATAAATTAATAAAAGGCAATGTAATCAGGATTTAGTGCGCCAAAATAAAACAGAAAATCACTATCAATAATTATTTTAATTTACTATGAAAATATACACAAAGTTTCACCGATTCTGTAGTATGGGCTATTTTAGAGTGTGGCGTATTTAATTTTTGCTCTTTTATAGTTCCATTTATAAATTTCAGTGCAGAATAAATACGCATTCTATTAGCGACCCATCTAGATTGACAAATAAAGAAAGAAAAATATCAATAGGAAAATAACTACTCGGATGTACGCAAAAGGTATTTGTTGTAATGATTCTTTTAACTGGCGTCCAATATCCTTATCGTTTGCAAAACTATTACAACTTTTCGACGACGAAAGTGATTTCTAGTTGCACAATACATTCAGCTACCTATATCTTTAGGTGGGATAGTTAAACCGTTAAATTGTGCTCGTTTTGATGGATTATAAGCTTTTGACATACAAAAAAACAGACTTTTTGACTTCCAAATAATGCGAATTGTTAAATTGATATACCTACCTAACAGCTGTGCTCTATAAGTAGAAAGAGTAGGGTTTCTTGCATTTCCTGAGCAATTTCTTACCTGTTCCAGAAAATTTTCGAGGCAATCTTGATTAACATTGCGAGTTGTGAAAATACTACATATACCTAGAAATCTCTTCTTTTTTTTGTAACTTCTTTTCCGTTTTTGTCAATTACATTAAATTTTCAAATAAATTCAACATTTTGTTTAAAAACTACACCTACGTATCAGTGTCCATTAATGCACTGTAATTATTATTTAAATGACACGAATTAAGTGATATATCAAACTGATCGTTCATTTTTTGACTGGAATTTTCTATAGCTTTGCTAAAATAAGTAAAATTTCTCTCTTAATTAGAGTGTCTAAACCAACAGCGAACGAATAGCTGAAAATCTGAGACGCGTGTAACCAGTTTCGGAAAATTGAGTCATAGGTCTGAAACGACGACTAAAATTGTAAACTACCTAATTTTAAAAAATGAAAACTGAACAACTCATAAGTATTTAACAATTTTTAATATCAAACAATCGTAACAAATAAATATCAAACGTATCGTACAAGAGCTAGATGCATTCTGTTCTCTTCTATGTATTGCTAATCATGCCCACATATATCACAAACGTTTTTACTGAATCAGCGATAAGCCGGGGGATGTGATTCACAATTCAATACAATAAGCATAAAATGCATATCTAATAAATGCATACTTTACAAGATATTTTAACCAGTATCGCTTAACCTCATGACAACCTCATATAGAATATATTAAAAACTGTTTTATATAAGACACGTTAAAATAATTTCTGAACTAATCTTACACATAGGTACGTTTAAGTATTTTAGGGATACTCAAACGGTCAAACAACTGTCTTTGCAGCAGGAGATAAAGCAAATTGCAAATTTGTAAAATACGTAAACGTACCTATGTGTATGATTAGTAAAATACGAAAAAGTACCTATTACGTATTTTAGCGATACTCAAACGGACAAACAACTGTCTTTGCAGCAGGAGCAAATTGCCAAGCCAAATTCTCAAACTGAAAAGGTATCATTTCGCACGAGAAGCAATAGGGTGCCCTTATTGGGAGATGGTGTGTTGGCTGATGTTGCCGATGTTTTGAATGGATTGGCTCGAGATAAATTTTTGATATCATCAATAATTAAGCAAAATGCTAACTTATTTGACAATTTGCAACAAATATATAAAGATCGTAGGAAAATAGTTAGCCGAATGAGTACAGTCGAAAAAGAGTAATTTGTTTGATCGTTCTTTAGCGGAGTCAAAGAAAAAATCAAAGGCTGTCTGGAACATATTTAGAAAACATACCGGTAAATAAAAAAAAAAACAGGGACACAATTTAGCAATTTCTGAAAATAACAGAATAATTAGAAATCCCACTGAGGTTGCTTCTGCTTTTTGCGTGCATTTTTCCGAAGTAATTAAAAATAAACTGAACTCTCATTTTGGTGGAAGTTTTTTGACATCATTCACTGTGTGTCTAATCCTCGTAGAATGTTTTTTTCTCCTATATATCTGCGCGTGATGTTGCAAAAACAATTGTGAACTTTCCCAACAAAAAGTCTACAGGTGTTGATGGTATCCCGATAAAACTATTTAAGCGCTCCCTGGATGTGGTGACTCCTATAATAGCCGAGTTGACAAATATGTCAATACAGTGTGGTATATTCTCAGATCAATTAAAAAATGCCCTTATTATACCTATATATAAGAAGGGTAATGAATTAGCTATTGCAAATTATAGGCGAGATGATTCAAATTAAACTGCACGACTCTGTCAATTTAAGGACGGATACTCAGAAATTGAGCAATTTGTATGTGAATTTATAGGACAAATATAATAACCACAGACCTCCTTGAATAATGTCACCTGTATATAAAAACAAAAATTAAAAAATAAATAAAAGAATCAACCCTTGCATAAATATATACGCTCCCTCGTATTATATTACGAGTAGTTTTAGTATATCCATACACGTTTTTATTTATACAATTTTTGTTACCATGTTGTAGGTATATCTTAACTTGATTCTTTCACCTTTCATCTAAATAAAATTATTAATGCTGTTAATGCTAATTGTTTGTATAACTAAGAACTGCTATTATATTACTCTATGGAAATAATAATTTGATTATGTGTACACTCTAAATAGAGGAAGGTAATATAATGATTTACTAATTTCGGGGGAAAAAATATATATCTATATGTAGTATTATGCATTTTAATATGTAATTGTGAAGATGATAATTATTGTTGATGTCTGTTTAGAGTATAAGTATTTATAACTTAAAAAGCGGAAATAAATCCGCGAAACGTCGCAGAATCTAAATTGAGTGTTTGATTCAAGAACATTGCCCTACAACGCACGATTCCATCTTATTATAGAAAATACAGGGCACAAAATTGAGTCTTATACAGGATCTCTGAACAAGCCGGTGATCGCCATTCCCAACTCTAATGCTGTCGTCCACATTATTAAAGACAAAAGGCCACAATCCGAACAAAATATATTTTCAGGTATCACACCACGTAAAGAAACTTCTTTTTATTGATTATATTATGCTAAAACATAGCAACCAGTAAATACACATGAGGGGTATAGATTCAAAATCCGCCAAGTCACGTTTATAACAATTTACAGGAGACGTCAAAAACTGATACAGAAGGCTACTGCCTTATTTTTACCTATCTGTTTGATTTAGTTACAATCTAATACAGTGGTTTATTCGAAGAGCACAATAGAAAATATTTTTGGGGAGAAGTTTTTACAAAAAACGTTTTTTATATATGGACATGGTGGGATTTCCAGCTAAATTTAGCAAATTCGACTATAAAGTCCAGAGAAACATAGTTTTTTTATGTTTTACTTTAAAGACTATAATAATTTTAGACCAATATTAATTAAGAAAAGATTTTATTATTTGTTCTTATATATAAACAAACAAATTTATGTTGATATAAAGAAACTAAAGAAACAATTTGTATTTAACAAAGAAGATACTTCACATTCCACTTGCTTCTTCGGGAGGAATTTCTGTGCATAACTCATTGGTCAGAAGTTCTGGATCACCCTCATCAGTAGTTAGAGAGAATGCTATAGCATCCTTATAAAATTTTAGATCAGGATTTTCCTGCCAGTCAATTCCATAGTGTGACTCTAACAATTTAGAAACACTGTGGGCTTTCTGTTTATCGCTTATTCTGCCAGGTTCAATTTGGTCAGGCTTTATCATATGATTTTTTTTCCTTTTTTACAGATGTCCCTTGAAACACTAGTATCGCTATTATAATTAACTTCACCTTGAACTTCAATTGTTCCTTTTCGCTTCAAAATTTTAAAACGTTTGCATTGTTGAAACTGAAAATGGCAAGCTCCTGGTGGCTTAAAAACTTGTGATACTGCGGTTTTCCAATCGAATACATCCCATTCTTCAGTCAATTTAAAAACTGTTGCGTTTTGTTTCAGTATGCATACATACTGCTCCGGATTTACAATAATTTCTGATTTTTTAATTTTCCTTTCGGAAATACCAAACACACGATCTGGCGGCATAAAACTGTGTCCTACGATCGGAAATATTAATTTAATACACTGAATATTATCAGGTGCTTTTCTATGCAGAAAACTTGCAAGCATGCCTATCATCGTAATGTTTTTATTTTGGCCAGGGCAGCCATCTGCAAAGATAAAAATTTCTGTAATAACTTTAGAGAATCTATGTGTGGATAGTTTATGGAATAATGCTAAAGCTATAACACTTGAGTTTTTTGGTAATTCCAGATCAGTCCATACATACGCTGTCACTGTGTCAGGATTAAGTTTAGCATTTGATGTACCATTTACAATTGAAAAATTGTAAAAATTATATTGGGAAGAGAAATAAGCTTTCTGGTCAGGTAATTTCGGAAGAGCTAAATTTTTCTGACAATCCATAGAAAAAACTTCCCTTTCCTTGCTGTTAGTTTTAAGAAGTTTGTAAAATGATTTCGCTTTAAGTTTATGCAATTGCTGCAGAATATTCAGTTCCTTTTTTTTTCGCTTCGTCTTTTTCATTTTTTATGTTTTCGGTATATTTTAAACAAACAGAGCATGCGTCCGTAATGGGAGTTCCAAATCCAATATTATAGTGCGTTGCAAAATACGAACGAAAATAATGTTCCTTAACAGTAAGAGAAGGTTCCACTGATATGGTATAAAGTTTGAAGAGCTTTCTTATATTCAGGTCACATGGTAGATACGTTATTTTCTTTACTTGACTCCTACAGTAGTGGGATTCCACACATTTAAAACTCTCAATAAAATTACTCATAGCTAGCTTCTTTTGGTAATTTTTCCTAGAACGCGATCGCCTCCTCTATTTTCAGTTGGAGTTTTTCCTTCAAAGAAAAATCGCTTTACCACACCCTGAATTCTATCCTTTTTCAAGTTCAAAATTTTCATAAAGGCATTTCTACAAATTCGAATCCATTCGCCGCCTTTTTTTTGGTATTCTATAATCTATTGATATCTGTTTTTGATGAACTGTGCTGCCTATATCTCTCTCGACTTCTTCTCCTTTTGGGTAGCTTAGCATCGCAACATTTTAAAATGAAAGCATCTTGTTTAAGTTTCGATGGAATTTCATAAAATCTTGCATGAACAAATTGCAGTTCCTTCATTGTTAAGAAGTTACATTTCAGTAACTCAGTTTTATGACATCATCTCGGTTTTTCCGGCAAACCTGTAGCCGAATATCTAAAAACATTACCTTGCCTTTATAGTTACCTCTTTTTGGTAGCGACCACTCTTTTGTGTTTATCACGCTGCAGGATTCTTTTTCGACTACATTCTGGAGTCGTCTTTTCTATAGAAATACCAATATTATCCATCACAAGAAAATAATAGTGAATCTACCTAGTAATATAGTTTTACTCCGAATAACGTCCGAACACAACTAACAAACACAATAACATTACCGCCTAATAAGTATTGAAAACCGTTAGCGCAGTTCACGTGACGGTCCAAACGTTTTGCAATTGGCCAAAACGGACTTGGCAAATAAACGTTTTTGGACAAGACGGATTTTGCAGTCATAAGGGTATTTTCTCCCTTATTTTATTAATGGTTTATGGTGGAATATGCATCTAAATTATGTTTGACCTTATGCATGTACTTATAAAGACCAAATTCCCGTATCTAACTCAGATTTCATAAAAATGTGACTTGTCGGGTTTTGCATCTACACCCCTCACATATTTATATGTTTTTATAAATTTTGGTATGCGGTAATAAAAAAACTTGAACAGTTTGTGTTTGCAAATCACTTGAGCCATCATGACACTCTCAGGAAATGATAAATACCACTTAACAGAATAATAATCAATAGTTGTTATTTATATACCAATTTCACATACCTAAGTAATATTTATATCTTTGTATAACACTGATCGAAGTATAATGTTGCACTTTTTCCAATTGCAACTGAGTTGACAATACTTCCAACATTTTTTTACATGTAGGTGCATCAATCTTTGATAGGATAAGATACTTTCAAATTACTTGTTATCTACATATAAAACTATTTATAAACGTTAAGGAAGTAACAGTGGGAGAATACCTGAAATCTTAGTTGTCCTAATGGTGGTTTAGCATAAGGTATACCTTGAAATGCTAAATATTTGCGATTAGTAAAACTTAAAAGCTCATGCCCACTAATAGGTCCATCTGGAAGCGTTACGTCTAGTTGGCCGTTCTAAAAACAAACGATTGCAAATTAGAGCCTTATACACTAAATAATATATTATTGATTGTATTTGTCACTTGTTTAATAATCATATTTCTTATACTATTTTACAATTATTATTTTTAACTTACCACAGGATAACTTAAAATCGTAAATAATATCCCTATGAAGTAATATATAAATAACATAAAAACTTTGTCCATGATGGTATTTTTAATCTGTTTATATTCAAGAAACATAGATAACCTATTCTTAATAATTATATAAGTTAAATCTAATTTATATGGAGATTTTGAAAAACAAAATAATAATTATTAAAGTACGCACTTAAGATAATAAATTCTATTGAAACAAAATAAAACTCTTGAAAATTGTATGTGTTATTTTTTTTTTCAATTTTTTATTATTTTATACCTATGTATTATATTATTTTTATTTTATTTTTTTAAACACAAGGCTTTGCTCAAACCATACCTACTGCGTTCTGTAATTTCTGTATTCTACCGCAATCATATGTAAGGCAAGAATTATAGACGGAATCACAAAAATTAAAATGAGACAAAACATGGGAATCATATAAAGCAATTTTCGCACGTCTAGATAAAAGATGGCGATTGCGGTAGTTTGATCTCAAATTCATATAAGCCTTTTTGCGGCAATGGCTAACATGTGCAATGAAACGCAGATTTTGGTCCATGTATAGTCCCAAGTTCCCAGCACAGTCCTTAAATTCCACCACTTTGCTTCCAAATTTCATATCAATTGTATGATTTAATAAAAATCCACCAGTGTTACTCTTATTGCCAAATACAATTGCGAGAGGATTTAGCAGCAATTAGCAATATTTTTCAGATATAAGCTCTAAGTTGGTAAGGTCATTATTAATTTTTGAATTTGAAAATATATTGTTATATATATAACTACCTCTTTCGATCTTGTAAATAATTACGCAAAAGCTCTGAAACGCCGGGGCCCACTCCAAGGTAATGCAATATAGCCACAAACATTTTATGATCCAACGTGTCAAATGTCTTGGAGCAATCCAGCAGAACAAGAACTGTGATTTTATTTTTATCTATAGCTCTGAAGATTAGTAATTGTGAGCAGGGCAGTCCCACAGCTGTGTTTTTATTAAAGCCAGATATTTACAAAAAATGTTTTATATCTATCTTTATAGGCATTCGTAAAATAATGAAAAATAATTTTATTTTTATTTAAGTGTGCCAGGAGTTGATTTTTTATCACTTTAACATAAAGTTATTGTGGAAATATTTATGCCGTCCCAGCCTACAGCTATACTTTTTATAGTTTTAATTGTATTTAAAATGTCAACCTCATTAACACAAGTGAACTGCAAGGTAGATGATAAATTAGGCAAATGATTACTTTTATAGAAATTTTATTGTTGCAGTTGATGTTAAAAAATAATTATTGATATCATGCACATTACTCAGCGGCAATGCCAATTCAGTAGTGCGTTTTGTAAGATGTAGATTTCCAAGTCTGTCCCACATATTTTTTTGGGTAGGATTAGATGATCTATGGCAACTGTCACAATGTTTCAAACTTGCCTATACCTCTCCCAGTATGAAACGTTTTTTGTTTTTTGTCATTTGACAGTAACTTATTACGATTCTTCATCTCAGGACGTACATTGGAAGTAATCCAAGGATCCATGGTTTCGTAACCCTACAGGTATTAAAAAGAGCATGAATATTTAACAGGGCTGTGATTTTTGTGGACATAAAGTTCACCTTCTCATTAATATCCTGTATGTCATACTTAAACATTTCTCCATGGAATACTTAGATTTCGGAGCATCCGAGAACTGAGTGTAACTGAAATAACGAAAATCGCGACAATAGTTTTATAAGAATGACATTTTTTGACGAAATTAAGTCAAGGATACAACGACTAACTCATGATCAGAAATATGTGCAACACTCTGCATACCATCCTCTTCAGTTGATATGATATAGTGGATTAAAGAAACAGAATTTTGGGTTATCCTAGTCAGCCTGTTGACAACCTGAAACACATTTAAAGTTTCGAAAATGTTGTTAACGTATACTGCCTCCAGACTATCATGATTTCTGAGATCGATGTTAAAATCACCCATGCAGTACAGCTGCTCGACGACTCTGTTAAAATCAATAAGTGTGCTCTCAAATACATTTATGAAATTTATATAGCTGGATGATGGTCGTCGGTATAGAACACCGATAGAAATAACTGCACAATTAAATTTAATCGAAATCTGTTCAATGTCATGAGTGCTATCTAAAACTACAAATTCAAAACATGACTTCAGATAAAAACCAACACCTCCACCCCTCCCATAAATTTTGAGTGATAAGGTTAGTGCAATCATCAATATTCCTACTACTATAACGGTTAGTGAAGTTCGTAAGTCTAGTGAATTGGTACGGTAAACCCGCTCCAAACTTTTCTACTTTGATTTCTCCTGTATCTAATTGGACAGGTGAAAATCAACCTTTCAATTGAACTCAGAACTGTCAGAGGCTTTTCACTATCGAAACAGATGCTTCTGGTTTTGGCATTGGTGCCGCTTTAAGTCAAAAGACTTCAGAACGTGATAGATTCGTCTTTTAGGTGTATATCTAGAATTTTGACTCCAAATGAGCGAAACTATACAGTACTACCGAACGAGAAGTCTGGCAGTTTTGAGAGCAAAAGAAGAACTTAGGGTATATTCTAAAGAAGTAGTCCACCTTAGAGTGGAGTCGTATATATAGATATTCTCGGGAAATAAAAGTCAAATCTCCACAAAACGAGTTTAATATAATATCACCTTATGAGAGTCAAAAAATCATAAGAAACCATACATGTTTCGAAGCTTATGCTTCATCTTCCGTGGTTAGGAGTAAATTTAATATAGAAAAGCGTAGTGTAAAACAATCTGACATTGTTTTAAACATACACGGAGAAATGCAATTTTTTCCACGAAGTGACGTGGAAAAAGTTTGTAACTAACTTATTATATAAAATAAATAAATTGTTAATAATAATTCATGACTATTTCTATTTATAAAAAATCATGATTCGTAAAATCTAATAATATTAGCTGTTCTCTAACTTGCAAATAATATTAGCTAATAATATTATTGCTGTTGTGTTAGTGGACAAATATTATTCCTCGTTATACAGAATTAACTTTGGATAGTGACTGCTAAGGTGAAGTTGTACCCTCTGAAAAACGAAGTGATTTTATTAATCATAATATATTCATACTTTCATACTGGCGGATTTAAGACATTTAATAAGTTAGCTCAACATTTGTATTAGCCCAAGGGGCGTTATGATGTCTCTTCCTTTATTAGACGCTGTTCCACTTGTGCTGTGCATAAACCTGAGCAAAATCTTTCGGCAGGTAATATGCTAAGTAACTAAGACTACTGTTTTTAAACAGTTTGAGTTCATTTGAATATACACATACTGTGTGTCGCCTATTGTTTCAGTTTATTTCCCCTGCTATTTCCCCTAAGAGCCGATACTGCTCATATGTGGTTCGTTGTATTGAAGACTCTGTTTTCTGCAAATTTAGTGTCCCGAGAATGATAATTGTGGATAACGCAACATAATTTAGGTCCTAAAAATTTACCCAACTAATGTCTTCTTGTGGCGCACCAAGTAATTACACTGCCTATTATCATAGCTTGTGAGCGAATTACCATAGTTTTTAAGAACTCAGATTAAACAAAGGATTTCACAAGCCTGTAGAAGTTATGTCAACCGGATTCAGGACTCAATCAGAGACGATACAACATAGCTTTGGAAGTACATACGAAATAAGAAACAGTGGTCGCCTATCCCGGGTGTGATGTTCGATGAGAGCGGGGCTGAATCATACGGTCCATTGAATATTGTTTCCGGGTTTGCTGGTTTTTTACGGTGTTTACATTGACTCCGTATAAAATACCTTTTTGTTATTTTCTTTAATAATAATACTCAAGTTATTAAAACTAACCATCTGTCTCTCTGTCTTAAACACTATACACATCAACTATAAACTTAAAACAAAAAACCGAAAACGGAGAAATGTTCATAAGTTCACTAGTTATTTAAAATAGGGAGTAGCACATTTATTCTTGTTGCAATGTAAATATGTACTTCTTGAAACTAGGAGCGAATTGCCCTTTTATTCGAAATTACTGTTAATTTTAAATAACTAATGAACAATGAACATTTGTTCTTTTTTTTACTTCGGTTTTGTGATTTTTGTTTTAAGTTTATAGTTGATGTGTATAGTGTTTAAAAAGAAGAGGGAGTAAGATGGATAGTTTTAATAACATAAATTCAATTAAAGATAATGTGAAATATTAAACATTCACCTAAAGTAAGAATTTGTTCCTCACGCGCAAAATTAACTAGTTCTTCTGCTGTTTTGTTGATGTTATGCTTTAGCAATGCTATCATACCGTTGTTGATATCATATGTGACTGATGATGAACGTTTCAACTTTCGACACATGTTTCACTTAAACTAATGTTGACTAAATAAAATTGTGGAGAGGACGAATGCTAGGTTGGTTTTATTTAATATACAAAATATTTTGACAGTTTTTGTCCAAACACAAAAATAATCTCTGATACCTACTGATTTCGATATCTTGCACTCCTGCAGAACTGAGAAGTATTGTAAACTCAGCGCTTTCTGATATAGTTTCTGAAAAACAGCAGTATGAAAAATATTATAATTTCAACACAGTTAATTTTTTTCAACGTTATAATTAAAATTGTGTATAAGGTATATTTCGGTAACAGTTTATATTTTGTGTAGGATAAAATGAGTTTTAAAACTCGCTAAAACTAAATAACAGTTTTTAAAATATTTAAAAAAAATTTACTATACGATTTTTGCTGACGATATGCATTATATAAATTTATATAAAAAAAAATATTATAATATAATGTACATAGGATTTTGTTCAAATTTATATAATATAATCCAGTTGTTAGCAAAACATAGTATTTGAAAAACATGTTTTAGCTTTTGCATTAGTAGTCAAGTCCTCTGACCTCCAGAGAATTATCGCTGTATACAGTTATTCTACCTTGGATCTCTTGGAACAGTGGTGATCTATGTTTCATATAATTCGCTAACGCATCGATATCTAATGGGCCACTAATTACATTTTCCAAATGGTCTCTTATTACTGTGTATCCATCACCTCCACTTAACAAAAACGAAACAACCACAAGTCGATAGGTTTTTTCCAGATCTAGAGGTTCGTATTTAGGTACGAGACATTTTTGACAACGCACTTCCATGGACTGCACTTGATCACCAATTGGACGAGTTGTGTTAAATACCACTTTTATACCTGTAAAGAGTTTTAGTTATTCTTACAGAAAATAAACCCTTTTTTTCTATAACATTTATAAGAAAATTACACTAGTCAAAATGTTCGTGTCTACGGTTTTTTTGCGCTCCTTAATTTTCTGTTTCATAAAGTTTTGTTATCCGCCGTGGTTTCCAAGAATGATTTATAAAAAGGTACCAAATTGGATTCGATGGAGGATTCAACTTGAGGAGTTTCTGTTATGCGGATTTTATGGAATATTAGTAGATTAAAAATTCCTGGCAGCGACAGAGGTAGATTTATTAAAATAGCTTACTATTTGATAAAAATATTTTTTAATTTGAGTTTTTTAGGTATTACTTACTTACATACGGTTTTCTCAAATGGTAATATTATAGTTTACTTTAATAAATCTATCACTGTCTGTGCCAAGAAGTTATGGGTCCCAAGTTCTAAACTAAGTATTTCAACAAATAACGTGAAAAACTTTTTGCCATATTTGTGAATTGAAAAATTACGATACATAGAGATGGCAATGGGAGCGCTGTATAAAGAATGATGAAGGGGTATGCAAATTGCGAAATTTCTACTCCCATTGGTGAAGGTAAAAGAATCGATTTTCTTTCTTATGCTATTAAATAATTTGGTGAATTTGATAATTTTAGTTGCGCAAGTGGATCTTCTGATGAAATACCTAGTCCTGGAACGCTCGTGCAAAAATTATTGAAGAAGCGATGCTCGTACGAATGATGGTCATATTGCAGCTCAAGGTGATCACTTGCGAAGAAGAATAAAACGTGAAACAAGGAAACGCCTTCTATTTCATCAGGGAGATCCGAAAATACTAAAAAGTGTACGTATAAATGTGACTTTTATTAAGTTGCAAATAAAATAAATAGTACGAAACGACTTCATTAGAAGATTAGAATAGAATTAGATTCCTCAAAAAAAAATCGAGAACATATTCTTTGTGCTTCAGAAGTTTTTACCCCTGAAGAAAGTACAAAACAAATTGAATTGTGTAATAAATAGTCATAATATGCCCGTTTGCACCGAATGTAACGTAGGTGTAGAATAGTTACGGACTACCCAAGTTTTTAGGATAACCTAAATATAAATGCGTTGCACCATCGCGGTTTTTCGACTCCCTAGCTACGTACTACAACAAATTGACAACAGCGCAATTTAGGTGTAGGTGTAGGTACCAATATTATTATATTATCACAGTATAATAAATAATACAGTATTCTGACTTTCACGTTTGCAAGCCGTCCTGCGCATATCGTCGCGCATGCCGCCATTATGGGTTACAACGTCAAAATAATCGCATAGACGTAGATAGATACAGTTCACTCCTGTGTTCAATATATAGTTCATTGTCGGCGTGTACGAGATAAATAAATATTGTGTTTAAATCTAAATCTGTGTTTTGTGTTTTTGGTATAGTGTTCGTGAGAATTAAAAGGATTTTATTTTTATTAACGTGTCTTGGGATTCATACAATGAATAATCACGGAGGACATGTGTGTGTTGCAAAATGTTGTCCCAATAAGCGGTACACTTGCTCTAAACATTTTTTTCGCTTCCCCAAAGATCCTGTTAGGTGAGTAATAAGTAAAAATTAAGATAAATACTAGATAATTTTACGTTTATAACAACTATTTGTATAACCGTAAAATTTATATTACGAAATGACAGTATCTAATATGTTTTTAAACTAAATACAAGTGAAACATAAACACAAGTTGTCACGTGGCTAGTTGTTATTTTATTGACAATATCATTATAAAGTTTCAAGAAGTCTTTGCCAAAATTTGCTTTTAAAGTTGCTGTTGTTGTAATTTGTGAATTAAACTACCCGTTTAACTCACTACAACGATATTCATAATAAACCACGAAAATTGAAATAAACGCGATTTATTAATAAAGAAAAATAACAAACTAAATACAAAACTGAAACGATTTTAACTGACCAATATAATATAGAAATTGAAAACTAATCAAAAATCTGACAATCTTAATTATTTTTTGACAATAACAACTTTTTCCAATAGTTATTATTATTGTTATTAAAAATCACCCAATCATGTCAACATTTAACTGATAACACCACTCAAGGTTGTTTTCAATCACTATGACACACCACAAATATTTCTGAAATTGACAGCGATATTATTATGTACTTAAATATTTTTACAAAAATAAAAATACAGTACTGTGGTTAGAAACCAAAAACTATAATTATTCTTAGTCAGGACCTGACTTGTAACCCAAAATGGCGGCATCTTACGTCACAGTTTTTTTCAAAGTGCGAACGTGGAGTCGGAATGCTGTACTTATTAATGCTGTGATATTATTATTATAACCTACGACAGGCCGGGCATGAAGTGTTACCATCTTTATGGAAAACGTGCATTCCACAGTACCGTCTGGTATATTTGGAAAACCAATAGAAGTTGGTACGATTGGTACTCAAACTGATAGGCCTCATAATAACACAAACGTAAACAATGAAGCGAGGTTTAAAGGATGAAATTGGCCAAATCCTCACCAGATAAATGTATTAACGGTAAGATTCCGAGGGACAAACGTTTCATTTAATTGTATATTGCCGGTATTTTGCGTTAAAAAATGATGTTACTGATAATCAAAATATAACCCTGAATCCCTATAATTTTTGGGTAAACAAAGACAATACCAACAAAGGGCCTAGTGCTAAACTCAAGCTTCCAGCGTTAACAAGCAGGAAATAAGCAGTATATTGAAAATAAGTATTATGAGAAACAGTGGGGTGCATATCTCGCAAGTAAACCAACACAATAAGGTCAGCTACCGCGAGTATTTTGCCCTTGAACTAAAGGTAAGTTAAGTTTAAGTGCTTCAATATTACCGGCGAGTTGCAAATTCAATCGATGAAACAGTCTAGGCGGCATTTTCAACCCGTAACAACCTAAAGAATAAAAAATCCAGTGCCGTATTTAAAAAAAACGAAGTTGCTGATGGTTTTTTAAAAACGAAACGTCCTAGTGAAAATTTGTAATAGCTATCTTTTTCTCCTCAAAAAGTAACAGTGCTGTGATTTTTTTTTCTATCTGTAAAAATAATGTTAGAAATAAAAAATTTTCGTATCTTGGACACAATGTATAAGGTACTTATATACAATGTAGTTTACGAAAACTATTTTATATATAAAGTAACATGTCCCAATTATTATCAAACATATCAATTGAAAAATTAAAGAAAAATACACACGCTTCTACAATAGTCTAATACCTATTCCGTAATAAACTATAGTTCTACAAACAAAACAAATACAAACATCATAAAAAATTTATTTTAATCATCATCATCAGCATTCACTCGCTAACGAGTATGAATTATTTCAACTATAACAATTATACCACGCTTGCGTCGACTTATTAGCTAAGGTTTAAGTGCCCAAATTTCTACACCTAAGTTTAGGGATCTCTCTAAGCTAAGTTAGGAAGCGAAAAAGCGACTGTGCAAACGAATTGCAAGATTTATTCTTTCCTTAACATTATACAGGGTGTTAGTAAATAAGTGCGACAAACTTTAGGAGGTAATTCTGCATGAAAAAATAATGACAGTTTGCTATATAAACACATGTGCGCAAATGCTTCGTTTTCTGCTAAGATACAGTTAAAGTTTTTCTTAAAAACTGAACATTTATTGATTGCTCTGAAACCGGTGAAGATATGCAAATGAAATTTAGTGGGTGTTAAGAGGTAGTTATTGCGCATTTTTGGACATGCAATTAAAAATTTTATTTTCATGAGTGGCGCGCATACGGGTAATGATCTCAATTTTTTTGAAGAAAAAAATGGTACGCCACTGGAATTTTTCAAATTAAAAATCATTTTGGAATTCCTCGTTCAATTTGTGATAAAAAATCTCTCTTGCTTTTTTATCGTAGGGGGCATTTGTGCAAAAAAATAAAACATCTCGCCGCGACGCTAGTAGGCTACTGTCAACATTCTGTTATACGAATATTTCAACGAAATGTCAAATTAGCGTTTCTTTATTGTTAGTGTTATTCTCTGTTATTGTTTTGCTTTAATGTTTATTGTATTAGATAGTTCTTGATAATGTATTAAAGAAATGAAAAATACGGGGTAATATGTTTTATTTTTTGCACAAAGACGATGTCCCTACGATGAAATAGCAAGAGAGATTTTTTATCACAAATTGAACGAGGAATTGCAAAATGATTTTTTATTTGAAAAATTCTAGTGGCTTACCATTTTTTCTTTAAAAATATTGAAATTCTTAATTGCTTGCCACAAAATGCGCAATAACTACCTCTTACAACTCACTAAATTTAATTTGCATATCTCCACTGGTTTTAGAGCAATCAATAAATCTTCAGTTTTTAAGAAAGACTTTAACACCCCGTCTCTCAGAAAACGAAGCATTTGCGGACATATGTTCATATAGCAAACTGTCATTATTTTTTCACGCGGAATTACCCCATGAAGTTTGTCACACTTATTTACTAACACCCTGTATATAGGTGCTGCCTAAAATAGTTGGTGCAAACGGGCATTAGATAGACAACAACATTTTTGCAATTGACTACAAAATATCTAAAACTTGATGAAACATGGCGTGGTAGGCTTGAGGATATAATGTACTGACCTGAGACCTGTAATAAACTTAAGCTAGCTGTGACCCGTTGCGTTGAATACGTCTGCATATTTTGCTCGAACAATTGCTTCAAGTAGGTGCCTTTAATCTCTCCAACATCCCAAGTGTTTGAGAATGGTTGTGCGATAATTAAATCGCTATAAGTTACATCTGGAAATATTTACTTATATACAGATCAACAAACTTGGTATAAATATACATATAACACAATTTAGATTGAAGAAATTATTTTTGTGATAGTTTATAGGATTTAATTCCCTAACATTCTAAATTATTTTTTAGGTCAGTATGTGAAAATGTTACACTAATAATCTAGAAATCTTATGGTTATTATAGCAAAATATTTCTTATAAAAAAATAATATAGTACCTAAAAGGTCAGCTTTAAACATATACTTTCCTAAACTACACTTTGTTCACGATCTCCTTCCAATATCGGTAGGTTCTAATATATACTTTTTAAGGTTTTTGTTATAATTTTCTCTGGACAATATTTGGACTGAACAAATTATAAATTCATTTCAATATAAAGATACAAAAATGCATAGAATAAACTTTGACAAAATAGACACATTTTTATAAGAACATGTTAAATTATAAACTTATAGTACCATTAGTATAATTTGTCAAATGAGTTCTTACTTCCTGTTAAAATATTGGATCTCAATCCACCCGCATTCACAACAGCGACAGCGGCATATGTCCACGCACCTTCTTCCGCTCGATCAGTGAACTAAAATGGAAAGAAATTAACATTTGGCAAACCAATTGAGCTTTACCTGACTTACCGCGAAAACCATTGCATCTGTTACAAAATTTCCTACGGAGCATTCCTCAACATAACAGTTCCGGGATAGCTCAACCAGAGATGATCCCAGTACTACATCTCCAACATCATCGACTTGGTTTTTCCATGGTAAGAGTTCGCTATTGATTACTTCATCTGCGAATTAAAACCGTGACAAACATGGGTTTCTATTGTAGCAGCCTGTAGATTTAAAAGCTAAGTTGCTGTTACTCTTCAGCAATCACTACGCTATACAAATTAACTCACATAAAACCCGTCATCGTAAATTAGGTTGTCAATTCAAGGCAACAACAGCTCTTACAAAAGAGAATGCTGCGAATTAATACTGTCGAAACTTGCATCAAACGACCTCTCGAAAACTATGCCAGCATATTTCAACCAAAAACTTTTTATTGATAAATCAAACGACGTTGTATGTCATGCCAGTGATGATTGAATAGTCTTATTGAAACATGTCTGGCAAGCAACCCTTGTCTGATTTTTCAATACATCCCGCTTGTTTCGTTATGCATTATTTCAAGAAATGCAAAACTTTTTAGTTTGTCCTTTAACCGGAACTTGCAATTTGGTCAATTAAGATTGTTTCGAAGAATACTGGAAAACTAGTAGAATCACCAGAAACAAGTATTAGTTATTTTAACGTTGTGCTACTGTTAGAACATCAGTACTATGGCACAACTCCCTAAATATGACGATGTCTAGTCCTAAGTTAAAGGACATACAGAATAGGAAAGCAAAAAAGCAGGCTAAGAAAGTCCCTATCAATCAAAGCCATAATCGTATAAGATTGGGAGTGAAAATGCGATGAGACAGTAAGCAGCAAATTTGTGTATATGTGTAAAATTAAGAATATAATTTTAGTTTCATTTACCTTGCGGTATATCATGCTCTAGAAATATTGGCCCTCCGCTGTAACTGACTACCTCACCGTCAGAGTCAAATGTGACTGTAATATTACCAATGTATTTGCTATAGGCTGATGCTTGAACTACAAGAACAGTTTTTCTGTTTTTACTAGTAATAATTGTAGGATAAGGTCCGCCTGGAGTGTCTGGCCCTGGTGGATTGTCTAAAAATTTTATTAATATAATTAAATATAAAATGAATAATTGAAATAAAAACAACCAATCTGGTCGCACGCACAAACTTTTATACTTGGAAGTAACAGTTTTGTTGTCTTCCTCAATTAAGAAAATATAATTTTCCTATGAAAAATATTTCATCATGGAAGTAGGTACCCTTTCCGTTATGTCGTAAAATCTAACATCGTTTAAGCTAATAGTAAAAGTATACAAAATTTGTAAGTATAACTTGATTCATGTGGCATTATATTCTATTCTAAGAAAAAAGAACGTGGTTTTCAAAATTTCGGCCTAATTTCAAAGAGATGTGAAAACATATTTTGTTATGTTTTAAATAGTTAATTTTTAGCTCTCCATATCATATACAGGGTGGTCCAACGAAAAGTTTGCACCTAGCTTTTCTCTTTTTTTTGTAGTCGAATGCGAAAATGCTCGGACACGTCGATTTTGCTTTTGAGGGGGACACATTTTAAACATATTTTTCGATCTGCGCCTTTAACCCCCTAGCGGGGGTGAGTAACAACCCTAAAATTTTAAATGGAAAGAGGGGTCTAATGACATATCATTTGAAAGGACACAAAATTGTCTTTCTAATGATACCCTATTTGTCGAATTTTACTAAAACAGTTAATACGAAAACGACTTTAAAGACATTAAGCCGATAATTTTGGTATTAATGAGAAATACAAATAAGTTTTAATTATTACGACTGAAAACAACTACAATCATTTCTAAATTATTTACTTTGAAGAAAAACGGGATTTCAAAAACACTATCTTATTTATCAGAACTAAATTCCTCACTAATCGTTTGCGTTTTTTGTTGAAATAAAAACTGCAGATACGTGTAGGAAAAGAATTTACACCGTTTATTTTAGTCTTTTCATTGATTCAGTTTGGTTGCTTCTCAAGTTATTTTACTTTTACCGTACAAAATGATTTATTCCATTCTAGAACGAGTTGAAATTGTTAAACTTTATTTTCAAAATAATAGTAGTGCTAGACTTACGGCTCGCTTATTTAATGAGAGACATCCCGATAAAAATGTGAATGATGTGTACGTTGGCAAGTTAGTTAAAAAGTTTGTAGATACCGGATCTGTCTGTAATGTAAAACACCAGCCGCAGAAACCGATCAGAAATGAAGCTGTGGAAGTCGCTGTTTTAGGGCATGTTGAAATGGATCATAGTCAAAGTACCCGTCAACTAGCTGAAGCCTCAGGTGTCTCCCGTTCGTCCATAATACGAATTTTAAAAGCGTACAAATTTCATCCGTACAAAATCAAATTAGTACAGGAACTAAATGAGGATGATCCTGATAGAAGGCTGCAATTTTGTGAAGCAATGAGCCAGCGTTTAATTGAAGATCCGCAATTATTATTTAACATTTGTTTTTCCGACGAATGCACATTTTATTTGAATGGAGCTGTAAATAGGCACAATTGCCGTTACTGGGATGACAGTAACCCACATTTATTCCGTGAGGTTCATACCCAGTATCCTCAAAAAATAAACGTCTGGTGTGGCATATTAGGAAATCATATTATAGGACCACTTTTTATTCCTGGAAATTTAACTGGTGAAGTGTACCTAAACATGCTTGAAGACACAATTGATCCTTTAATAACACAAATAATAGAAGATGACCAAAATCATACTGCTGATCGGCTTTATTTCCAGCAAGATGGAGCACCTCCGCACTATGTGGCTCCTGTAAGACAGTTCTTAGATGACCGGTTCCCTGGACGGTGGATTGGAAGGAGGGGCCCAATTGAATGGCCTGCCAGGTCACCGGATTTATCGCCTTTAGACTTTTTTCTTTGGGGGCACTTAAAAAATAAATGTTTTGCCACGAAGCCCGAGTCCATAGAAGATCTTCGCCAACGCATTACAGAAGAGTGCAGAAACATAACACCTGATATGCTACAAAATGTTAGAAATAGATTTGAACAAAATCTGTATTATTGTATGGAATCAAATGGGTCACATTTTCAACATTTGTTAATGTAACGTTTTAATAAATCAATTTAACAGCTTGTTTACTTTTTTTACAAAGCAATGTTAAAACTAACAAACATTGGAATGTACTAACGATTGCAGGTGTTTTCACTCGCAATAATTAAAACTTATTTGTATTTCTCATTAATACCAAAATTATCGGCTTAATGTCTTTAAAGTCGTTTTCGTATTAACTGTTTTAGTAAAATTCGACAAATAGGGTATCATTAGAAAGACAATTTTGTGTCCTTTCAAATGATATGTCATTAGACCCCTCTTTCCATTTAAAATTTTAGGGTTGTTACTCACCCCCGCTAGGGGGTTAAAGGCGCAGATCGAAAAATATGTTTAAAATGTGTCCCCCTCAAAAGCAAAATCGACGTGTCCGAGCATTTTCGCATTCGACTACAAAAAAAGAGAAAAGCTAGGTGCAAACTTTTCGTTGGACCACCCTGTATGTAATAATATATGTATATATGGAGACTATTAGTTTCATGAAAAAAATTTTTTTTTTAATTTCACCGGAAATACTTCTTTTTGGTCATTTTATACATAAATAAGTAGTTTTAAAAAAATGTCTGTCTGTCTGTCTGTCTGTCTGTCTGTCTGTCTGTCTGTATCCACGAAAACGCAAAAACCGCTTAACAGATTTTAACCAAATTTGGTACAAAAATACTATTGGACATGGCAAGGAGCTGATTAGATTTTGGGAAACATTGAGCGTAGGCAAAGGGTTTAAAAGAGGGTTCAAAAATTAAAAAAATTCATAGTTCTTAAACTTATCCGAAATACTGCATAATTTTTTACGCATTTAATTGAATATAACCTAAAATATTGAACATAAAATATTAGACCACATTGGCGTTCGAAAATAGTGTAAAATGGGGTAAAAAAGATTAAAAAAAACGTATTTCTTAAAAATAGCAGAAATATTAACTAGTTATTGATAGTTTTGATAGAATATAACCTATAAAATGTGTCATGAATAACTTACTTTCATAGGCGTTCGTAAATAGTGGAAAAGGGGTCAAAACATAAAAAATATATATTTCCTAAACTTATTCGAAATATGGAATAATTTTTCATAGTTGTGATACAATATAAGCTAAAAAATATTCCATAAAAGAATTGGTTCCCAAAGGCGTTCGAAAATAGTTTAAAAAAAGGGTCAAAAACGAAAAAAAAAACGTTTCCCAAATATACCAGAAAAATTGGCTAATTATATATAGCTTTGATATAAGATAACCTAAAAAATGCAGCATAAAATTTTTATTCACATAGGCGTTCGTAAATAGTAGAAAAAGGGGTAAAATAAAAAAAAATTAAAATGCAAAAAATTTTATATTTAACTAGATGAATTGGTGTTAAAAATACACGACAAAAATTAATGTACCATAGGCGTCCGTAAAAATTCTATAAAAGGGTCAGAAAAAATTTGTATCCGTGATAACTCAAAAACCACTTAACGGATTTTAACCACATTTGGTACGAAAATACTACAGGATATTTATAGGTGGTGATTAACATTGAGCGTATGCAAGGGGTTTAAAAGAGGGTTCAAAAATTTAAAAAATCATAGTTCTTAAACTTATCCGAAATATTGAATAATTTTTTATAGTTGTGATAGAATATAACCTAAAAAATGTTACATAAAAGAATTAGTTCACACAGGCGTTCGAAAATAGTGTTAAAAAAAAGTCAAAACGAAAAAAAAATGTTTCCCAAATATACCAGAAAAATTGGCTAATTATATATAGCTTTGATATAAGATAACCTAAAAAATGCAGCATAAAATTTTTATTTACATAGGCGTTCGTAAATAGTAGAAAAAGGGGTAAAATAAAAAAAATTAAAATGTAAAAATTTTTATATTTAACTAGTTGAGTTGGTGTTAAAAAGACACGACAAAAATTAATGTTCCATAGGCGTCCGTGAAAATTCTATAAAAGGGTCAGAAAAAATTTGTATCCGTGATAACTCAAAAACCACTTAACGGATTTTAACCACATTTGGTACGAAAATACTACAGGCTATTTATAGGTGGTGATTAACATTGAGCGTAGGCCAGGGGTTTAAAAGAGGGTTCAAAAATTAAAAAAATTATAGTTCTTAAACTTATCCGAAATATTGAATAATTTTTTATAGGTGTGATAGAATATAACCTAAAAAATGTTACATAAAAGAATTAGTTCACACAGGCGTTCGAAAATAGTCTTAAAAAAGGAGTCAAAAACGAAAAAAAAATGTTTCCCAAATATACCAGAAAAATTGGCTAATTATATATAGCTTTCATATAAGATAACCTAAAAAATGCAGCATAAAATTTTTATTTACATAGGCGTTCGTAAATAGTAAAAAAAAAAGGGTAAAATGAAAAAAAAATTAAAATGTAAAAAATTTTATATTTAACTAGTTGAATTGGTGTTAAAAATACACGACAAAAATTAATGTTCCATAGGCGTCCGTGAAAATTCTATAAAAGGGTCAGGAAAAAATTGTATCCGTGATAACTCAAAAACCACTTAACGGATAACCTACATCATGCAGCATAACAATTTTGTTTACATAGGCGTTCGTAAATAGTAGAAAAGGGGGCAAAATAAATTTTATAATAAAACTAAAAAAAAATCAATTATTTTTCGTACAAAAATTTGGCCTAGATCTGAAATATAAAATATCTGCGTATAAATAGTGCCTCCAAAGAGAAGAAAAAGGAACAAAACCCGATACAAAAAAAAAAATAGCTGATGTCTAAAACAAAACAAAAATTTAGATAAATGACAAAAAGGTCATAAAATTATTACTTTTACACTTAAATATGGAGAGCTATTCGTGCCTCGAGGGCAACAGCTAGTTTAATATTAACATTAATATTATCACAAAATAGTATATTTATCAGTACTAGCTTATCATTTAGGGTTTTGACTATTACTCAGAAATGTTATCTAGGTATTTGACGACAGCAACTACATTTAACTCTACAATAAATACTAACGCTATGTTGGTTGTACGTTAATACTAACGACACGTCAAATTTACCGTTTCTAAATAACGTATGGATTTTATTTTTTGTTAGATGTGTTGTTTATAATAAACAAATTTTTCTTTAATGTTTTGCAGTAACAATAGTGCATTAATTAAGAGTTTTTACTTATGAGTTAGTGCTATAATTATCAAACGAAGCACATTATTTTTAGCTCTCCATATCATATATGTAATATATGTATATATGGAGACTATTAGTTTCATGAAAAAAAAATTTTTTTAATTTCACCGGAAATACTTGTTTTTGGTCTTTTTATACATAAATAAGTAGTTTTAAAAAAATGTCTGTCTGTCTGTCAGTCTGTCTGTCTGTCTGTCTGTCTGTATCCACGAAAACGCAAAAACTGCTTAACAGATTTTAACCAAATTTGGTACAAAAATACTATTGGACATGGCAAGGAGCTGATTAGATTTTGGGAAACAATGAGCGTAGGCAAAGGGTTTAAAAGAGGGTTCAAAAATTAAAAAAAATCATAGTTCTTAAACTTATCCGAAATACTGCATAATTGTTTACGCATTTAATTGAATATAACCTAAAATATTGAACATAAAATATTAGACCACATGGGCGTTCGAAAATAGTGTAGAATGGGGTAAAAAAGATTAAAAAAAAACGTATTTCTTAAAAATAGCAGAAATATTAACTAGTTATTTATAGTTTTGATAGACTATAACCTATAAAATGTGTCATGAATAACTTACTTTCATAGGCGTTCGTAAATAGTGGAAAAGGGGTCAAAACATAAAAAATATATATTTCCTAAACTTATTCGAAATATGGAATAATTTTTCATAGTTGTGATACAATATAAGCTAAAAAATATTCCATAAAAGAATTGGTTCACACAGGCGTTCTAAAATAGTTTAAAAAAAGGGTCAAAAACGAAAAAAAAAAATGTTTCTCAAATATACCAGAAAAATTGGCTAATTATATATAGCTTTGATATAAGATAACCTAAAAAATGCAGCATAAAATTTGTATTTACATAGGCGTTCGTAAATAGTAGAAAAAAGGGTAAAATAAAAAAAAATTAAAATGTAAAAATTTTTATATTTAACTAGATGAATTTGTGTTAAAAATACACGACAAAAATTAATGTACCATAGGCGTCCGTGAAAATTCTATAAAAGGGTCAGAAAAAATTTGTATCTGTGATAACTCAAAAACCACTTAACGGATTTTAACCACATTTGGTACGAAAATACTACAGGATATATATATATATATATATATCCTGTAGTATTTTCGTACCGTATATATATATATATATATATAGGTGGTGATTAACATTGAGCGTAGGCAAGGGGTTTAAAAGAGGGTTCAAAAATTTAAAAAATCATAGTTCTTAAACTTATCCGAAATATTGAATAATTTTTTTATAAATGTGATAGAATATAACCTAAAAAATGTTACATAAAAGAATTAGTTCACACAGGCGTTCGAAAATAGTCTTAAAAAAGGGTCAAAAACGAAAAAAAAAATGTTTTCCAAATATACCAGAAAAATTGGCTTTCTATAAGATAACCTAAAAAATGCAGCATAAAATTTTTATTTACATAGGCGTTCGTAAACAGAAAAAAAAGGGGTAAAATAAAAAAAAATTAAAATGTAAAAAAATTTATATTTAACTAGTTGAATTGGTGTTAAAATTACACGACAAAAATGAATGTTCCATAGGCGTCCGTGAAAATTCTATAAAAGGGTGAGAAAAAAAATGTATCCGTGATAACTCAAAAACCACTTAACGGATAACCTACAACATGCAGCATAACAATTTTGTTTACATAGACGTTCCTAAATAGTAGAAAAGGGGGCAAAATAAATTTTATAATAAAACTAAAAAAAATCAATTAATTTGCGTTCAAGAACTTGGCCTAGATCTGAAATATAAAATATCTGCGTATAAAGTGCCTCCAAAGAGAAGAGAAAGGCACAAAACCCGATACTTAAAAAAAAATAGCTGATGTCTAAAACAAAACAAAAATTTATTAAATTTAGATAAATGACAAAAAGGTCATAAAATTATTACTTTTACACTTAAATATGGAGAGCTATTCGTGCCTCGAGGGCAACAGCTAGTTTAATAATACATTTGTGTAATTAAGAACATTTACGTAGTTAAAATTAACCCCTAAAGAGACATCAAAGCTCTCGATCTTTGCTGAAGAATATTTCTTCATTACTAAGAAATTCGTTTGGAAAATATTGCATAGTTGAGAGCTTAATACACAAAAAATTAAATACTTTATTATATCTTGAAATACTTACCTCCAGTATAGAGGAACGTGTGTGAATGTGCTCCAACAACAATTCCTATTTTCTCACTTGCATTCGCTGCAATCGCCTTCTCCACATCATATCCAGAATGTGACAATACAATATTGGTAAACACACCTTCTTCGCGTACCAATCGCTCTGCTTCAGCATTAACGCTTGCCGATTCTGGATAGAATTTCAAATTTTCTGTAGCAGCTATTTTCTACAACAAATAAATTGACCTAGAAAACTTTTGAGAGAATATTAACAAATTCGTGAAGCAAAAATTTAAGTTAATAGACAAATGTACTATACAGAAAGTTTCACTTACATCTGTTGTAGATAAAATAACGCCAATAATACCAATTTTTCTACCTTGTCGTTCAATTACCGTACTTTTTTGATAAATACCTTGCATTGTTGGCTCCAGACTGTCATCAATATTGCAAACAACAACCGGGTGTTGTAAAGCTTTTATAAATGGCACTACGCCAGCTATCTTGTCATCAAATTCATGATTGCCCAACACCTTGAAAAATTTTACATTATCATTTAACATTATTTTAAATTATTATCATCATACCATTAATAGTAAACTTAGGACGAATCAATACTTTTCGAAATGTTTAATTTTAATGTTAAAAATCAACTAGATTTTGTGGGCAGCCCGTCATCTTAGATAATTTCTTTTCAATGACACGAAAAAAGCTCTAGGTAAGAATAAATGTGATAATATTCGATCGCGAGTCCATTCTTTTTTTTTTTTTGGCACTGGTTTAAGCCAAATGGCAAGATTAGTCACCATGTGAACCTCTCAGCTTGAAATATCCACCCTTTACATATTAATACGATATACATTTGATCAAAAAATGAGACCACCGTCCGAGCATTGCTGATACCCACATATTTGGGAGATTGCTGGCAGAAGGATAAAATGGTCTCCTGCTAGCGTTTTGTGTTCACACTAATTTTATTTAATTTTTTTTATATTTATTTCTATTTATATATATATATTGAGTTTGTTCGGCCTCTGCATTGTATAGGATATGCATTACTATGTACATGTAGATGATACGTGTTTACATGTGTCTACTGTTGTGTATCCTATTGTGCTTAAATGCAGGCTGGTATTTGTAGATGGGCAACGACTATGGTACTCTGACGAGCTCATAACAAGAGCGAAACGAATTCGTCAGTATCTGTCGATCCATGCCTCGGTCTGGTTCTATTGAAGTAGACTGAGGCCCTGCTAAATTAAACAAAATTCCTTGCGTAGGTAAAACCAATATTTTAGTCCGCTTTGCCATTAAATTATTTTTCATTTATTATATTTACGGACATGAAATCTTTTTAATCGGTATAATCAGACACGCAATGCTTTAGCTGGTACGCCGAGAGCAGACGACAGTTTAATAACAAATATTTTCACTCACCCTGCTTTACACACAATTAGCCTCACACCCTACTCTAGTGCTACTGCTGTCGATGCTGCCTCAGACTCTCTATCGACTCGTTATCTATTTATATATTTACAAAAGGCAACTATATTATTTACAGTTTACAATATTTAAACATGTCTGGCATTGTTGTTTGCAGGTCTATTTTTAGATATTACCGGTATCCGTGGTCTGTTAACTTTTTTATTAGTATTAGTTTATATTTTAGGCATATCACCAGTCTCCATCACTTCTTCCTCAACGGATAAAACACCAAAGCGGTTTGTTTGTTCAATTTGGTAAGTCCCTTGTACGGTACCCGCACTTTTCGATATCATTTTAAATGTCTTGTTGTCCACTGTGTTAATTAAATTTTGAGTGACCATCGTCTTTTTCTTTATACTACTAAATATATTATTACATTCACTGATTCTGCTTGATTTTACACACCTTAGAATTTATCAGTACTAACACTAACCCAACTCGGAGATGTTCATACTACCGTATAGTAGCTCTCTCCATCGACTGGTGCGTTCGGTCCTAATATATATTATACACCCTACAGCGATCCCCACAAGGTTTTTCACCACTTCTCAGTCGTGCCCAGGTTTGCCATGTATTAAAAATTAAAAACTCCAAATAGTTCGATAAAAAGCGCAATTTTCGACAATTATTGTCCAAAAGCCGCAAGCATATTTGTAGTCGTTAATAAAAATGCGCATGAATGGTGTTTTTGCGCCACGCCTAGTAACCCTGGTCGTGGAAGCGCGTATTGTACACTGGACACGTTCTATACTGCTTACATAACATTATTTTTTCTTATAAATGTAAGGTAGAAATAAAAATAAAGAGCATCCCTATTATTATGACCAATATTAAAGTAACCGGGATAAAAACAAGAGTAACTGCATTATATAACTTGCCAAATATACCGTAATCTTTTTGACACAATAGAAAAGGCATACAGTATCTAACAACATTATTTTTCATTTTATTATCTAGAACAATTTTATGGATACGAGCCGTAATTATGTAGTGGGAAAAATTTGACTAACGGAATCGTAGCATATTAATAAAAAATCGGATGTGTCGCCCCAAAACTTTCCCGACATGATATAATAGGAATATTTATAGGACCTGAGTAACGAAACAGAATTGAATGATATAATTCAGTATTGCGGAATCCATCATCGGTGTGTTGTCGTTACCAACATAGAAACTCCATGATTGGAGGGTTGGCCAGTTGGTTTTCGCCAGTGCCAATAAATAAAAAAAAAATTAATAAATATTATTCTAATTGTATTATTTTCATTATTTTATTGTAAATAACGCTAACGTTACAAACTAACTACTGTATTCAAAAATTAAAAAAAGAATATTGCCAAAGCAGAGTCAAACTCATAGCCTTCCGCATGCGAAGCAAACACTCTATCAATGTGTTAAAGTACTCAATTACTACATAATATTTTCTTATAAGAATATAGATTTTACTACCTAACTGCTGCAATTTTCTCGAGAATTATCAGGGTAAATATCACCTATCGCTGTAAAGCAAATAAAAAATGCTTTGAAACGATGTATCACTCGACCCCTAGTGCTATTTGAAAATTTGGCGGTTGTGGCCCCCTATCAAAGGGCTTAAGCGATTTTAGCCAAAAAGTCGGACTCCCCCAAACTCATACACAAAATTTAGCTCAATTGGTTAAAGCGTTTGGGCGCTATCGTGGAAGAATACATACAGACACACATACATACATATATATACACATACACACACACACAGACAGACAGACTTCCATCTGGAAATGGTCTTAATCGTCTCACGGAACTTCAAAATGGATATATGTCTTTATCTAAACTTTTTTTAGCGCGTTCACAATACTTTCCATCTGCGAGAAAGTAAAATTACTTACTGTTGCATCGAACGGCAATTTGTTCATAAATTCTTGAGTTATGTTCCATTTTCCAATGGTGTAATATAGAGTTCCTTGAAAATTATCACCAGCATTTAACAATACTGCGGTGTCTGGCTTAGCATCCTTTAACAAGGATTGTATTTCATTGTACATTCGTGAAAAACCTCCAATACATGTGGCTGGATCTTTGCAATCTCCTCCAGAGTCGTTAGTTTCTTCAAACCTTGACAATAAAAATAAAGATGTCAATATATTCTAGTTTTGTTAACAAAACAACAACATAGATAGAGTTGTAAAAGAAATTTATTGAGCCTTACGAAGACGTAGTTTCTAATAAATACTTCTAAAGCCTTGGTAAATAAAGAGCATGTATATTTTAAGTTGGATATATCATATTAACGAAGTTGACGAGAGGCTATCCACGACATGCAGTAGCGATGTGGTGACTCTGAAATTGGGAAAGTCTGTGATAAATATTGGAAAAAGTTTAATCGGGCAAGCTATGAGGTTAAGGTCTAACCTCCAAGTAGGCTAGTAATTAAATGTACCTAATATTGCATATTTTGAAAGAAACAACAAACAACATATTTTAACATTTTTTGGATTGGATTGAGCAAAACGCCGATTTTGTTTGTAATATTGCACAGAAACACTTTTTATTTTCAGGGATTGAATTTTCGGCTGGAACTTCCAGAAATATAAACAACCACAGGCTCCAGCTTCGAGGGATGTTGTTTATTGTGTTAAAATATTTTTTAAACTAGTCTCTAAAAAGTGCAATAGACATAAATATACATTACATTACAAACTTATAATTTTATAAACCTTACCAAAAAAGTGCAAGCAAACGACCAGTCTTAAGGATTTAACAAATCATCAAAAAACTTGAAAATGATTAAGGGTTTACATTTTAGTGCTAATTAAGATCTTTCATTAGATGTTACTCATTAGGAAAGAACCTGTCCATACAAAATCAAAGATATATTTCGTTAAAGTAGTTTTTATACTTATGCCACAAAAAATATATGATGATAAGGATATTCATACGAAGATATGAATTTATTTAAAATAAGTAATAAACATTTAGGTTTGGTCGCAACCAGCAACGCACCAACAGTACCTTGGGATTTCATATAGGTAGGATTATTTATTGAATTATGTTAGAGTGAAGGAGTTAGGATACAGGTCGCGCACCCAATTCCCCACATACAAATACTACACCCAGTATCGATGGGGTAGAGTTAGTTTCAGTACAATATCCTATACGTTTATCTAAGTTTTTTTTATTTATATAAATTTATATTATGTCAAACACGCAGGCAGGCTCTAAAATATTTATCAGATATTTCAAAAATGAAGCGCTTTTCACTAGATTTGCCTTAATTTTCTATACATAAAACAAGAATATTTAAAGAAAGAGCCGATTTCCTTTTTTTTGCAAATGGAAATTCTCTAGGACTGTCTACTGTCTACTCCTATTACTGCCATGGTAGTTGCAATATTTGGAGCCTACGTTCCAATTATTGCCATTTGGATTATCGAACGTTAAGTTAGGTACCTACGCTATGAATCGCCGACCAATGATTTTTTATATGCCACTTATAATTTGGATCATTTAAAATTATGTTTCTTATGACTGTAAAGACATCTCCCTTTAATGAAGCAAATGTAGGGTTAGTATCTCAAGAATATCTCCATGAAACTCGAGAAAATCAAGTCTGGGTAATGGCATCTTGCTTCTGGCAGAGATTTTAGACGACGGATTTTGAGCCCTTATCGCTGGAGGATTATCAGTTTCACAAAGTTTTTGAAAGCAATATGTGAAACGATAATAAATCCCTATCAAATGATCTGTGAACCGCATCGTGAGTTCGGGAGACGTTATCATCTTCATCGCCACTAATGAGATTATGGGTCTCAAAGAAATCTGACTTGATTTTATCTAATTCGGTGACACCACGTTTTACCAGTGGGATCAGCTGAGCATCGTCTTCTGCGCTCTCAGCAGTATCACAAACATCCTTCAACCTGTTAATATGTATTTGTCGATGAGGAAGAAATTCTAGATTTATCACTCATCCTGAAAACGAATAATTAAATCAAAATCACAATAACAATAATTATTGAATTGAATTTTAAACCTGAATAATAAATAATCTAATCTAAAAATTAGAGAGAACTTAATTAAAATTAAATTTTAAAACAGAACAAGTACGCCCGTTACGTGGTCCCTTTAAAATAGGAAGGAACGTGTAAATTAAGGATATCACAAAATTTGATAATAAATCGAATATATTTATTTTTAATAAACAAATCCATTGATAAAATAGAAAAATGCGTTATGAATATACGAATTCCACGTAGTAGGTATGTACACCTACACTGTTTTTTGCGTGAAGATAAGAGAGTTTGAAATTGCAATAAATTAATTTGTTAAAAATATGTATAGAATTTCAATGAAAATCGAAAATCGTTAATTAAAAAATCTACGAAATGCGGCACGGAGGACCAGAAAAAATGGAAAATTGTAGTGTTTTTGCGAAGGGCAATAATCAGGCTGATTAGATACATACGAAAAGCTCAGGAGGACCATTGTAGGTTTAAAGTAAAACAGATATCAGAAAATCGGTTGTGTCGACCCAAAACTTTCCCGACATGATATAATATAATCAAAAATATATGACCTGCGTAACGTAACATAATTTTAATAATTATTATTATAATTGTATTATTTTCATAATTTCGAATAAACAAACGTAACAAACTAACTACCTCATTCAAAACAAAAAAAAAATATTGCCAGAGCTGGGATTCGAGCCCATAACCTTCCGCATGCCAAGCGAACGCTCTCTCAATGTGTTAAAGTTTTTAATTACGAGATATATCTTATAAAAACTATATGTTCCAACTACGTAACTGGTGAAATTTTAAACACAATTTTCTGGAGAATAATGGAAGCTAATATCAAAAGTGTATTGCTGTAAAGCAGATAAAAAAATGCTTTAAAATGATGTACCATTCGACCCCTACAGCTCTTTGAAAATGTAACGGTTGTGTCCACTCCTATCACAGGACTTAAGCGATTTCAACCAAAAACTATTGGGTTCATCCTAGGTCTGCCCCAAACTCATATACCAAAACTTAGCTCAATTGGTTAAAGCGTTTGGGCGCTAGCGTCGAACAATTCGTACAGACACACATACATCATACCCGTACCGGGTGTACAGATAAGAAAGGACGCTGGCTCTATCTCGAAACAAATCATGTTATGGTTTTAGGATTTTTTTTGTTTTAGTAAAAGCGGACAAGGGAAATTGCTGGAATATAGTTTTAGTTTCCTAAAATGTCCGCTAGAGGGCGTAAATCTAATTTTAAATTGATAAACACTGTTTACCTAAAGATATACTTATATTACGTAAGTGAAATTTTCTTAGAAAAATCAAATAGAATGGTACTATTAGTCTTCACTAGATAGAAAGAGCATATTAAAATAAAGGAATCAGTGAAACCCGGAAGTCTCAATCTTTTTTCAATAACTTAATATATTTTTGCCTAAATTTAACATTCAATAAATTTTTATATAATGAATGGGCTGTGATGAAGAAATACTCATGTTATTATGACAACGAAGTTAATGTCAATGTCAAATATAATTAATATGTTTGTCACATAAGTCTGTGGATTTTTTTATTTTGTGTTACATTTGATTTTTTAATTAAAAATGCCTATTACCAACGAAGAAACATTTGATTTGTTGGCGGTTATTTCGAGCACCTCAAAAATGCTTTGACGCTTTACAAGGATCTACGCGCTTAGATATCCGCAAAAGTGATCGTATAAGAAAAATGTCATTATGAGATTGGCAAATCGTTTACGAACGAGTGAAAGTATTCGGCGACCATTCCAAAGAAGAAGTTGTACAGGTACTCGGAAATAAATGTTAATATTCTGAGATATATCCAAGTTAGCCCACATGCCAGTATTAGAGAAATGGTGCACTTAGAGTTTCACACGGAATAGTTCATAAATATTCAAAAGATCACAAAATAAATACATCCACAGACTAATTTGACAAATACATTAATTATATTTGACATTGACACTACCGTCGTTGCCATAACAACATGAGTGTTTTTTATCACAGCCCACTATTAATTTTATAAAAATTTATTGAATGTTAAATTTAGGCATTGAGATGGACAGGAAAAAGACAGAGACTTCCGGTTTTCACTGTTTTCTTTATTTTTATACGCTCTTTATATCTAATGAAGGCTAATAGTACCATTCCATTTGATTTTTCTAAGAAAATTGACAAAATCGGAAAGATTGTTATATATCTCTATCTAGCGGCCATATATAAAAAATAAATAAAAGCGGTAATACTATTTTTGATACTCCCAAACATTACCTTTATACTGGCCTAATTTTATTAAAATCAGATTATCCATAAGAAAGTTAGATAACTTTTTACCAACCAACATTCTCCGGCTCCCCCACTATTTATTTAAGAAGATAGGGAAAAAAGGTTTATATGAAAAAGTTTTAGAATTGTACTTAGATCATCCTCATTAAGTTTAACACTTAATATAAGTATATTTTTAAGTAAATTTCAATTTAGAGTTAGGTTTACGCCCTCTAGCGGACATTTTAGGAAACTAAAACTATTTTCCAGCGATTTCCCTTGTCCTTTCTTATCTGTACACCCCGTACACATACATACACACCCACAGACAGACAGACTTCTATCTGAAAATGGTCTTACTCGTCTCAGAGAACTTCAAAATGCTTATATCCGTCTTTATCTCAAAAAGTTTTTTGACTCGTTCACAATAGTTTCCTTATGCGGGAAAGTAAAAGAAACCGAGACCTTTAAGTTCCTTACCTTGATGTTGTTGGCAGGTCTGCCGAGGCTGCCAGCCTATGTTGTTCTTCGTTTTACACCTTACACACAGACACACGAA
Source organism: Apoderus coryli (assembly GCA_911728435.2). Lineage (NCBI taxonomy): Eukaryota > Metazoa > Arthropoda > Insecta > Coleoptera > Attelabidae > Apoderus > Apoderus coryli. Next base: position 13,276,689 of record OU452212.1, on the reverse strand, counting down.
AAAGGCGGTTTTATAACAATGAGTTAATAATAAAGCGGTTCGATCGACACACGATCAATAGTCTTTTGTAGAATGCTAATAATGTTTACTTCCATAAGGGAAGCAAAGTGGCGCGGCGGCGGGAATAAAAATAAAAAGTTGTATAGACGCAAAGATTTATCTTATAAATTAAAATTAGGAAGGAGAGGATAAATCTTGTAGACATTAATTAATTAATCAACAAGCCATCATCAGTTCAGTTGACATAACATCTGTGTACAGAAAACATCAAACTCGGAAACAACACACCAAAACAACTCACAAACACGAAAACATCTTGTGTTGAGTAAATAAATAAATGATTTAAATACATTGGAAGAACACTACAAGAACTGTAAACTGAAAATCAACGTACAAAAATGTAAAGCAACCATATTCACATATAAAAAGAAAAATCCAGAAGTCAATCCACCACTCACCATGTATGGAGAAATAATAGAAGTGCAAGACACGATTAAATACCGAGGAATATCACTAGACAAAAGACTCACATTCAGAAACCATATACAATTAACGAAAAAACGAGCAGGAAGAGCAACACAGGTACTGTACCCCTATCTACAAAAATCAAATCCACTCAAAGATCATTAAAAGTCGCCTTATATAAGACGTATGTTCGAAGCATACTACTATATGCAGCCCCTATTTGGAGCACTGCAGCAAAGTCCAACACAATGAAGCTGCAAAGAGTCCAAACTAAAATCGCTCGTGCAATCCTGGGATTGAAACCATATGAAATTTCGAACAGAGAGGCAGAAAAGTTCTTCCTGAACACGATTCTAAGAACCGAATCAACAAGAAAATCGGCTCTGTTAACAAAAATAACGCACCGTTTAGGCAAAAACATCGCCTCATAACGGACGCGATCCCCTAAGGAGACCGCTACACAATATACCAACCAGATGAGGCCGAAAAGTCATCTGTGAAAAGATTATATCGGGGGAAAATTATGTCAATTGGGGAAAAAAATAAAGAACACATGGGCGCAAGACGGAAACATGAAGAAGTAGTGTCGAATACTGTATATATATTATAGAAGAAGAATATCGAAGTGTCTCAAAATGGACGGTCAACATTTCATACACATGTTATGAATATTTTGGTAGAAATTCATCTGTGCTTTTTATTATCATCAATGCTGTTTATGCATAATTAAGAATAATTCATAATGACTTTTATAATTGTAGATCATTTGACATTTCTGATACCATAGGCTACTAGAAACATTAAAACATTTATTTAAAAAAACACCAAATGGTGTACAAAACAATTATTTGGCTTTTTATGCCAAAACGCGCAGACTTAGCTACTGTACACCCTAATACCATTCGACGGGTAATTAGTAAGTACATTGCTAGGTAAGTTCAGAAATATGACGTTCCATTTAAATTAATGAAGTTATAGCAACTTAAAGTTCTTATTTGAGTAGTTTTCATTTTAGGACACCCTGTATAAGATTGCAAGTTTGTTGCCATTGGAATACCAAATATGATCTATTATTACACATTAAAGTTAATTTCGTCAACATGACTTAAATACTTCCTAAGTATTTGAAAGATGAAAATTCAATGTATTTAATCAATCTTAAGGTTTAGGTATTATAAACCTTAATGAAACAGACACCTAATTTGATAAGAGGATCTAAAGCTGCAATAATATACAGGGCATTCCATTTAAAAAAACACAACTTTGATACTTTTAGGTTATTTGGGACACCCTGTATAATATGAAACCAATTTTAAAAAGTATCCATAGTAGATGCCTACCATAGAAATCTTATATTATATATGTACTCTAGAATGCTAATTAAATCCAGCCGAATACCAAAAAGTGTAACGGGTATGCAGAGTTTTCTCGAACTACGCATGCTCCTCAGTCACTTATTTTCAGTACAGAGCTGCCATATTTAAAACTATTTTGTCGTTCGCCTTACAGAATTTATGCGACATATCTGTTTTATAAATAAATCCATATGTTGCGTCATACGAAACTGCTTGACAAAATCAAATAATTCAATGTTATCGGTAAAATTGTAATACTGTTTAGTTTTCAGCAATATGAACGAAACATTTTTTTCCAAATCTTATTAAATTTAGGAGATTTCGCAACAGCGTCTATTTTCGCAAATGACATTTCTCGTAGTGGGAATATCTGTCAGAGTCGGCTTCACAACAATTCAGATAGGTTTTATAATTGAATTATGGGTTTATGCGTGGTATATTTTAATTGTTGATAGATATACCTATTTGTGATTAAAATTGTTTTTAATATTTGTTATTTTGGTTTGGTAGTTTGTTTATTTAACAAACAATGAGGTGTATAGTGTTGTGGTGTAAAAATGAAAGTATCATTCCTGGTATTAAATATTTTCAGTAAGTTATTGTTTCGGGTTTCTAACAGTCTCAGTTTGAGTCAATATGATACCATTGACATGATACTCATTTTTAGCTTGACAAAAAAAAGACATGATGTTTGGATGCGGGCATTGGGATCCTAGTACAGAAAATGTATGTGATGGGAATGTCATATGCAGTAAGCATTTCGCTGCAGAAGATATCATTTGTAGAGAAGACGGCAAGAGGATCACCCTCGTACCCGATGCAGTTCCCAAACTTTTGTTGAAAAGAAGAGATTATGTAAATGAGAGTGGAAGTTAAATTCTTAATCGTTTGATATCAAGACACTGTTTACTTAAAAGCAGTCAGTCAAAAATGCATGATATGTATGTCAAGAATATATTTCCTACGTTGTGTAGGTATACAAAGTTCGTTTGAATTCTGTTGTTAAACTGGAATATACTTAATTATAGAATCCTCCATGAAATTGCTGAGAATAAAAGTTCTACCAACCATGTTTTGTCACAAAATACTATTGCGAGTAGTACGGATGATATGGAAGTGGTTTACATGGACACGGAAAATATTCGTGAAATCACTGTTTCTTGCACCCCTTCTTTGAAGGCTGTAGAGAGGTAAGAGGCCTAAGGTGGTTGTATAAACAAACAAATATTATATAATAATAAAATAAGTAATTAGAATGCTCAAGTCCTTACGATATTTTCCAATATTAGAATTTTTACTTATTTCTCGTTTCTGCTTAGATTTATTATTATTGGGTTGTACCTGTTAGACAATAAAGTATTTATATATTTAATGTAATTTTTTATTTCTTAAATTCCTTTATTCCATTTTTTTATTTGAATTACCAAATGGTAAAATTTAATTTTAAATATACCTATAACAGTAATATTACATTTAATCAAAGCCGGTCCTGTTGAAAAATAAGTGACTGGTGATCATGCGCATTATGGACAGCTCTACACTTTTGGTTACATTTTTGTACTACGGGATTATCATTCTAGAGTATATATATATATATAATATAAGATTTCTGTGATGCCTATACGTCCAATAAATGAAACTTATTGAAAGTCACTTAGTTTCGCCACAATATTCCGCGCCATAAACAGTGAATAACCCTGTATATTGTAAATAGTTGTAGATAATATTGTAAAGGCTTTTATTAATAAATAAATAAATAAGTGATGAAAAACGATTTTTATTTACTCAACACAAGATTCTTGTGAGTTGTTTTGGTGTGTTGTTTAGAGTTTGATGTTTTCTGTACATAGATGTTATGTCAACTGGCCTGATGATGGCTTGTCAAGCCGACACTAGTTTCATAATTGAATTAAATATTGTGTGGAGTTGACTTCGAAAGTTTTTGTTTGTTTCTTTTATTAAATTAATAATAAATAACAAGTTAATTATTTTAAAATTAAATTTATGAGAATTAATATATTCAATTGCCTACGTACCTATCATATAAACAAAAACTTACCTTGCATGAAAATCATTAACATGAATCACAGACAGTTCCAAAGAATTTTCATCTGCTTGAAGCACAGAACAATTACTTAAAATAAATTGGCTAAGTAAAATTATCAATACATTTTTATGACCCATTGTTATGAAATAACTATATGTACGAGTAAACTAAAAATATATCTGCTAATTCAAAACAGATTTTAATGGAGAATTCTTTTTATTATCAAATAATGCTGATAAGAATAATCACTCAAAGATCAGTGAAACAACTTAAAAAATAGGTTGTGTATTAATAATATGTACCTAATATGGGGTCATTATACAGAGTGTCCTACAACAAACTACATCGCCTTATTATTTGGAGGTAGACGTTAAACTATTTGAGAAAATTCCACATGCCAACTTGCTTATTTCAAATGGGATAAGCCACAAATAATTTGCTTTATGCATTTTAGCAAACATTTAGTATACATATACTAAGGGCGGTTGATCTTCAAAAAAATCAAACGTTTAATATTTTTCCTGTTCGTAGTTTTGTTTTCCTTATTTGAAAATATTGTATCAACAGCAACCAAACTAGAACAGGGGTTAGGTTGTAAACAAAAATTAAAATGTATAACATATAGCCCTGAAAACCATAGTTTTTCATATTATAAAGTTGAGAAAAATGACCCAAAAATAGATCCAGGTATACAATATTAATCATGAAATATGTTTAGAATTGTACGCTAAATCCTAGAAATCAATGTAGAAAGGAGGTCATTATGTAGTTCTACAACCTAGAATAGGTAGAAAAAGATCTCATAAGGTTTATATTCAAAACGAACACCTCACACATCTTATTATTGTAAGCACACTTACACCCACTAGCAATCACATTAACCATCATAACAACAACAAAAAAACAATTTTCTATTATAGCAGAGAGAGTTCATTCTTTGCACATCCAAATAACTTCTAAGCAAAACTATCTTTGTGGCATAGGGCATAGAGGCATAGGGTAATGAAAATTATAAAATTAACTTGTGTCCGTAAATACAATGAAGAAAATATAACTTTTGAATATTGGATTGAATATAATCTTTGCTTGAGTGAATGTAATGATACTAAAGAGATATTATTACTTCCGGTCAAAACTTTTATTTTACAGATAATGTTTCAGTAACTAAATGTGTATGTTTTTCCTTCAGGTACCTTCTAAACATATTATAGTGGACTCCAGATTAGAGTAAAGATCTAGGATTCAATAAAAACATCATAAATAAAATTATTATAATGCAGATTTTATTGTAGAAAGGTGTTTATTATCAAATAATGATAAGATGAATTAGTTAATCAAAAAATAAAATAAAAAATATTTGCGCAACTTGAAAATTCACTTTTAAATAAGCGTGGCTGCTTATCTTAATTTTAAACAATACGTATTTAAATTTTTTCCACACAGAAAAAAAAACCTTGGTTCAAATAGATAAAAAACGTAAGCACCACAGGGACAGCCAAAACCTTGTCTACCCCTTCTAGAAAAATTTACTGGATAGACATTATGTCATTTAGATAATATTCTTGAATAGCTTACATATGCTTCTTGTCAAAAAGAGACAAACACTTTTTGTCATTTAAATAAAAATATATTGTATGCCAGCAAAGTTTATTAGTAATTTTAATAATGTAGAAAAATTTACTGGATAGACATTTTGTCATTTAGATAATATTCTTGAATAGTTTACATATGCTCCTTGTCTGGGAGAGACAAACACTATTTGTCATTTAAATAAAAGTATATTGTATGCTAGCAAAGTTTACTAGTTATTTTAGTGATGATACTCGTTTAATGTCTATCCAGTAAATTTTTCTACATTACTAAAATAACTAATACACTTTGCTAACATACAATATATTTTTATTTAAATGACAAATAGTGTTTGTCTCTCTTCTAGTAATTTTTTCTAGAAGGGGTAGACAAGATTTGGGGATCCCTGTGGTGCTTACGTTTTTTTATCTGAACCACCATCAGGTTTTTAGTGCGACTCTTATTTATTTATTTTTTTAAAATAAACTTAAGCCTACTGAAAATCTTGTATTAGGTATAAGTAATATAAGCTAGGTATATATAGTCAAACTTCAATCTACACATGTTAAAGTGGGTAGGTATAATGCGGCTGAATCCTTTGCCGGAATTCCTGAGAATATTGCTCAGCACATAAACAACTAGGGTTGGTTGATCTTGGAAACGGTCGGAGTGACAATGTCGGTTAACTTAGAGAAAAGTTGTACAATTTAAACACCTTTTAAATGGTGTTTTCAAAAGTAAAGTAAATTTAGCAGTTTTCGAGAATTTCTTAAAAATCAATTTTTTGCGATATTAGTTTTTATTGATTTCAGACATTATTTTTACAGATATATAAAAAAAATGAAAATCACTTTCTCATTGTTGCTTTTTGAGGAGACTCGACGTTTCGTTTTCGAAAAACCATCAACTTCGATTTTTTAAATACGGCCCTTGATTTTCTATTGTTAAATTTAAAGCCATTTTCAATTCAAAAATAGGTGGTTTAAACAACTTTTCAGTATTTTTAGTTGTTATTTAAACTTATTCAAGAAAAATCGCCATAGTTTGGGACTTAACTGACTGAATGCAGAGTATATACCTAATTAGTAATTTTGGCAATAAAATTCTTTCGACGTAAATCAAAATTATTTATTATTATTTGCCAATTTATTTCTGTCAGCACATTTTATTCTGTACGTAGTTTTTTAAATTTAGTTAAAATTTTTGTGCTTTTTGAAATTATTAAAGAAACGCCTTTCTTTCTTTTACGCAAAATAAGTGCCAAACTATGGCGGTTTTTCTTGAAGTTTAAATAACAGCTAAAAATACTGAAAACTTGTTGAAACCATTCCGTTACATCTATTTCTGTTTTGAAAATGGCTTTAAATTTAACAATAAAAAATCGAGGGCCGTATTTAAAAAATCGAAGTTGATTGTTTTTCAAAAACGAAACGTCGTAATGAAAATTTGTAAACGCTATATTATTTTCATAAAAAAGTAACAATGAGAGCTTTTAAGTTTTTTATATGTAATGAAAATTTGTAAACGCTATATTATTTTCATAAAAAAGTAACAATGAGAGCTTTTAAGTTTTTTATATCAGTAAAAATAATGTCAGAAATCAATAAAAACTAAAATCGCAAAAAAATTGCATTTTCTTAAAAAAATACGGCCTGGTAAAATATAGTGTATACCTAATTCATTTTCTACTATAAATATTATACATTTCAAGATCTACTAACTAGGTACTAGGTAGTTATCTAATTTAGGGACAAATAAACCTAAAATGTAAGTATTGACTATTTAAAAAAAAATCGAGTTTTTCCGAAAAACAATGACGCTGAAACAAAAAAAAATTATCAAAGAAACTTTAGATTCCTTATGAGGAAACTAAGTAAAATAACTGATTCTACCGGTACGTACGAGGAATGATAAGACAATTCCAATCCACAACACCTAATTCACACATTGGTAAAATGGTAAACAAATCAATACATACCTACCTTTACAAAAGAAAGAAAAAAGTCATACCTATCTAAAATATTTATGTAATTTTTTTTGAAAAACTTCATTAATTTGCTAAAAATTAATCCGTCCCTGGCAAATTAAATATATTATCGTGAACCCATCGAAACTATTGTTTACTTGCTGTAAATGGAGGAATACCATATTAAGATTGATTAAATTAGAAAAAATATTTTAAATTAGGATTAAGTAGGTACCTACTAAATAATACGTAACTAGATAGGTATCTATTGCCAAAGATTATATCTGATATTGCCATGAAATAAGATTGTTTGCATTGGTCGTAAAATTATAAAAATAAATAATGAAATAATAATTATTATAATTTACTTACCGAGAAAAGTAGCAACGAGCTCCCCCAGATTCCAGCTAATTAATATTTCTTTTGTTTCCTCCATTGTTATTAATAATATATGAATATTTAACAAAACTCAACATACCAAACTAATCACTAAGTACACTTAATTATGTTGGATGCACATTGGTATAATACGTATCTGTTACTGTCTGTATACCTAGTCCGTCCTCACCACTTGTAGAAATTGGGATATCAATATCTAGGTATACACTTACTATCAATAAATCAAAATTTAATATATTAAATTAAAATATCTTCAGATTAGAACACCAATTAACTAGATCCTAGTTAGAGCGACGCCAAGACTCTAATCAAAAAATACCAAAATGAAACCCCCTCCCTCTACACCAAGTGAGACGCGCTAGGTACAACGTGGTACACATAGAAGATGTTGTTGTCGGCACCTGTTTCTACAAAGGGTTTTAGGTACGTGGACTAGCAGCGGGGACAAACACATTAGGTAGAACGGGGAATAACCGTTGGCTGGCATAGAATGACGACTTATGTAGACAACTATAGGTTCCCATCTCTACAAGATAAAATAATTCGATAGGTATTTTGGAGGATAGAAATTTTGTAAATGAGAAGTATTAGGTAAAATAACTATTACACAGATTTAATTAAATCAGGGCCTATTTTAGCTATGTACTTACTTAGTTGTTAAAATCTTATTTATACTTAAATATTATAATGCACATACCTAGGTCCATTAATATACTAAAGCAGATAAATAAAATTTATAGGTAGGTAGGTATATGTTCCTATTAGAACTAATTTAGTTTTGGGTTTCATAAAACGATTTTTGAGAATAGTTAGGTACGTATAGGTACCTACCTAATTACCTCATTAAGTATTTTCTTAATAATAATAGCTACACCTAAGTGGGTACGTATGGAAATCTGTAGGTGTACAATACCTAATTCAAACAGTATACAGAACTCATTTAGTGCAAATAAAATTTTATTTAGGTTTACAATTTGAAATATCTTATTTAACTAATGCACAAACAAGTCTCGTTTAGATGAGAAGATATCAGCTTAGCAGGAAAAATTGTCGTTTTTAGATAATGTAGTTACTCATACTTGATAACTACATTTACTACTTTAACAAAAATTTTGCGAAAACTAGCAAATTCACCTCTAAATAATATTTTTTATTTGGATAAACCAAGTTTTTTTTTTCTGTGCATTTATGTCAAATATTGCAGTTTTGAGAATTCCTATATGTAAGAAAGAAAAACGTGACTGCCTAGTTCTAAATACGTATACCAATCACCATTTTTTTAAGGAGATATAAATTATTAAAAATATATAAATACCTATTTATGACTGAATTGCTTGTTACATGATGTAACATTAGTTGAAGTTATGTTTGTTTCACACTAGCATGCTTTCACCAGACCGGCCGTTTCGTTGATCCACAAGTCCACATCAGTGGTGATCGGCAGGCAGTGTGACCATGGCCGCCGGAAGGGGGGGGCAAGACGGGGCGCTTGCCCCGTCTTGTTTTGTGCCTGTTTCATCCAGAGTTAACTGTAACAGAAGAGTATAGGAAATTAATAGAAAAAATTCCTAACATAGCCAAAGTATACGATTTAGAAAATTTAGAGACTGAAAATGAAACATGGGATGAAATGTGGATAGAGAAAAATGAAAATGAAAATATTCAGTTAGAGTTCGCCGATTTATTGGAAAAACATTGGGAGTTTTTCCCTAGTAACAAAAAAAGCAATTGCTATTTTTTGGCTTTATCTCCAACAACGGCCACAATTATTGAAAGATCGTTTAGTACCTTAAGACGGGTGAAAACTTGGTTAAGGTCTACCATGCGTGAAGAAAGACTATCTGGATTATGTCCTCTCAGCGTACACAGAGAACATGTAAATAAGAACAAAGACGTGTTTAATAAAAAAGTGATAGATCGATTTTCGCAAAAACGAAGGAATAATCTACTGCTATTTTCTGATTAGACTTATGTTCAATTTATGTTATAACCGATCAGGATCAGTTTATCTTAAGTTTTTTTTTTAATTATATAATATTTTAAGTACTTAATATATAAATTAAACTTCAAAAGAAGTTGGATTGACTGTATAAGTATAGGTATTTTGCCACATATTATATACATAATACTTTTGTTTTGCTTACTTAGTATTTTTTGCCTTGCCCTCCCCTAATTTAATTACTTCCGGCGCCCATGGTGACCCAAATTTCCAACATAATAAAATATATAGGTATTTGGTTAATGATTAAAAAAACAATAATATTAACAACATAGAAGTAGAAAAATCTAAAAGAGTCTTTTTCTCAAGTCTTATCTCTACCTTCCGCATATACGATACGTATTGGATGGCACCTTAACTCTATTTTGAATGAGTGCTTATCTAGTGTCAACATAACCAAAATCTCACGTTTACGGATGGAGATACGTATACGTCCTTGGTTTTGCCTTAACTCCCTAATATAACCGGAGAAGAAAGTACACAAACGATGGCCGGACGAGAAGTAACAACTTCATTTTATCCTATTGCCAACACTAGATACGCCCGAATTCTCTGGCGGGAAGCTGTATTAACTCGGACATATTAATAGATTTGGCAATAGGATATAATGAAGTTGTTACTTCTCGTCCGGCTATCGTTTGTGAACTTTGTTTCGCCGGGCATGCTGTCTGCTCACACTAGATGTCGCAAAAACATATTGTTGTCACAGGTCACAAAAACAGGTCTTCGAAAAGTTAAAGTCATATTGCCTTTTAAATGAATAGAATCCTGAAATTTCTAATTTCTCTTAGGAATACCTTGCTACAAAAAGATCTAAAAAGAAGGTGGCACATTAAGGTACAGGGTGATCACAAATCACTATAGTATGATCTAATAGTAAAAATAGGCATAGGTGAATTTTCTTAAATGCAAAACCCTGTATATTATCAAATATTCGCATATGAATAAAAAAAAGTTTAATTGAATTCAAAATAAGTTTTTCAAATATGGATCTAAACTGCAGATAGATCGAAAGTTACCAAAACCAGTAACCAGCTATAAAGACAATATTCTGAATGTTTTGGCTTATTTTTTGGCAAATCCTCCGTCTTCACTTTATAGTGCTGCATACCATCTGGGGTTATCATATTGTGCAAAAGACTTTGAATGATCTTCATAATATGCATCCTTTTAATTAACAAAAGTTCAGGATTTGAAACCCGAGGATTACCAATGTCAAAATCAATTTTCTGGAAATATTCTGGTACACATTCAAGAAGACCCAAATTAAAAAAAAAAAGTATATGGGCAGATGAAGCCAAGTTTTCTCGAGAAGGTATTTTTAATGAAATGAACATATTTGGGCTGATCAAAATCCGCATGCCCTTAGGTAATGGGAATTCAAGAAAACTTTAGTGTAAATGGTTTTTGCCTTTTAAAAGACAATCAAATAAAATTTTTAATTTACGATGGCACGCTAACTAGCAACAAATACCTTGAAATTTTCAGGGCAGTTTTAGAAGAATTGTTAGAAAATATGTCATTAAAAGACTACCGTTCACCTTGGTCCCAATTGGACGGACCACCAGCTCACTGTACTAATGAAGTTACGCATGAGCTGATGGATATATTCCAAGACCGTTTCGGATTTTTTCGCCAAAATGCTAGCACAAATAATGGACGCCCAGCACACCAAATTTTAGAGCTAGCACACCAACAGATTAGAACCAAAATTATGTTGAATTCGAAGGGGCCAGATTAACGCTAGCGCCCCCCATCAATTGGATTTTGTCTTGCCAAAATGCTAGCACATATAAAGAACACCTACCACAATCTAGCACACAAACTTGTAGTGCTAGCACACCAAGAGTTAAGAACTGAAATGAGTTTGAGTCCTGTGACTTGTCCCCACGACTGGATCATAATCTTAATACTACCATATTGTACAAAATGTTACCCATTTATTGTTTCGTATAATCTTTTGAAAAATAATTTGTCAACTGTCAACTGGTGATTGCCACAAGATTACCGCAGTTATTTGCCATAAACTATTAGCGCTTGCACAAAAATCAGTACAAATCATTTTATAAACCCAGTAAACACACATACGTTTATTTAACGTTTATCATTACGTCTTGGGGATATCGGAGACTTGGTTGACGGGTAATATACCAAATAGCGAAATACAAATTGGGGGTTACAAATTTTATAGATGTGATCGGGGTGCTCGCGGGGATGGCGTTGGTGTTTTTGTCAGGTCCCAGTCGAACCTAAAATTGATCGAAGTCGAAGTACGATCAGATACTTTGGAGCAGCTCTGGCTCTCAATACAGCTTGGGAAAATAGTTTTGGGTTTCGGTGTGCTATATCGCCCACCTAATAAAAGTGCTTTCCAATCCCTAAATTGTCTAGAGACCTCTCTTACAAATATTTTGCCTTCGGTTAATGATATTATAATATTAGGTGATCTAAATATAAATCTGTTAAATCCTAGTAATGCGACCCAACTTTTCGATAATTTTCTAGAAACCTTCGGTCTTTCCCAACTGGTGACAGAGCCTACTAGAATCTCTTCCCGTGCTTTTAGCTTGCTTGATGTTTTGATAGTTTCCAATAAAAGTCTAGTTCAGGCTAATCTGAAGCATTACGATATGCATGACGTAACTGATCATCAACTAATCATATGCTCAATGAATTTAAAGATTCCGACAATAAAACCAAAGTATGTGCAGTACAGAGAATTTAAGTATTTTGATTCAGAATTATTTAAAAATGATCTCTATAATTTGAATTGGTCCCAAATTTATGACGTTGTTTCCATAGATGAAAAGGTGGATATTTTAACAAAAACATTAACTTTTTATTTGATGTTTATGCCCCTGTTCGGAATGCAAAGGTAACAAGACCGAAAGCTCCGTGGTTCACGGATGTGTTAAAGATTAATGTATCAGTCATGCACAGTTTCCGACGCGTTGGCGTGAGGCTGTTGTGATACCATTTCCAAAGGTGTCAGATGTAAAAGGGTTTTCTGACCTAAGGCCTATCAGTCTTTTGCCGATATTATCTAAATTGTTTGAAAAAATTATTCATGGACAAATAATTGAATTTCTTAATGAGAACAACCTTTTCCCAAATTGCCAATCTGGTTTTCGAAAGGGCCTGAGTAGTACCACTGCCTTGCTGAAGGTACTGGATGATTTGTTAAGAGCTATAGATGAGAGAAAGACTGCTGCACTTACGTTGCTTGATTTCAGCAAGGTCTTTGATACGATAGATCATCAGCTTCTCTGTGCTAAGTTGGGGTATTATGGTTTTGGACGGAATTCAGTGGCGCTCATGAGTAGCTACTTGCAAGGTCGTTTCCAGACGGTTTTGATGGATGGTAGGAGATCTCATAGTTTGCCCATAACTAGGGGTGTTCCCCAGGGGTCGATTCTGGGACCTCTGCTCTTTGTTATTTTTACAATGGATATGAAACGATGTGTTCGTGATTGTCACATACACCAGTATGCTGATGACACGCAGGTTTACGTGTCGTATGGGGAGCATGAACGTGTGGCGGCGGAGCTCAGCTTCAACAATGCCTTAAATAATATATTTGTTTACTGTTCGAACCCACTGAAATCTAAAATAATCTACTTTGGTTTAAACCACGACACAAATAAATTAAATATCGAAATAGATAATAGCAGTGTCCTCTCCTACACGGAGGTAAACAACTTGGGTATTACGTTTGATGAAAGATTGAGATTCCGAACGCATGTTAACAAAATTGTTCAGAGATCATTTATGACTTTACGGAACTTGTTTCGCAGTAGACACTTACTAAATGTTAAATTAAAAAAGCAGCTGTGCGAAAGTTTGGTTTTGAGCCATTGTAATTTTGGAGATGTCCTTTATGGTCCATGTTTAGATAATAAGAGCAGCTATAAAATACAAAAAATCCAAAACTCGTGTGTTCGTTTTGTGTTTGGTCTTAGGGCGCGTGACCATGTAAGCGTTAAATTGAGAGAGCTACGATTGCTACGAATGACTGAACGTAGAGACTTGCATATCGCTTGCATGGTACACAAGATATTAACAATGAATTTTCCGTCGTATTTAAGGAATAAATTGTCTTATGTGTACGCGACTCATGACAGAGACACAAGATATCGCCACCTCCTGAGTACACCTAAACATAGTACAGCCCTTTTTCAGAGATCTTTTTCATATATTGGAGCTCGGTTGTACAATCGGTTGCCAACGTCTCTGACTTCTTTGGGGGTAGCGGGCTTTAGAAAGAAACTCAAGAAATATCTGTTGGATAGAAGTGGGTAGCGATGGTACGTTGTGAATTTCATTTTGTTGATTTTATTTGATTTTGATTTTTCCTCATTTTGATTTTTCCTCATTTTCTTGATTATTATTTGTTTTCTGTTTCTTTTTCGCCTGCGTGGCTAACTGTGTTATTACAATATTTAATTTAGTACAGTTAAATTTTTGGTATGTGACAAATACTTAGAATTTTTTATAATTTTTTATGATTTGTTATGCACAATGTAATTTGATATTGTATTTGATTGTTGTATGCATGCTCGGTTAAAAACAGCTTGCTGAAATTCGCCGAGTTAAAAATAAAGACCATTTATTATTATTATTACAAAACACCTTTCCAAAAATAGGTACATTAAATACGTACATTTTACTTTTATATGTCGCGCTTTTTCACGTTACAGAACACTAATAACGAAACGTTAGTTAAATGCTATATAAAAACGTGTACTGAACGTATTTATATATATAAATACAAAGAACATATCCATAAGAAATTAGGAGATTCTATAAATTTCTCTAAAGCAAATGAACAATTTTTTTGTTTGGATTAAATTAAAAGTAAAAAAATAATGTATTAACTATAATACAATGATGCTAATTAAAAATGCAGCTTTTGGGTTTTTCTTAATTATTACAAAAAAACACAAAAATAGCTCAAATCTTAATATAATTTTGAAAAAAAATTCTATAAACGTTTCTTAAATTTATTAAACTTAAACATTTGTGTAATTAAAACAGTTTCTACATTACCAAATTTGTAAACACTGGCTTTGTATTGAATGATGTTTGAACAAATTAGTTTTAAGTTGACAAAATCGATTGGAATATGGCTGTTACCAACGTGAGATTCTTTTAGTACTGAAACATTTAATGAGGTTCTTCTAATCTATTTGTACATTTAACTTGCCTGGCTTGTGCTCTAATCAAGTAAGCTACTAAGAAATGTTTATTGAATCAGTAAATTACAATACTTATATCACGTTTAGGTTGGTCGTTATTTAATTACATCGCAAACATTGAGAAAATAATACAGAAAGCATAAAATATAACATAAACTAAGAGAACTCTATATCTGTGTTATAAATAATTTATACCTTATAAATTTCACCAACAGTAAGGAAATGGAAAATATATTAGATACTTTTGTTCGCAGCCTATTCAATTGTATCTATAACAGGTTTAAACAAAGGTTCTTTAGTACTAATTTGCTTAAGATTATTTTTTAACATGTTCTGTATGTCTTGAAAACTCTTACATTTGGTTTCTGGAATATAAAATATTGCAAATAACACAGTCGAGAAACTGCACACCATGTAAATATAAAATGGTACATACAGCTGTGTAACTTTTGAAACATATAAATACAATTGAACAGATATAACCGCTAATAGTGCATATAGACCTGTACAAAAAGTCATTCCAACCGATTTTAATTCAGTTGGAAACATTTCTGCTGCAAGGACCATCGGTACAAGCCCTAAACCAACAACATAAACACCACCATAGGACATAACAGCTACAATTGGTATCCAACTTACACAGTCTAAATTGATATTGGATTCAATTTTCAGATTCAAATACACTGAGAGTATAAACAAGCAAGTTGAAGTTAGTAAACTTGAAACTATAATTAAAGTTTTTCGTCCAAATTTGTCAATGCATATAGATCCAAATATTGATGCACATGTCATAACACCGGCAAATATAATACTTATTGTAGATATCGTCAAATAAGGTGAACCAGCATGTTCAAGTATTAAATGGATATTCATAATTAAAACTGTAATGCCACTAAAATTTTGGGCTAGTGTTAATGTAATGAGTATAATTAATATTCGGTGAATGTTGTTGCCGAAAACCATTTTTCTATATCGAACCTTCTTTTCGTATTCTTTTCGCTTTTGAACAGTTTCCACTATTTCAACAAATTCATCATTTGAATAACAACTACCACGTATTTTTTTCAAAACTGCTTTTGCTAAGTCCGGTTTGTTCATTTGTATAAGAAAATACGGCGATTCTGGAATAAACGCAACAACCAATAGGGACAAAAACGAAATAGATATTGCAACTAATGGAGGTGTGATATATGGAACAAATGGTGCAATTGAATAAACCAATACCACACCAATATGTAAAAAGATAAAAGGAACACTGCTTAGAAAGCCACGAGTCAGTTTATCTGATACTTCTGAACAATATATTATTGAGCCGACATAACATATACATTCACTCACACCACCTATAAACCTCCCGACATAAATGTATTCTATTCTTGGTGCAATCGCGATTAAGATCCATGCTATTATCTTGCCAATTGTTCCAGTAATAATTGCAGGTTTTCTCCCAAATTTGTTTAAGATGTAAATTCCTGTTGGTAAACCACAGAACATTCCAATAAGGAATGAGTATTCTAGCGCATCGCATGCCTCTAGCATAGTAGGAAATGGTCGGCGACTAGGATCCAGTAATATTGGAATTGTTGGCGATGTCCAACCGTACCCCATGCCGTTGCTTAGTATGCCAAATGTACCTGTAAATATACCAAATGTAATAACATGAGAAACCCAACCCTATATGTATACGGTCAAACTAAAAAAATCATAGCTCCCAAACCCTTTCACGAAATACAATGGGGCCTACGAATTCTGTTAGCTACTAACATATGCCACAATATGTATTAACGCTAAATAGCGCACAAAGTCTGTGTTGCTTAACATAAGAACATATTTAGAAACTAAATCTATATGTCTACGGTCAAACTAAAAAAACAATAGCTCCCAAACCCTTTCAAGAAATACAATGGGGCCTACGAATTCTGTTAACTAATAATATATGACACAATATGTACTAGATCTAAATAGCGCACAAAGTATTAACGCCAAATAGCGCACAAAGTCTGTGTTGCTTAGCCCAAGAACATATTTAGAAACTAACCCTATATGTCTAAGGTCAAACTAAAAAAATCATAGCTCCCAAACCCTTCCACGAAATACAATATTGCCTACGAATTCTGTTAGCTACAAACATATGCCACAATATGTACTAGGGCTAAATAGCGCACAAAGTCTGTGTTGTTTAGCCCAAGAACATATTTAGAAGCTAACCCCTTATGTCTACGGTCACACCAAAAAAATCATAGCTCCCAAACCCTTTCACGAAATACAATGGGGCCTACGAATTCTGTTAGCTACTAATATATGCCACAATATGTACTAGGGCTGAATAGCGCACAAAGTTTGTGTTGCTTAGCCCAATAACATATTGAGAAGCTAACCCCTTATGTCTACGGTCCCACTAAAAACACCATAGCTCCCAAACCCTTCCACGAAAGACAATGGGGCCTACGAATTCTGTTAGCTACTAATATATGCCACAATATGTATTAACGCTAAATAGCGCACAAAGTCTGTGTTGCTTAGACCAAGAACATATTTAGAAACTAACCCTATATGTCTACGGTCAAACTAAAAAAATCATAGCTCCCAAACCCTTCCACGAAAGACAATGGGGCCTACGAATTCTGTTAGCTACTAATATATGCCACAATATGTATTAACGCTAAATAGCGCACAAAGTCTGTGTTGCTTAGACCAAGAACATATTTAGAAACTAACCCTATATGTTTACGGTCACACCAAAAAAATCATAGCTCCCAAACCCTTGCACGAAATACAATGGGGCCTACGAATTCTGTTATCAACTAATATATGCCACAATATGTACTAGGGCTAAATAGCGCACAAAGTCTGTGTTGCTTAGCCCAATAACATATTTATAAACTAACCCTATATGTCTACGGTCAAACTAAAAAAATCATAGCTCCCAAACCCTTTCACGAAATACAATGGGGCCTACGAATTCTGTTAGCTACTAACATATGCCACAATATGTATTAACGCTAAATAGCGCACAAAGTCTGTGTTGCTTAGCATAAGAACATATTTAGAAACTAAATCTATATGTCTACGGTCAAACTAAAAAACAATAGCTCCCAAACCCTTCCACGAAATACAATGGGGCCTACGAATTCTGTTAACTAATAATATATGCCACAATATGTACTAGATCTAAATAGCGCACAAAGTATTAACGCTAAATAGCGCACAAAGTCTGTGTTGTTTAGCCCAAGAACATATTTAGAAACTAACCCTATATGTCTAAGGTCAAACTAAAAAAATCATAGCTCCCAAACCCTTCCACGAAATACAATATTGCCTACGAATTCTGTTAGCTACAAACATATGCCACAATATGTACTAGGGCTAAATAGCGCACAAAGTCTGTGTTGTTTAGCCCAAGAACATATTTAGAAGCTAACCCCTTATGTCTACGGTCACACGAAAAAAATCATAGCTCCCAAAGCCTTTCACGAAATACAATGGGGCCTACGAATTCTGTTAGCTACTAATATATGCCACAATATGTATTAACGCTAAATAGCGCACAAAGTCTGTGTTGCTTAGACCAAGAACATATTTAGAAACTAACCCTATATGTCTAAGGTCAAACTAAAAAAATCATAGCTCCCAAACCCTTTCAGGAAATACAATGGGGCCTACGAATTCTGTTAGCTACTAACATATGCCACAATATGTACTAGGGCTAAATAGCGCACAAAGTCTGTGTTGCTTAGCCCAAGAACATATTTAGAAACTAACCCTATATGTCTACGGTCAAACTAAAAAACAATAGCTCCCAAACCCTTTCACGAAATACAATGGGGCCTACGAATTCTGTTAGCTAATAACATATGCCACAATATGTACTAGGGCTTAATAGCGCACAAAGTCTGTGTTGCTTAGCCCAATAACATATTTAGAAACTAACCCTATATGTCTACCGTCAAACTAAAAAAATCATTGCTCTCAAACCCTTTCACGAAATACAATGGGGCCTACGAATTCTGTTAGCTACTAACATATGCCACAATATGTATGAACGGTGAATAGCGCACAAAGTCTGTGTTGCTTAGCATAAGAACATATTTAGAAACTAAATCTATATGTCTACGGTCAAACTAAAAAAATCATAGCTCCCAAACCCTTCCACGAAAGACAATGGGGCCTACGAATTCTGTTAGCTACTAATATATGCCACAATATGTATTAACGCTAAATAGCGCACAAAGTCTGTGTTGCTTAGCCCAAGAACATATTTAGAAACTAACCCTATATGTCTACGGTCAAACTAAAAAAATCATAGCTCCCAAACCCCTCCACGAAAGACAATGGGACCTACGAATTCTGTTATATACTAATATATGCCACAATATGTACTAGGGCTGAATAGCGCACAAAGTTTGTGTTGCTTAGCCCAATAACATATTTAGAAGCTAACTACTTATGTCTACGGTCCCACTAAAAACACCATAGCTCCCAAACCCTTCCACGAAAGACAATGGGGCCTACGAAATCTGTTAACTACTAATATATGCCACAATATGTATTAACGCTAAATAGCGCACAAAGTCTGTGTTGCTTAGCCCAAGAACATATTTAGAAACTAAATCTATATGTCTACGGTCAAACTAAAAAAATCATAGCTCCCAAACCCTTCCACGAAATACAATGGGGCCTACAAATTCTGTTAGCTAATAACATATGCCACAATATGTACTAGGGCTAAATAGCGCACAAAGTCTGTGTTGCTTAGCCCAATAACATATTTATAAACTAACCCTATATGTCTACGGTCAAACTAAAAAAATCATAGCTCCCAAACCCTTTCACGAAATACAATGGGGCCTTCGAATTCTGTTAGCTACTAACATATGCCACAATATGTATTAACGCTAAATAGCGCACAAAGTCTGTGTTGCTTAGCCCAAGAACATATTTAGAAACTAAATCTATATGTCTACGGTCAAACTAAAAAAATCATAGCTCCCAAACCCTTCCACGAAATACAATGGGGCCTACGAATTCTGTTAGCTACAAGCATATGCCACAATATGTACTAGGGCTAAATAGCGCACAAAGTCTGTGTTGTTTAGCCCAAGAACATATTTAGAAGCTAACCCCTTATGTCTACGGTCCCACTAAAAACACCATAGCTCCCAAACCATTCCACGAAAGACAATGGGGCCTACGAATTCTGTTAGCTACTAATATATGCCACAATATGTATTAACGCTAAATAGCGCACAAAGTCTGTGTTGCTTAGCCCAAGAACATATTTAGAAACTAACCCTATATGTCTACGGTCAAACTAAAAAAATCATAGCTCCCAAACCCTTCCACGAAATACAATGGGGCCTACGAATTCTGTTAGCTACTAACATATGCAACAATATGTACTAGGGCTAAATAGCGCACAAAGTCTGTGTTGCTTAGCCCAAGAACATATTTAGAAACTAACCCTATATGTCTACGGTCAAACTAAAAAAATCATAGCTCCCAAACCCTTTCACGAAATACAATGGGGCCTACGAATTCTGTTAGCTACAAACATATGCCACAATATGTATTAACGCTAAATAGCGCACAAAGTCTGTGTTGCTTAGCCCAAGAACATATTTAGAAACTAACCCTATATGTCTACGGTCAAACTAAAAAACAATAGCTCCCAAACCCTTTCACGAAATACAATGGGGCCTACGAATTCTGTTAGCTACTAACATATGCCACAATATGTATTAACGCTAAATAGCGCACAAAGTCTGTGTTGCTTAGCATAAGAACATATTTAGAAACTAAATCTATATGTCTACGGTCAAACTAAAAAAATCATAGCTCCCAAACCCTTTCACGAAATACAATGGGGCCTACGAATTCTGTTAGCTACTAATATATGCCACAATATGTACTAGGGCTAAATAGCGCACAAAGTATTAATGCTAAATAGCGCACAAAGTCTGTGTGAACATATTTAGAAACTAACCCTATATGTCTAAGGTCAAACTAAAAAAATCATAGCTCCCAAACCCTTCCACGAAATACAATATTGCCTACGAATTCTGTTACCTACAAACATATGCCACAATATGTACTAGGGCTAAATAGCGCACAAAGTCTGTGTTTAGCCCAAGAACATATTTAGAAGCTAACCCCTTATGTCTACGGTCACATCAAAAAAATCATAGCTCCCAAACCCTTTCACGAAATACAATGGGGCCTACGAATTCTGTTAGCTACTAATATATGCCACAATATGTATTAACGCTAGAAATAAGAAGAATCATATTTTAATTAAAATTGTGGCTTACAAAATAGTGGCCGAAACTCTTACGATACAGACATATATAATGTCAAAAAAATGTACCATTCCAAGAAAAGAAAGACAAAATCCCGCGGTTCGGATGCATCAAAGGCTGAACTGGGGGATACCTACATTTTAATTATGTATGCCGCAATCATTTGTGCACGTGAATTTTATTCGCATGTGTTTTTGGTATACAGCAAAGCAGTGCCTCCGTATGTAGGTATACAAGATACTGCTAATTTATATACGAGAGCGGAATTAAAAGGTTTCTAACTTGAGAAAAACCACATGTTATGGTAAATGTTTTTATTTTATTTTACAAAATCCAAGTATTGCATAAAGCGTAGTTTCGAGCTCGTGTTGAATTTTTTATTTGAATGGATAACCAAAAGAATCAACAATCTAATTTAGTTTTTACCATTTTGTTCTGCGACGAAGCTACTTTTACGGAAAACGTGATGATAATCCTCATGTTACAATGGAGACGAGACATCAGGATAAATTTGGCATCAATATTTATCCAAATATAGGTGTTCTTAAAAACTGTTTCCTTGAAGACGTTCCATTAAACGATAAAACCTATAGTCTACATGATGGTTTTCCGCCGCATTACAGGATATGAAGAGAACTATGATACGTTAATTAGCATGATTGACGACCGATAGGAAGAAAAATATCTCTAAGCAAGTATTCTAGGCACAACGGAAGACACTCTATCAGAAAACAGTGGAAACATGTAACAATCTAAGACTCACCTCATACGCGCCTGGTAAGACTAGCCTATTCAATCCGATCCTTCCGAGTTTGTCCAGCAGTTGTTAGCTACAGACCTTCCGCAATAGCATACAGAAAGTAGAGACTCATTCGGCATTGTGAATGACCCGCCATTGCACCTCTGAAAATGCTTTGATGCAAACTATGGAATCTGAAGTCTGAAAACAAGCTAGCAGAGACTACTGCAGACTCCGACAAATACATGATTGTGGTGAGGAACATACAGCAGATTTTATCAAGGAATCTCTTTATAAGATGATAAAAGAACTCATAGAAGAAAAAAGACAAGAGCAATAGTTGACATGTCTAGCACAAACAACAATATGGCCGCCCTGTATGCTGAAGCTGTGATAAAACAGGTCACTTGCATCACCGATGCAATTTGTCTAGTCCCAGTCAGCTGATCAAAGAGAAAATTAAGGAAACCAATACTCATCACCATTTAAAATCTGATCCATCCGATCGCCATACAAACGAAGATTGGCAGATAATGGGAAGCTATACGATGGTGACTGCGTGTTATTTATTGATAACGAATGTGAAAGTATGATATCTGGATGCAGTTGCATATTGGAGAATGAAATCGCATGTCATCGTACTTGTGTTGGAGACTTCCACTGGCTAAAATGTACAGGTTGCCGATAATCTTCAATTAACAACTTCATGAGAAGCCTGACTTACTATCGAGGAATCCGTATGAGAAATGTAGAGACCAAGAACAGTTCTACGCTAATGAAATATGTGTACTAGAGTCAAAGTTTTTCTACAGTAACGAAAATTAACTATACATTTTCATGAAGCAGAAGAAGTCCACGGTAAATTCTACAAACAGCAGAACATTCATGCTGATTGAACGATGATCCGGTACGATATCCCTATTTGAAAGAGAGAACTTTTGCCGAAGTTGGTCAGTGCTTGGAGCATACAATAGTTGAGCACATCATCAACGTACAATTTGAAAATGGGGTATCATATATGTAAAACTTATTAACTCTGGACAATCTGTTAAGGATTAAATAGTTGACACAATCAACGATTCCAATATTTATGATCTTAAAAAGTAAAATAAAAGCGTGATATTCTCGCCAAAGTGGTCAGATTAAAATGACCCAGCAGACTGCTCTGAGCGAACTCAATGACTGGGTAAACTCCATCATATCGAAGAAGAATAAAGCGAAATGACGTTTGAATCTTTCAATGTTTGCCGTAGGTAGTGTTCCAAAGAACAGAGGTCCACCAATATTTAACGAATACGTTGAAAAGAGTAATGATGGTTTGAGTAGACTTAAAATCTTTAGAATTACACATAATAAAACCTAGAGACTTATAAGATGCCAAAATTACGCTATTGTAATGATCAATAAAGTTCAGCCTACTATCAAAGAAAATATCTAAATCTTTAATTTGATCACACACAGTCAACTCGTTATTGTTTATTATAATATGATGCTTTTATGGGCCTTACTTTGGTGTATAAGAAACACAAAAACACTTTACCGAAAGCATAGAAATTAACATAGGACGCACCGAAATATTCCGAAAATTTATTCACAAGCTCCTGCTGAACCTGAATATCCTTACCAATATAAACCATATTACTAGGCAAGCGTCCAAAATTATTCTGAGAATTGATAAGACGAGAACCATCCAGGGTCACTATTGAGTCTACGTTCAGTCTCACTCAAATACATTTTGTAGAAAGTCTATCTCTAACTTTATATTCCGCCACATAAATAATTCCAAATTCACTTAAAAAATGAGGGTTGCCGGACACTATATTTTTTCGAAAGGCAAGAATTGTGAACCGTATATTTACAAATCGTAGCATACGCAAAAATAAAAGGGAAATACCAACCAAACTATTGTAAACCAAAAACAGAGCTGACCAGTCATCCTTGTTTCCGTTTCAGAGAGGTGTTACTCTGGTCTCGTACATTCGTAAGAATGGTAAGAATGTTCTATTGCTATCCACCGTACATCACTGCAATATAATTGATGAACAAACTAGGAGCGACAGAAAACCAGAGCTGTTGATGTGGTTGATGTGCTGGTGAGTAATTATGATGTATCGCGTAATAGTCGCAGATGTATTTTGTATTATTCAATAGTATTATTCAAGCTCCATGGAACATCGCCCATTTGTGAAAGAATCGTCGTTGGCATTAGTTACTCCATATTTCAAGATTCAACAAATTAATCCGAGACTCTCTGATGATTCTAATAAAGCACATAATAGTTAGCAATCCGGAGAAAAGCAAATCAAATCCTATGAACGTAATAAGGATACAAAGGCATTTTCCGAATTTGTGTTCCGTGCAATCAGCTCGTATGCATGCAACATGTCAGTCACTTATTTAAAAGTAGTTTTCTCTTATGCACATTTTAGTCCAAAACAATCATAAATCTATGTGCTTTCTGAAAACAATCTTTATTTTTAGTTAAAGTTATTAAAAGTTAGTAAAATCTCAAAAATATTGCCAGAGCTGGGATTCGAACCCAGAACCTTCCGCATGCATAGTGAACGCTCTATCAATGACGCCACAGGACCCTCTTTAAAAATTGTATTCTAATTGTAATAGGATATGTTCGAACTACCTAACTGGTGAAACTTTAAACGCAATTTTCTCCAGAATTATGGGGGCCACTATCAAAAGTGACCTATCGCTGTACAGCAGAGAAAAAATGCTTTAAAATGGTTCCTATCACAGGGCTTAAGCGATTTCAACCAAAAAATAATCGGTTCATCCTAGGACTGCCCCAAACTACTATACCAAAATTTAGCTAAATTAAAGCGATTGGGCGCTATCGTGGAAGAATACATACAGACACACACACACAGACTCTACCTGGAAATGGTCTTAATCGTTTCAAGAAACTTCAAAATGGTTATATCCGTCTTTATCTCAATTTTTTTAGCGCGTTCACAATACTTTCCCTGTGCGGCAAAGTAACAATACCTACGTGTATATAGAAAAACTATATTATTAAACATAGATGTTTGAACGATCTTTTTCGTTCAATATTTATAAATCCTGACCTACCCGAACATCTCAAATCGGCATCCGTGGTTAGGTACATTTAAAATAGTATATTATGCAACGATCATGTAGTGATGTTTATTAAGACACGAGCATGAACCGGGAGACAAAACGAGCCGAATGTGAGTTTCGTATGGTCAAAGATTAATCTACACAATAGATAGTCAGCGTATATGGGAAATAAAACAAAAATTGAAACTGTCTCGACACGAGCTACATCTATTAGAAAAACATGCAACCATGGAAATTCTAGATGGCGTTATATGTATTGTGTTGAAATAAAATAATCATATGGGCAATGTTAGACAAGGACGAGTATACTTTCCCCTACGAGGTGGGAGTTTGTTTTTATATTATAGGTATCATATATGTACTACTGTGCAGCAGTGTTTTTTGTCGGGTAATATAAAATTATATGGTATACGTATACCTATCTACGCAAAGATTAATGTGTATGGACGAAACTAAAAGAAATTACTATAATAGTATAAATATACAGGGCTGGGTCATTAAATGTTTTAGACAATAATTTTAAATGACTAAAATAATATTATTTTAGTCATTTTTGATGCAAAAAGTTATATTTAAATTAACGAAATTTGGCGTTATAGATAGGACTTCCGGTTATTACCTGATTCAGTTTTAAGGATCAAACTCAAACAGCAGATTCAACTTGTCGTTAACATTATAAAAAAATAAATCTCAGAGGCGCGTAAATTAAAGGGGCATACAGGCGTGAAATGCTACCCTAACTTTTTTTTATGCACATTTTTTCAATTCGCAGATGTAAAATCTAACAAATTATATACGTAATAAATGTATCCTTCTGTGATATTGATAGAAAGTCATCGTTATCGCGTAATATCGATTTTAAGAAATGTTAATATTAAAAAGGCTGTGCTTTTTACAAGTTGCTGAAGTAAATAAGGTTTGAAATTTCCAGCATGACAATAATTATTGAAAAAAATACGGTTTCGAAATGCAGGATGTAAAAAATTAGAATTTTTAATCTGTTTTTAATGAAAATTTAAATCTATTGAGAAATATGGTTATAAAAAAAAAATCGCAACACAAAATAATATAATTAGTCTAAAATTAGAAAAACACAAAAAAAGTTAAAAAATATTCACAAAAAAATAACTACGCAGCCAAAAATTAAATTTAATTTAATATATTAATTCTCTTCAAAACAAAATCAGTAGGTATGAAAATCACAATAACAGAGACAGACTATTATAATAGGTATACCTAATATAATATAGGTAGCACTGATAATTTTTTTTATTATAGGTATTATAAGATCTACAACAATCTTGTTACATCTTTGCCACATTGTCTACGTCAAATATTTAAAATATATGTAATAAATTGAAAAAGTACCCAGTCCATTCTTAAGTGGAGTTATAATTTTGACAAAGAATAATGTACATTAATACCTACTTGATTTCGGTATTGGTATAAAAGTCTAATATCCACGAAATAAATTTAATATACCTAATAATCATTAATCCATGCCATACAACATGTTTCAAGACTAGACCAGTCCCATAATCAGTGGCGAGCAATAATTAAATCAAAAGCTTTTAGCTTTTAGATATTTAGATTTTTTTATATACATCAACAAATTATTACAATGGAGTCAAAAGTATGTTTCTATCTAAAAGCTTTTCATTTAACGATTGTTCGCCACTGATCATGGGACTGGTCTAGTCTTGAAACATGTATGACATGGATTAAATATTATTATATTAAATTTAATTCATAGAGATTAGGCTTTTATTTCAATACTGTACTTGTAATAAATCACCCTGTGTGTTTCTTTTACCGACGAATCGGCAACAACACGACACACACCACATTCGCTTGTTTTTTTTTTCTACCCTCCCTGCGTATCCCCTCCAGATTAATACAGAATTTCATCAATTTCTCTCTATGACAATACAGCATTGCCGGTGCATATCTGTTGCAAATGATGTAAATATGTGTTATACGTTGCGTTTTGTTTCTGATATTAATAAACTACAAAACGGTTTCTGGCTGTGACAATACTGCTCCATGCTGTACACGCTAGTATACGCCACGTAGTGGCAGGCATACTTAGAGATGTTCTGATTTTAATGCATTGGGCTGACTATCTATTGTGTAGATTAATCTTTGGTATGGTGTATCAATAACAATTACATGAGAGTTGCATACGCTATTTTTTCTACAGCCGATAAATAATGAAGAATTATAAACCTATATTTGTGTGACATACGTCAAATGCACGGCATGCTTGATAGAAAAATTATGGGTTTCTATTGGTTAAAATTCTGAATCGTTATGAAAAATCTGTATCATAATGGGTCTCATTTTAAAACGGATTTTTTTGAGTTTACCCGCGGCAAAACTTGACTGCTGTTGTCACCAAAAATTACAATATCTTTGAGAACAAGTAATGATATGGTAATAATGTTCTCCTAGGACATACACCAGAAAACGACGCTAAACTTTTTTCTACGTAGGCGAGTACTGGAAGTCTGTGAGTCCAAAAAAACTATTTTCGGGCGTGTGTGTTGCGTACAATATTTTTTCGGCAACCGTGTAGAATAATAAATCAATGAGACGACACATTTCTTTATTTCTTATTTGAATTAAACAGAACAGAACAGAAAATACTACATATTAACAGAAACATTTTAATTCTTATTTATATTAATATTTATATTAAAATTCGAGCAATTACTAATATTGAAGGGATTCAATTTGTTTGAAATGACAACAACGACGTGATTCTTCCCGTCCTAGTCCGGGAAATGCTACTTTCTGAAAGAAAAAGCGTCCGGGAAGGGGGAACACCCAGGACGTTTGCCGAAACATGTCTTTAGTATATGTTCAATCATAATTTGAAAATGTATTACATTGTAATGTTGTTTTTCATTTTTAAGATAATGACAAAAGTAGCATCGGTTATGAAAAATCAGCATAGCAACGCCGACAATACAATTAAACCAAATTGGCCGTTCAAATAATTACGCTAATTTTGAAAGTTTCAAAGCAATTTAAATAGGTAGGTACCTAATGACAAACAGTGATAGTGAATATAGTTTAACACCACCTGGTCAATTTAATACTTTTAACACATCGTATTTAGGCTTACGCCAACAGGGCGAGTATAGTAAAGTTTTGAAAAACAAATATTTTCCTAAAAATTATTATGTTTAATTTATTCAACACATTAAACAGTTGTAGAAAGAGTATAGTGTGAAACTCACATGAAATGACCATTTACTCGTAGGAAATATACATTCACATTTCTGATTTCATTGTCAACAAATGTTCTAATATTGTAATATTGTTTTTAAACAATGCTAGTCAGCTTATGTAGTGAAAATGAGTCGCTTTGGAAGTGATTATTGATCTGGCGATTGAGAAAAGTGTACCGTACAAAACCTATTCGTCAATATGGAAACAAGTTAAAGAAATACGAGCTTTTGGAAACTACAAGTTTAAGGCCACTAAACCTAATCCTGAAAGATTGTGTGCATATGAAGAAAGAAAACGGTGAAAATTACAAAGAACTAGTTGTGAAGACAATGTGGAACACTGATGCAAAAACAAATGCAAGAGATTTAGTCTAGTAGGGAAGCTCGTAATGTGAAACGAAAGAATTTGCAGTTGTGCACCAATAAAAGGATATCGAGCTCTGCTTCATTAAAATTGGAGGAATATGACGTAATGGTTTTATTACGGGACGAAGAGACACTGGCTGGACTCCAGCGAAAATTTTACTATATCGCTTCAGTGGAACTTGCCTGGAGAGGGGGAGCAGTCAATTGCAGAGCTCATTATTTTAAAGAGGAAGTGAATAATTCTCGGATTAAAACAGGTAGATAACATAGTTACATATTTTTTAAAATATCTCATTTTCAAACATCCCACTTTTTAGGAAGAGTATAATATAATCCTCTCTTCAATAAAACAGCCCATGGTGCACAAAAAAAAATGGCCGATAGTAAATGGCCTTTTGTCCAGTCCGTATTTTTAAAATTCTAATGGTTAAACGTTGATCTAGAATAACAACTGATAGATTATTGTTAACAGTAAACCCATCATGGAACAAAGCACAATCAAGTGAATGGCACAAAAATACTCCAGTGGGAAAAAACGAACTTTCGAAATAGACTAAAGAACCTGCAGAGAAGGCAGGATTAAATACACAATAAATAAATAGAACAAGCCACTCTATACGGTCGACAACAGTGTGTAACCTGGCTAAAGGAGGGGTGGGTGACCAACAATTAATTATAGTTACTGGCCACAGTTGAGCCAACTCAATTAAGCCTTATCTGCAAATGGATAATGAGCATTATTCCAACATCATAAACACCCTTAGAAGTGACGCATCAGAACCTCCAGCTAGAAAACAGAATACAGAACATCCTACAGCCTTTCCTCGGGCTTCTCACTCTACAGCATCAACAACATTAATGATTTACCTACATCCAAGGTTATCAATAAGTTAACAAAGATTCCAAACTGTTTACCAGAAATGCAATTCATATTAGATGCCCTTATGATATTACTTACAAATAAAACACGTCTACTCCACAGATTATTCAGATAAATATCATTCACTCCTCGATATATCGATTACTTCAGAAAATTTATACATTAGATGTATCGATTTATCCTCAGTGAGTTATATGCTGTTGTGCAGATTAAACGGTTTTACAACTTGCCCTTGGTATTATATCTCACTCTGCTTGAAGTGAGGCTGATATTTGTAGCTAAGTAACGACTATGGTATTGTGGCGAGCTCATAATACAAGAAAACGCCTTCATCATTATATCATCTCAATAAGTAACGCTAGATTTTTTTGTCGCTCTGCTACAAAATTATTTTTACCCTAATCCTAATACAAATAAAATTAGTTATGAAACTATATTCGATTATTCCAGAAGAAATATTCAGTTTTTTCGTTGAGTCTTATATTTCAATTTATTACTTACTCGCCAAACCCAAAAGCACTTGCCTAGTTACCCCCTGGTTAACTTTGTATTCCTCCATAACTTGATTTGCTTTCGTGCACGTATAAACTGAATATAGTGTAAAGAATTTTGTCTATCCATTAAATTTATGGCAATCTGTATTTTAAAAGCGTTTTTGATTGATATATTTGGTGTTTATCATTATCTATTTATAATGTATGCATTAACTACAAGCTATTAATTTTTTTGTGAAAAAAGAGATATCGAATTTAAAAGTGGTACCTAAATACCTCCATAAAATTTAGTTTGAAGTGCCATGTGTAATTATTAGTAGTATTCGCAATTTCCATATCTATTACGGTCGCAATTATTTATTTATATCATAGGTGACGGTAAATTACTACTACCAATTATTAGTAGTATTCGCAATTTACATATCTATTACGGTCGCAATTATTTATTTATATCATACGTGACGGTAAATTACTGACATTTTAATTATTTCGGTACTTTTAAAGCTAGTCGACTTTATGGTAACTAAAGCAGATTGCAGAACTTTTTCAGTTGTCATAGCTGATATTTTTAGCTTGTGTTGGTGTTTGGAAGCTTCCTCCAAAAGCTTCGTCAACCAGACTAACTGTGCAAACCGAGAACCACCCAAAGTGCTCTAGTAGTCACCAAAAACTTTGGAGTGGATGTAACCAATACCAACTGGTGAAAGGATTCCCCAATACCAATCATCATTTGACATTCATTTCCAATACGTGACTAAATGGACAGCTGCAAATTTTGTATTCCCAAAGAACTGAGATTTTTTCAATCCACAAAATTACAGGCCAATAACAAGCTTAACAGGGGAATCCGAAATGGTTACTTACAAAAATGTCCGATGGTGGCGCTAGTGAATCTCATTTCATTTGAAATTATTCATTTCTTAACTTAGAGTAATTTTTTTAGAATATTTTAATAATATTCTTCTCCTCAATAGTTGTCGCCAAAAACTAATACATAGTGGCACTAAAATGTTCTATTTTGCGTAAATTATTTTCACATTCTTTTTTGTGCGGATATTCGTATACGTGTTTTATGCTTATCTTCGCTTAGACTAGTTATAGTTATATGGGTAGTTCTCCAAATATGGGAATTTTTAAGGAACTCTCATTTTTTATTAATTTGTTTAAATATTTCTACATAACTTAACTATTATTAATAAAGTATCAAAAAGTACTATTTAGAGAATTACCAGAAACAGAAAATGGATTACTGAAATACTGCCATAATTGAAGTAATTCTCAGTACCCTGGTGTGTCACTTCATCGATATTCTAACTTCAAATGATTATTATAGATGCAAAATCAAATTTATGTAAATTGCTGCTGCGGCCAAAGAATTTTATATATTACTTACCTTACAAAATCTACTATTATTTAAAGTCAAATTTAATATTAGTCCAAAAATTAGACTTCTTGACGTTGTCACTGACTTTACTCCTCAGTTCCCTGGCTGTGCCTTCTATCGCTTATTTTACTATTTAAAATGTAAAAGTCGGTGCTTCCATCTAACATTTCTTTAAAATACTAACTAGATTTAAACATAACGTCTTTCCCAACCTCAATTTATCATCCGTTCAGTACGTTTTACACACTTTTGAAGTGAACACATAGAGCTGAGACGGTCAACATATCAGTCCACTGGTAAGTATTTTTTTCAAATATTTATATTTTTGGTAATATTTTGTAACGTACTTTTATGCAACATGTTTGCAGTTATTAAATTTATAGGATTTATATTTAAAAAAACAGGTAAATATGTACTCTTTTATCAAATAAGTCAATGTTTCTCAGTACCCTGGCTTCAGTCCCCTGTAAAATATTTTTACAGGGGACTGAGAACCATCCAGGGACCTGATAAACATTTAGCAGAGCACCGTTAAATTGCTATTTACTGGAATAATTTTCTACTGAATGTTTTAATAAAAGCGAAAGTAACCGACAGGGATACAAGTATATGTACTCTTCACAGTAATCTCCAATTAACTATTATTGCTCTTAATAGCGCGAAAATATTAAAAGTTACAAATTATCAGAATGTCTTAAATTTGTTATGCTGTGACAGGTATAATGAAAAATGTCTAACGAGAACGTCTGAAAAATGCCTCAATAATGTTCTACCATACGAAGAGTTTAACAACAAGAAGAAAATACTATACAGGCAATGGGTTTTATCTAAAGTATGCTTTGATGATCCCAAAACAAAATTGAAACGATTTGTAGTAAAACAGAAAAAAGAGACTTTTGAATTTTTTCCACGGGAACTTATATTGAAGTTAGAGCAAGATACAGTAAATTTTTTAAAGCACGAAACCAACATAGTTCACCAGTATCCAATACCTGAAAAATTCGCTTAGTGACCACGACGTAATAATTCACATGGATTTTTCGGAAAACTACTGTACCAAATATAATCAGGAAATACAGTCATTTCACTTTGGAGGTTCACGAGAACAACTTTCCCTTCACACAGTGGTAGTTTATTTAAAGGACTATACAAAATCCTACTGTACAGCTTCATCAAGTCTTGCACATAACGTTCCAGCTATTTGGGCTCATTTAAAACCAGTCCTTGCAGAATTGGCACACACGATTGAAAACATACATTTTTTAAGTGATGGACCGGTAACGCAGTATAGAAACAAAATGATGTTTTATGTTCTAGCAAACAAAATGTCAGAAATGTATCCTGGAGTTATTAATTGGTCTTGGAATTATCACGAAGCGGGGCATGGCAAAGGAGCACCAGATGGGATAGGGACCACCTGTAAAAGAGCTGCGGATAATATCGTTTCTACAGGTAGCGACATAACAAATTTACAAGAATTTTGCCAAGCAGTTCAAATGAGATGTCCGAACGTTAAAATTTTTAGTATCACGGAGAATGATATTGAGCAAATGGCAGTGATAATTTCAACTGAACATTTAATTCCTTTTAATGGTACCTTTAAAGTTCATCAAGTTTCAGGAACGGCTTTTTTACCACGAAATCTAGTAATGAAATATTTAAGTTGTTTTTGTAATAGTAAAGTGTGTGAACAATATAGAATGGGCGTTCTGACATATCCAGCCAAAAAAAGATTGGGTCTAAGTGAAATATATGATAATCCTGGAACAACACAAGGATCGTTACCGTCTCCACAAAAAATTTTCGAAGAGAAAATTCAGCAAGAGAATTTAAGTTTTAGCAGCAATCTTACGCTCAATTTAGAAAATCCTGAAGAACTTGATGACATTTCCGTTTTAGAATCCATCTGATCTTTTTGACAATATTGGGTATCTATCTGAAAGTCGAGACACAAATAAAAGTGATCAATTGATTAAAGTAACAATCGCCGCACAGAAAATAACGCAGCAAAATAAAGTGAAAAAGAATAAAGGTAAAGAAAACAAATACAAGAAATGGAAATCAAAGAAATATAACGATGCTGATTGCTTGTGTTTGATTTGCGGTGTTCGCTATAGTGAAGACACATCAGGACACGACTGGATCCAATGTATACTGTGCAGCCAATGGGCGCAATTAAGTTGCATCAAGGGTGATACCATATCGTTCGTTTGTCCGAATTGTTCCCTGATACATACAACTGATATTATTTTGTATTGTTATTTTCATATTTTTAAAAAAGAATGTATTGTTTATTTTGATAATTAAACGTTATGATATAATAATGTTATTTTATATCAGGCCCCTGTTTACTGGGTCAGTCCCCTGTCACCTAATTTTCTTCAAATCCTCATTAAATATTATTCCTGCACTAAATTGACTGGCCCGTTCTAGAGGGCTATTAAAAAGGACCAACGGGGATGTAACCAAACTTTTCAAACTCAAAACTTGGCTTTTGGGTTTTGCCAAAATTATTGTCAAATAATTCCGACTTTTGTAGAACTACCCATATACTACCTATTACACTTAAAAGGGATGAATGTAAAAAAATTGGTTTTATTTCCGACAAATAGTCAAGATTTTTAAATATTTTCAGCATTACTTTTTACCAAGCCTCTAAATTTTCACAAATTTTTGTGAAAACCGTAAAATATTGACACCTTAAAACGAATCCCAGTTATTTTTGAGGGACTATTAAAATACTCCCTTGAATACAGGGTGTTCTATTTAAAAAACCATAACTATGATAATACATATTTATCTCTTCTTTGGACCGTCCTATATGCTTGCAGTGTTTTTGAAAATGTATTAGGTTAGCCCTGTTGTTTTAGTTTGTCAGTTTCAAAACCATGAGACGTTTTTTTCATGCATCAAAGAGTATATTTCTTAATAGTATACCTACAAGGTGTCCAGAAACTAATGGATGAAACGAAAGCCACAAATTCTAAAGCAGATTTCATTGGCCATTCAACGTCAAAGTTCTAATGCGAAATTGCTTCCGAAAGGAGTTATAGTTTTTAAAAGATAGCGGCTTAGCATATGTTTTTTAAAGGTATCGCGATAGCGCCTGTCGCCATTGGAGTGAAATGTGACAAAGTTATTTCCCTAAATAGAAGCATTCGTTAGCCAAACACTGCTGAATTAAATTGCGAACATAGGCGTCCAAACGGGTATCAAAAGACATTTTTAATAAAAACTTCTTTTTCACTAACTTTTCGAGAATTCTGACATCATTCCTAAATCTATAAGTAATAAGTAATGGTAATATTAAATACTAAATACTATCTTAAACCGCATATTAAACTAGAACGTAGTGTCTTATCATCTTGGGACAATTAGTAAAAAAATGTTTTGATTGACGCCTATGGTTGCAATTTAATTCATCAGGGTATGGCTAACAAATGTCGTCATTTCCCGCTAGATGAGCAGCAACTAGTGGGAAATTAAAAACAGCATTACAATGTAGTACATTTTCAAATTATGATTGAAGATATAATAAAGACGTTTAAAGGCAGTCCTAGAATAGCTGCCAGTCGGAACAGTAGATTTTCGATATACCTATATATTTTGAATTTATAACTGAGTCTACACTGACAAAAACTAGTAGTAAACAGATAATAGAATATTCTGACAGTCGCCAAATTTAACCAAAATGTCATCTTGATAGTTATTTTAACTGTAATAGGTACCCATTAAACTAACTATACATACGTAAGTAGGGCCTTATTGTTATTTCACCGGGTGTTCATTTATCAAACATAATTCCACAATTGTGATTATATTTTTTTCATTTTTTGTTACTTTATATTGTTTTATATTTACTTAAATATACCTGCGATGAAAAAACCTTCCACATAAATATTGTAGAAATTTAAGGGCTCTATCGTTTAATATGTAACATTGGTTAACAATTAAACTTCCCGATTTCAACAGCCAACGAACTCAAGTGAGACATTGACCTAGCCGATTTTTAACCAAATTTTGTTTCGATTGGTCAAAAAATGCGGCCTAGAACGTGCTTCTAAATTTCGTCTATCCCATACAAACGTATATAAACTTTTAAACTGAGGTCATTTTTAGGGTTCAGGGGTCATGAAATGAAGGCCTACAAATTTTTCAAAGTCAGTTGTCACTAATAATCAAACAGAATAAGTGTTTTCCATGGAGCACTTGATTGGTAACATGGCTAAATTAAATAAAATTTAAGTATTTTTTTAGCTCTCCATATCATATATGTAATATATGTATACAGGGTGGTCCAACGAAAAGTTTGCACCTAGCTTTTCTCTTTTTTTTGTAGTCGAATGCGAAAATGCTCGGACACGTCGATTTTGCTTTTGAGGGGGACACATTTTAAACATATTTTTCGATCTGCGCCTTTAACCCCCTAGCGGGGGTGAGTAACAACCCTAAAATTTTAAATGGAAAGAGGGGTCTAATGACATATCATTTGAAAGGACACAAAATTGTCTTTCTAATGATACCCTATTTGTCGAATTTTACTAAAACAGTTAATACGAAAACGACTTTAAAGACATTAAGCCGATAATTTTGGTATTAATGAGAAATACAAATAAGTTTTAATTATTACGACTGAAAACAACTACAATCATTTCTAAATTATTTACTTTGAAGAAAAACGGGATTTCAAAAACACTATCTTATTTATCAGAACTAAATTCCTCACTAATCGTTTGCGTTTTTTGTTGAAATAAAAACTGCAGATACGTGTAGGAAAAGAATTTACACCGTTTATTTTAGTCTTTTCATTGATTCAGTTTGGTTGCTTCTCAAGTTATTTTACTTTTACCGTACAAAATGATTTATTCCATTCTAGAACGAGTTGAAATTGTTAAACTTTATTTTCAAAATAATAGTAGTGCTAGACTTACGGCTCGCTTATTTAATGAGAGACATCCCGATAAAAATGTGAATGATGTGTACGTTGGCAAGTTAGTTAAAAAGTTTGTAGATACCGGATCTGTCTGTAATGTAAAACACCAGCCGCAGAACCCGATCAGAAATGAAGCTGTGGAAGTCGCTGTTTTAGGGCATGTTGAAATGGATCATAGTCAAAGTACCCGTCAACTAGCTGAAGCCTCAGGTGTCTCCCGTTCGTCCATAATACGAATTTTAAAAGCGTACAAATTTCATCCGTACAAAATCAAATTAGTACAGGAACTAAATGAGGATGATCCTGATAGAAGGCTGCAATTTTGTGAAGCAATGAGCCAGCGTTTAATTGAAGATCCGCAATTATTATTTAACATTTGTTTTTCCGACGAATGCACATTTTATTTGAATGGAGCTGTAAATAGGCACAATTGCCGTTACTGGGATGACAGTAACCCACATTTATTCCGTGAGGTTCATACCCAGTATCCTCAAAAAATAAACGTCTGGTGTGGCATATTAGGAAATCATATTATAGGACCACTTTTTATTCCTGGAAATTTAACTGGTGAAGTGTACCTAAACATGCTTGAAGACACAATTGATCCTTTAATAACACAAATAATAGAAGATGACCAAAATCATACTGCTGATCGGCTTTATTTCCAGCAAGATGGAGCACCTCCGCACTATGTGGCTCCTGTAAGACAGTTCTTAGATGACCGGTTCCCTGGACGGTGGATTGGAAGGAGGGGCCCAATTGAATGGCCTGCCAGGTCACCGGATTTATCGCCTTTAGACTTTTTTCTTTGGGGGCACTTAAAAAATAAATGTTTTGCCACGAAGCCCGAGTCCATAGAAGATCTTCGCCAACGCATTACAGAAGAGTGCAGAAACATAACACCTGATATGCTACAAAATGTTAGAAATAGATTTGAACAAAATCTGTATTATTGTATGGAATCAAATGGGTCACATTTTCAACATTTGTTAATGTAACGTTTTAATAAATCAATTTAACAGCTTGTTTACTTTTTTTACAAAGCAATGTTAAAACTAACAAACATTGGAATGTACTAACGATTGCAGGTGTTTTCACTCGCAATAATTAAAACTTATTTGTATTTCTCATTAATACCAAAATTATCGGCTTAATGTCTTTAAAGTCGTTTTCGTATTAACTGTTTTAGTAAAATTCGACAAATAGGGTATCATTAGAAAGACAATTTTGTGTCCTTTCAAATGATATGTCATTAGACCCCTCTTTCCATTTAAAATTTTAGGGTTGTTACTCACCCCCGCTAGGGGGTTAAAGGCGCAGATCGAAAAATATGTTTAAAATGTGTCCCCCTCAAAAGCAAAATCGACGTGTCCGAGCATTTTCGCATTCGACTACAAAAAAAAGAGAAAAGCTAGGTGCAAACTTTTCGTTGGACCACCCTGTATATGGAGACTATTAGTTTCATGAAAAAAAAATTTTTTTTAATTTCACCGGAAATACTTATTTTTGGTCATTTTATACACAAATAAGTAGTTTTAAAAAAATGTCTGTCTGTCTGTCTGTCTGTCTGTCTGTCTGTCTGTCTGTCTGTCTGTCTGTCTGTCTGTCTGTCTGTCTGTCTGTCTGTCTGTCTGTCTGTCTGTCTGTCTGTCTGTCTGTCTGTCTGTCTGTCTGTCTGTCTGTCTGTCTGTCTGTCTGTCTGTCTGTCTGTCTGTCTGTCTGTCTGTCTGTCTGTCTGTCTGTCTGTCTGTCTGTCTGTCTGTCTGTCTGTCTGTCTGTCTGTCTGTCTGTCTGTCTGTCTGTCTGTCTGTCTGTCTGTCTGTCTGTCTGTCTGTCTGTCTGTCTGTCTGTCTGTCTGTCTGTCTGTCTGTCTGTCTGTCTGTCTGTCTGTCTGTCTGTCTGTCTGTCTGTCTGTCTGTCTGTCTGTCTGTCTGTCTGTCTGTCTGTCTGTCTGTCTGTCTGTCTGTCTGTCTGTCTGTCTGTCTGTCTGTCTGTCTGTCTGTCTGTCTGTCTGTCTGTCTGTCTGTCTGTCTGTCTGCACGAAAACGCAGAAACCGCTTAACAGATTTTAACCAAATTTGGTACAAAAATACTATTGGACATGGCAAGGAGCTGATTAGATTTTGGGAAACATTGAGCGTAGGCAAGGGGTTTAAAAGAGGGTTCAAAAATTGAAAAAATTCATAGTTCTTAAACTTATCCGAAATACTGCATAATTTTTTACGCATTTAATTGATTATAACCTAAAATATTTAACATAAAATATTAAACCACATTGGCGTTCGAAAATAGTGTAAAATGGGGTAAAAAATATTTTAAAAAAACGTACTTCTTAAACATAGCGGAAATATTAACTAATTATTTATACCTTTAATAGAATATAACTTATAAAATGTGTCATAAATAACTTACTTTCATAGGCGTTCGTAAATAGTGGAAAAGGGGTCAAAACATAAAAAATATATATTACCTAAAATTATTCGAAATATGGAATAATTTTGTATAGTTGTGATAGAATATAACCTAAAAAATGTTACATAAGAGAATTGGTTCACACAGGGGTTCGAAAATAGTCTAAAAAAGGGTCAAAAACGAAAAAAAAATGTTTCCAAAATATACCAGAAATATTGGCTAATTATATATAGCTTTGATATAAGATAACCTAAAAAATGCAGCATAAAATTTTTATTTACATAGGCGTTCGTAAATAGTAGAAAAAGGGGTAAAATAAAAAACAATTAAATGTATTTTTTTGTTTATAATTAACTAGTTGAATTGATGTTAAAAATACACGACAAAAATTAATGTACCATAGACGTCCGTGAAAATTCTATAAAAAGGTCAGAAAAAATTTGTATCCGGCATAACTCAAAAACCACTTTTTAACGGATTTTAACCACATTTGGTACGAAAATACTACAGGATATTTATAGGTAGTGATTAACATTGAGCGTAGGCAAGGGGCTTAAAAGAGGGGTCAAAAATTTAAAAAATCATAGTTCTTAAACTTATCCGAAATATGGAATGATTTTTTCTGCGTTTAATTAAATATAACCTAAAATATTTAACCTAAACAATTAGACCACATTGACATGCGAAAAAAATGTAAAATGGGGTAAAAAGGTTAGAAAAAACGTATTTCTTAAACATAGCAGAAATATTGACTAGTTATTTATAGCTTTGATAGAATATAACCTAAAAAATGTGTTATAAATAACTTACTTTCATAGGCGTTCGTAAATAGTGGAAAAGGGGTCAAAACATAAAAAATATATATTACCTAAACTTATTCGAAATATGGAATAATTTTGTATAGTTGTGATAGAATATAACCTAAAAAATGTTACATAAGAGAATTGGTTCACACAGGGGTTCGAAAATAGTCTAAAAAAGGGTCAAAAACGAAAAAAAAATGTTTCCAAAATATACCAGAAATATTGGCTAATTATATATAGCTTTGATATAAGATAACCTAAAAAATGCAGCATAAAATTTTTATTTACATAGGCGTTCGTAAATAGTAGAAAAAGGGGTAAAATAAAAAACAATTAAATGTATTTTTTTGTTTATAATTAACTAGTTGAATTGATGTTAAAAATACACGACAAAAATTAATGTACCATAGGCGTCCGTGAAAATTCTATAAAAAGGTCAGAAAAAATTTGTATCCGGCATAACTCAAAAACCACTTTTTAACGGATTTTAACCACATTTGGTACGAAAATACTACAGGATATTTATAGGTAGTGATTAACATTGAGCGTAGGCAAGGGGCTTAAAAGAGGGGTCAAAAATTTAAAAAATCATAGTTCTTAAACTTATCCGAAATATGGAATGATTTTTTCTGCGTTTAATTAAATATAACCTAAAATTAAGAGGATTTCATGTCCGTAAATATAATAAATGAAAATAATTTCGTGGCAAAGCGGACTAAAATGTTGGCTTTACCTACACAAGGAATTTTGTTTAATTTAGCAGGGCCCCAGTCTAATTCGATAGAAACCAGACCGAGGCATGGGTCGACAGGTACTGACGAATTCGTTTCGCTCTTGTTATGAGCTCGTCAGAGCACCATAGTCGCTGCCCATCACAAATATCGGCCTGCATTTAAGCACAATAGGATACACAACAGTAGACACATGTAAACATACATCATCTACATGTACATAGTAATGCATATCCCATACCATGCAGAGGCCGAACAAACTCAATGTATAGGTAAAACCAGTCGTATAAATAGAAATAAATAAAAATAGTATGAACACAAAACGCTAGCAGGAGACCATTTTATCCTTCTGCCAGCATCTCCCAAATATTTGGGTTTCAGCAATGCTCGGACGGTGGTCTCCAAGCGTTCTGCCGTCGATGTATAATGCCAAATAATGAAAAATTAAGAGGATTTCATGTCCGTAAATATAATAAATGAAAATAATTTCGTGGCAAAGCGGACTAAAATGTTGGCTTTACCTACACAAGGAATTTTGTTTAATTTAGCAGGGCCCCAGTCTAATTCGATAGAAACCAGACCGAGGCATGGGTCGACAGGTACTGACGAATTCGTTTCGCTCTTGTTATGAGCTCGTCAGAGCACCATAGTCGCTGCCCATCACAAATATCGGCCTGCATTTAAGCACAATAGGATACACAACAGTAGACACATGTAAACATACATCATCTACATGTACATAGTAATGCATATCCCATACCATGCAGAGGCCGAACAAACTCAATGTATAGGTAAAACCAGTCGTATAAATAGAAATAAATAAAAATAGTATGAACACAAAACGCTAGCAGGAGACCATTTTATCCTTCTGCCAGCATCTCCCAAATATTTGGGTTTCAGCAATGCTCTGACGGTGGTCTCCAAGCGTTCTGCCGTCGATGTATAATGCCAAATAATGAAAAATTAAGAGGATTTCATGTCCGTAAATATAATAAATGAAAATAATTTCGTGGCAAAGCGGACTAAAATGTTGGCTTTACCTACACAAGGAATTTTGTTTAATTTAGCAGGGCCCCAGTCTAATTCGATAGAAACCAGACCGAGGCATGGGTCGACAGGTACTGACGAATTCGTTTCGCTCTTGTTATGAGCTCGTCAGAGCACCATAGTCGCTGCCCATCACAAATATCGGCCTGCATTTAAGCACAATAGGATACACAACAGTAGACACATGTAAACATACATCATCTACATGTACATAGTAATGCATATCCCATACCATGCAGAGGCCGAACAAACTCAATGTATAGGTAAAACCAGTCGTATAAATAGAAATAAATAAAAATAGTATGAACACAAAACGCTAGCAGGAGACCATTTTATCCTTCTGCCAGCATCTCCCAAATATTTGGGTTTCAGCAATGCTCGGACGGTGGTCTCCAAGCGTTCTGCCGTCGATGTATAATGCCAAATAATGAAAAATTAAGAGGATTTCATGTCCGTAAATATAATAAATGAAAATAATTTCGTGGCAAAGCGGACTAAAATGTTGGCTTTACCTACACAAGGAATTTTGTTTAATTTAGCAGGGCCCCAGTCTAATTCGATAGAAACCAGACCGAGGCATGGGTCGACAGGTACTGACGAATTCGTTTCGCTCTTGTTATGAGCTCGTCAGAGCACCATAGTCGCTGCCCATCACAAATATCGGCCTGCATTTAAGCACAATAGGATACACAACAGTAGACACATGTAAACATACATCATCTACATGTACATAGTAATGCATATCCCATACCATGCAGAGGCCGAACAAACTCAATGTATAGGTAAAACCAGTCGTATAAATAGAAATAAATAAAAATAGTATGAACACAAAACGCTAGCAGGAGACCATTTTATCCTTCTGCCAGCATCTCCCAAATATTTGGGTTTCAGCAATGCTCGGACGGTGGTCTCCAAGCGTTCTGCCGTCGATGTATAATGCCAAATAATGAAAAATTAAGAGGATTTCATGTCCGTAAATATAATAAATGAAAATAATTTCGTGGCAAAGCGGACTAAAATGTTGGCTTTACCTACACAAGGAATTTTGTTTAATTTAGCACGAATTCGTCAGTACCTGTCGACCCATGCCTCGGTCTGGTTTCTATCGAATTAGACTG
The DNA here is from genome assembly GCA_911728435.2 of Apoderus coryli. NCBI lineage: Eukaryota > Metazoa > Arthropoda > Insecta > Coleoptera > Attelabidae > Apoderus > Apoderus coryli. The sequence continues at coordinate 13,234,165 of OU452212.1, read as the reverse complement.
GGGCCCTGCTAAATTAAACAAAATTCCTTGTGTAGGTAAAGCCAACATTTTAGTCCGCTTTGCCACGAAATTATTTTCATTTATTATATTTACGGACATGAAATCCTCTTAATTTTTCATTATTTGGCATTATACATCGACGGCAGAACGCTTGGAGACCACCGTCCGAGCATTGCTGAAACCCAAATATTTGGGAGATGCTGGCAGAAGGATAAAATGGTCTCCTGCTAGCGTTTTGTGTTCATACTATTTTTATTTATTTCTATTTATACGACTGGTTTTACCTATACATTGAGTTTGTTCGGCCTCTGCATGGTATGGGATATGCATTACTATGTACATGTAGATGATGTATGTTTACATGTGTCTACTGTTGTGTATCCTATTGTGCTTAAATGCAGGCCGATATTTGTGATGGGCAGCGACTATGGTGCTCTGACGAGCTCATAACAAGAGCGAAACGAATTCGTCAGTACCTGTCGACCCATGCCTCGGTCTGGTTTCTATCGAATTAGACTGGGGCCCTGCTAAATTAAACAAAATTCCTTGTGTAGGTAAAGCCAACATTTTAGTCCGCTTTGCCACGAAATTATTTTCATTTATTATATTTACCGACATGAAATCCTCTTAATTTTTCATTATTTGGCATTATACATCGACGGCAGAACGCTTGGAGACCACCGTCCGAGCATTGCTGAAACCCAAATATTTGGGAGATGCTGGCAGAAGGATAAAATGGTCTCCTGCTAGCGTTTTGTGTTCATACTATTTTTATTTATTTCTATTTATACGACTGGTTTTACCTATACATTGAGTTTGTTCGGCCTCTGCATGGTATGGGATATGCATTACTATGTACATGTAGATGATGTATGTTTACATGTGTCTACTGTTGTGTATCCTATTGTGCTTAAATGCAGGCCGATATTTGTGATGGGCAGCGACTATGGTGCTCTGACGAGCTCATAACAAGAGCGAAACGAATTCGTCAGTACCTGTCGACCCATGCCTCGGTCTGGTTTCTATCGAATTAGACTGGGGCCCTGCTAAATTAAACAAAATTCCTTGTGTAGGTAAAGCCAACATTTTAGTCCGCTTTGCCACGAAATTATTTTCATTTATTATATTTACGGACATGAAATCCTCTTAATTTTTCATTATTTGGCATTATACATCGACGGCAGAACGCTTGGAGACCACCGTCCGAGCATTGCTGAAACCCAAATATTTGGGAGATGCTGGCAGAAGGATAAAATGGTCTCCTGCTAGCGTTTTGTGTTCATACTATTTTTATTTATTTCTATTTATACGACTGGTTTTACCTATACATTGAGTTTGTTCGGCCTCTGCATGGTATGGGATATGCATTACTATGTACATGTAGATGATGTATGTTTACATGTGTCTACTGTTGTGTATCCTATTGTGCTTAAATGCAGGCCGATATTTGTGATGGGCAGCGACTATGGTGCTCTGACGAGCTCATAACAAGAGCGAAACGAATTCGTCAGTACCTGTCGACCCATGCCTCGGTCTGGTTTCTATCGAATTAGACTGGGGCCCTGCTAAATTAAACAAAATTCCTTGTGTAGGTAAAGCCAACATTTTAGTCCGCTTTGCCACGAAATTATTTTCATTTATTATATTTACGGACATGAAATCCTCTTAATTTTTCATTATTTGGCATTATACATCGACGGCAGAACGCTTGGAGACCACCGTCCGAGCATTGCTGAAACCCAAATATTTGGGAGATGCTGGCAGAAGGATAAAATGGTCTCCTGCTAGCGTTTTGTGTTCATACTATTTTTATTTATTTCTATTTATACGACTGGTTTTACCTATACATTGAGTTTGTTCGGCCTCTGCATGGTATGGGATATGCATTACTATGTACATGTAGATGATGTATGTTTACATGTGTCTACTGTTGTGTATCCTATTGTGCTTAAATGCAGGCCGATATTTGTGATGGGCAGCGACTATGGTGCTCTGACGAGCTCATAACAAGAGCGAAACGAATTCGTCAGTACCTGTCGACCCATGCCTCGGTCTGGTTTCTATCGAATTAGACTGGGGCCCTGCTAAATTAAACAAAATTCCTTGTGTAGGTAAAGCCAACATTTTAGTCCGCTTTGCCACGAAATTATTTTCATTTATAACCTAAAATATTTAACCTAAACAATTAGACCACATTGACATGCGAAAAAAATGTAAAATGGGGTAAAAAGGTTAGAAAAAACGTATTTCTTAAACATAGCAGAAATATTGACTAGTTATTTATAGCTTTGATAGAATATAACCTAAAAAATGTGTTATAAATAACTTACTTTCATAGGCGTTCGTAAATAGTGTAAAAGGGGTCAAAATAAAAACATATATACTTCCTAAACTTATTCGGAATACGGAATAATTTTTCGTAGTGTGATAGAATATAACCTAAAAAATGTTACATAAATGTTCACACAGGCGTTCGAAAAGGGGTCAAAAACGAAAAGAAAAAATGTTTTTCCAAATATAACAGAAAAATTGGCTATTTATATATTATATATAGCTTTGATATAAGATAAACTACAACATACAGCATATCAATTTTGTTTACATAGGGGTTCGTAAATAATAGAAAAGGGGGCAAAATAAATTTTATAATAAAACTAAAAAAATCAATTATTTTGCGTACAAGAACTTGGCCTAGAAGATCTGAAATTAAAATATGTACGTATAAATAGTGCCTCCAAAGAGAAGAAAAATGAACAAAACAACAGCTGATGTCTAAAACAGAACAAAAATTTATTAAATTTAGATAAATGACAAAAAGGTCATAAAATTATTACTTTTACACCTAAAAATGGAGAGCTATTCGTGCCTCGAGGGCAACAGTTTATTTTTGTGTGGGCACGCTAACTTTTTAACGAAAAGAGAGAATTTTTTTTTCGAAAAGTGTTTGGAAAAAAGAATAGAACGTTTCGATTGTAGCAAAATACAGGTATGTTCGTGGAAAAATAACATTGCTGACGTCATTTTCTCCATTTTGGAAAAAATATTTTGCTTTCCCAAAATGGACCTTAGCGCAACTCAATTTAGCCCTTTAAAAAAGATTTCTATTACCTTATCTGCTCTCCTGTACAACTAAACCATTAGATTTTTGTGTTGCTGTGTATAAATTTCCAATACAGTCCACTGTAATGAAAATCAGCAGCGGCATATCTACAACGCTGTCCCAACTACGAATGGTTTATTTTTGCGCTAAATTTAAACGAAAATGGCGGATATTATTAGGGAAATATGAGGGATTTTTTTATATATGAATATTGTCTAATATAGAAAGTTTTCACATACCTAGGCTACAATTTTAATTACAACTGATTGTTAAATATATAACTTAGATAATAAAGTAATATTATCATTATTAAATATTAGAATCATAGCACAAAATGAAAAAAAAGTTTCGATGTTTGAATAATTATTAATTGATTGTTGTTGAAGTAATCCATTAGAGAGGAGTGATGTATATATAGGAAATGAAACGTCGTCTACTCCACAAAATTCTTTATATATATGTTCGACTCAGAACACTATAATTGTGATAGATGTTGCAAGACTTAAAGTCTCATCATCAGTGACTTACACAGAAAAAAAAACCTTGGTTCAGATAGATAAAAAACGTAAGCACCACAGGGACAGCCAAAACCTTGTCTACCCCTTCTAGAAAAATTTACTGGATAGACATTATGTCATTTAGATAATATTCTTGAATAGTTTACATATGCTTCTTGTCTAAAAGAGACAAACACTTTTTGTCATTTAAATAAAAATATATTGTATGCCAGCAAAGTTTATTAGTAATTTTAGTAATGTAGAAAAATTTACTGGATAGACATTATGTCATTTAGATAATATTCTTGAATAGTTTACATATGCTCCTTGTCTGGGAGAGACAAACACTATTTGTCATTTAAATAAAAGTATATTGTATGCTAGTTATTTTAGTGATGATACTCGTTTAATGTCTATCCAGTAAATTTTTCTACATTACTAAAATAACTAATACACTTTGCTAACATACAATATATTTTTATTTAAATGACAAATAGTGTTTGTCTCTCTCTTCTAGTAATTTTTTCTAGAAGGGGTAGACAAGATTTGGGGGTCCCTGTGGTGCTTACGTTTTTTTATCTGAACCACCATCAGGTTTTTAGTGCGACTCTTATTTATTTATTTTTTTAAAATAAACTTAAGCCTACTGAAAATCTTGTATTAGGTATAATATAAGCTAGGTATATATAGTCAAACTTCAATCTACACATGTTAAAGTGGGTAGGTATAATGCGGCTGAATCCTTTGCCGGAATTCCTGAGAATATTGCTCTGCACATAAACAACTAGGGTTGGTTGATCTTGGAAATGGTCGGAGTGACAATGTCGATTAACTCAGAGAAAAGTTGTACAATTTAAACACCTTTTAAATGGTGTTTCCAAAAGTAAAGTAAATTTAGCAGTTTTCGATAATTTCTTAAAAATCAATTTTTTGCGATATTAGATTTTATTGATTTCAGACATTATTTTTACATATATATAGAAAAAATGAAAAGCACTTTCTCATTGTTGCTTTTTGAGGAGACTCGACGTTTCGTTTTCGAAAAACCATCAACTTCGATTTTTTAAATACAGCCCTTGATTTTCTATTGTTAAATTTAAAGCCATTTTCAATTCAAAAATAGGTGGTTTAAACAACTTTTCAGTATTTTTAGTTGTTATTTAAACTTATTCAAGAAAAATCGCCATAGTTTGGGACTTAACTGACTGAATGCAGAGTATATACCTAATTAGTAATTTTTGCAATAAAATTCTTTCGACGTTAATCAAAATTAAGTATTTATTATTATTTGCCAATTTATTTCTGTCAGCACATTTTATTCTGTACGCAGTTTTTTAAATTTAGTTAAAATTTTTGTGTTTTTTGAAATTATTAAAGAAACGCCTTTCTTTCTTTTACGCAAAATAAGTGCCAAACTATGGCGATTTTTCTTGAAGTTTAAATAACAGCTAAAAATACTGAAAACTTGTTGAAACCATTCCGTTACATCTATTTTTGTTTTGAAAATGGCTTTAAATTTAACAATAAAAAATCGAGGGCCGTATTTAAAAAATCGAAGTTGATGGTTTTTCAAAAACGAAACGTCGTAATGAAAATTTGTAAACGCTATATTATTTTCATAAAAAAGTAACAATGAGAGCTTTTAAGTTTTTTATATGTAATGAAAATTTGTAAACGCTATATTATTTTCATAAAAAAGTAACAATGAGAGCTGTTAAGTTTTTTATATCAGTAAAAATAATGTCAGAAATCAATAAAAACTAAAATCGCAAAAAAAAAATTGCATTTTCTTAAAAAAAAATACGGCCTTGTAAAATATAATTTATACCTAATTCATTTTCTACTATAAATATTATACATTTCAAGATCTACTAACTAGGTACTAGGTAGTTATCTAATTTGGGGACAAATAAACCTAAAATGTATTGGCTATTTAAAAAAAATCGAGTTTTCCGAAAAAAAATGACGCTGAAACAAAAAAAAAATATCAAAGAAACTTTAGATTCCTTATGACGAAACTAAGTAAAATAACAGATTCTACCTGTACGTACGAGGAATGATAAGACAATTCCAATCGACAACTCCTAATTCACAGACATTGGTAAAATGGTAAACAAATCAATACATACCTACCTTTACAAAAGAAAGAAAAAAGTCATACCTAGCTAAAATATTTAAGTAACTTCTTTTGAAAAACTGCATTAATTTGCTAAAAATTAATTCGTCCCTGGCAAATTAAATATATTATCGTGAACCCATCTAAACTATTGTTTAGTTGCTGTAAATGGAGGAATACCATATAAAGATTGATTAAATTAGAAAAAGTATTTTAAATTAGGATTAAGTACCTACTAAATAATACGTAACTAGATAGGTATCTATTGCCAAAGATTATATCTGATATTACCATGAAATAAGATTGTTTGCATTGGTCGTAAAATTATAAAAATAAATAATTAAATAATAATTATTATAATTTACTTACCGAGAAAAGTAACAACGAGCTCCCCCAGATTCCAGCTAATTAATATTTCTTTTGTTTCCTCCATTGTTATTAATAATATATGAATATTTAACAAAACTCAACAAACCAAACTAATCACTACACTTAATTATGTTGGATGCACATTGGTATAATACATATCTGTTACTGTCTGTATAGTCCGTCCTCACCACTTGTAGAAATTGGGATATCAATATCGAGGTATATACTTACTATCAATAAATCAAAATTTAATATATTAAATTAAAATATCTTCAGATTAGAACACCAAATAACTAGATCCTAGTTAGAGCGACGCCAAGACTCTAATCAAAAAATACCAAAATGAAACCCCCTCCCTCTACACCAAGCGAGACGCGCTAGGTACAAGTTGGTACACATAGAAGATGTTGTTGTGGGCAATCGCTTCTACAAAGGGTTTTAGGTACGTGGACTAGCAGCGGGGACAAACACATTAGGTAGAACGGGGAATAACCGTTGGCTGGAATAGAATGACGACTTATGTAGACAACTATAGGTTCCTATCTCTACCAGATAAAATAATTCGATATTCTGGACGATAGAAATTTCGTAAATGAGAAGTATTAGGTAAAATAACTATTACACAGATTTAATTAAATCAGTGCCTATTTTAGCTATGTACTTACTTAGTTGTTAAAATCTTATTTATACTTAAATATTATAATGCACATACCTAGGTCCATTAATATACTAAAGCAGATAAATAAAATTTATAGGTAGGTAGGTATATGTTCCTATTAGAACAAATTTAGTTTTGGGTTTCATAAAACGATTTTTGAGAATAGTTATGTACGAATAGGTACCTACCTAATTACCTCATTAAGTATTTTCTTAATAATAATAGCTACACCTAAGTGGGTACGTATGGAAATCTGTAGGTGTACAATACCTAATTCAAGCAGAATACCGAACTCATTTAGCGCAAATAAAATTTTATATAGGTTCACAATTTGAAATCTTATTTAACTAATGCACATACAAGTCTCGTTTAGATGAGAAGATATCAGCTTAGCAGGAAAAATTGTTGTTTTTAGATAATGTAGCTACTCATACTTGATAACTACATTTACTACTTTAACAAAAATTTTGCGAAAACTAGCAAATTCACCTCTAAATAATATTTTTTATTTGGATAAACCAAGTTTTTTTTTCTGTGTAATACAAGAAAACCATCGAATTAAACACCTATATAATCATTTCATGGGAAAATTTTTAAAATATAATAATTATTAACACTATGACTAAGATATTAATTTGTATTAAAAGTTTTCATCATTGAGATGCATTGATATAATAGTCTCTTCTTATTCGTGCTGAACACAAATCTAAGTTATATCCTGTTCAATTATTGTATAATCTAGTTAATATGATAAATTAGGTACCGCTTTTTTACAAAAAGTTGTTCGCGTTAAATGATATACCAGGCATATTCACAGTTATATAAAACTATGTCCATTATTTTTAAGTGCCAATGAATTAGAGGGACATCTATTTCAAATTCGATTTGCACTGAATACGTTTGTTATCTATCAAGAGCATAACTTATTAAAATTCATCAAATAAATTTGTAAACATTTTATGGCCCATCTGGTATAATTGTGTATGTAATCATATACTTCCTCCCTAATCACGTGTAACTAATGTGGGTAATGCGAAGGCCTAGCAATATGAACGGTACTGAAAAAAGGCTCTTACTTTTCAAAAGTGTAAATTACGAATTAATATTGGCGTAAAATATAATTATAATACTACTACCGGATTTTAATACCCAATGGTTCGAAATTTGTCGGTTTTTAGGAAATCTAAACGTATGTATATTAGCTAGTGTTGAAAACACCTCGTGTACTCTCGTATCAAAACTAACTTGAAAAACAACATATATAAATAAATGTTTCGTAACCTTGAAAGGGAACAACAACTACCTACACTCTTAGATAAAAAAAACATCTCATACCTATATCGCGTACCTACAAATTTTATCCATGCCGTGTACATTCTCCATCTGTCTTGCCCTATCGAGTACAGCACGTGGTGGCTGTCGAGTACATTAGAGTGTTTCAATAATTTATAGACAGGCTTTGTCCATATATGTTTTTTTATCTATGCCATGCGCAAAAATATGTCTGCAAACGATTGTATTCAAACGCCCCTCTTAAATGCTTATTATAATTTTGTACAAGCGATGAGCAGCGTGCATCAAAGAGCTATGTAGGTGGCCGTCGTGAAAACCTGCTGAGAGTTTGTACCTGATGGGGTCAGTGGCCTATCGTACACTTGACAAAGTGATTTTTTTTTACTCAGCAAATTTCCAACGTGACTAGATGTTGCCAAACACATTTTTTTTTTTCAAATAATTTAATATTAATAAAAATTAGACTAGGCATAACACTGAAACTCAGATTTTCCAGAATATAATTATTAAACACATTATTACATATTATTTTCCAGAGCCCCATGAAAAACAACATTAACATTTGATCCAGTTTCGGAATATTTTTGTTAATATTAGACTCGCACACTGGCCAATCTTGGCGAACTCTTTCCTCTCTTTCATTTCTATAAAGCTAATTACCTTTTATTTTCAGTAAAAAAACACGCCCTAAATTAGTTTCGTCACACCTTGTATGTTCACTGAAAACCAATATTCACTCTATTGTAGTACCATCAAATCATCTGTAAAATTTTTTTTTACGACTGCCATCAAATGCCTTTATTATATGTTCAATCATGATTTGAAAATGTAGTACATTGTAATGCTGTTTTTCATTTCCCACTAGTTGCCTAGTAAGCAGTGGCGAAACTAATTTAGGGCGTGTTTTTTTACTGAAAATAAAAGGTAATATATTAAAAACGCACGGGGAAATTTCCTGGTAATGACAAAAGTCGCGACAAAATCACCATAGCAACGCGGACAATACAGACGCACCAAATTGACAGTTTGTTTATAATTATTTCGATAAATTCGAATGTTTCAAAGCTATTTATATAATGCAAAACAGTGATAGTGGATATCATTTAACACCACCGGGTCCATTTAATACTTCTAACTCATCGTATTAGGCTTACGCCAAGATAGGTAAGTTTCAAAAAACAAATATTTTCCTAAAAATTATGTTTAATTTATTCAAAACAATAAAAACAGTCGTAGAAAAAATATAGTGTGAAACTCCCATGAAATTACCATTACTCGTATGAAACGATCATACTCGTAGGAAATATATGTCATTTCATGTTCGTTGCACAATATACTCTTTTTTTGTAAATTGGTTGTATTCTAAATACAACCAAAGTAATCAGAATAAAATAAATAATCACCATCTCCAATTACAGCGAATCTTGTTTTGGTGGTCATTCTTATTTTTAAAAATACACTGAACCGAAGAGGTACGTGATATTAATAAAAAAGTGCTTCAAATCAATGAACGTCAACATTAAATTTGAGCCGATGATGAGTGACATTAATACAATGAACGCTCGTACATAAATTCGGTAGCGAATTCTGTACGTTGAATTAATAAATAAAGAACATAAATTTATGCTCGCCGGTTATTGATCTTACGAATGATGGACATTAATTTATAACTCCTGTACGTTAAAACGATGTTACCAGGTTGTTAATGTTACGAACGATGAAGATTAGTTTATGTCTCCAATACGTAAAACCGATGTTAGCTGGTTATTAATGTTACGAACGATGAACATTAATCTATGACTTTTGTACATTAAACCGATGTCTGGAGGTTATTAATGTTACGAACGAGGAACATGAATCTATGACTTTTGTACGTTAAACCAATGTTAGCTGATTATTACGTTGGGTTATAATAATTGTTTTACGTAATTGTGTTCGCCGGAAATTATTTTTACGAAAGATTGAGATTATTGTTCTGTATTCAATCAATAATCGCGAGCATATAGGTACATATGTATTATGTGTACTGCAAAGTGCAGTATGGTTCAAATATACTAGTACCAATGGTTAGAGAATTTAAAAGTCCAAATAAGACTCAAAATTATCTTGCTGTACGTCCATTGATTTGATGCACCTGCTTTATAAATAAATTAAATCATATTTGTACGACACTCGAAATCTAAAGGCTTTATTTTTAATTTAGTTAATATTAAATGCTAAACATGTCAGATTCGTCTGTCGTCTGAGGTGAAAAGGGAGAAAAAACTATATTTGGAAACTAAAGTCCGCGGAAATTCTTCTAAACAAAATTAGAAATTATTACGAGATCTAAACATTTATGCAAGGGAAAATATCACAATACCGTCTTTTATTCATGATGTTGATAATATTAATGATTTTTTTGTGGCCACTTCTACCAACAATCCGGACCCAGGAACGATCAATTTTTACTTAGGTAATAAAATTAGGCCTGATATTAACTTTGAATTTACAATGGTGGATCATGGGGAGATACTTGGTGCACTGCTTGGGATTAAGTCAAATGCTGTAGGCAGTGACATGATCACTATTGATATGCTAGTAGTAGTAGTAGTTGTCCGTTTATAATGCCCTTTATACAGCATCTAGTTAATTACTATATAGAAACGAGGAACTTCCCAACATGTTGGAAAGAAGCCAATGTCATTCCAATCCCAAAACTAAAACTCCATCAACGTTTAAGGATCTTATAGACCGATTAATATACTCCCAGCGATCTCCAAGGTTATTGAGAGAGTGATCTGCAATCAAATGAAAACATATCTTGATGGGCATGGGTTGTTGTCGGAGGTCCAGTCTGGGTTCCGTCAGGGTCACAGTTGCTCCACGACATGACTTAAAATACTGGATGATGCATTGGGGGCGGTAGATCAGGGTCGATTGACGGCATTGCTGCTGTTGGACTACGCAAGGGGCATTTAACCGCATTGGTCATGGTTTGTTGCTGGCCATTGTGGGTTACCTGGGCTTTGGGGAGTCTGCTGTGTCTCTACTCGGAACGTATGTGAATGATAGAAGTCAGGTTGTCATTTTGGGAACGGCAGTGTCTGGGCCCAGGACATTGCGTAGTGCCGCAGGGCATCCAGGAATCATTGCCTTTTATTATGTATCAGGGTTTGTGTTGTTGTTATTATTATGCAGTTATCTTTAGTATTGCTAATATGTTAAGCTAGGAGGCTGTGCATCGACTTGGCCTTTTGTGTAACTTTTCTAAGTTCTCAATAAAGTTATTTATTATATTATTATTATTAATCAAAATAACAGGTTTTTAAGTAAACAGTGTGCGCCTTTAGAATAGACTTATAGAACCCATAAGTACGGTTGAATTGCAGATTTTCTTCCTTTAAGGTTTATTATATGTTCTTCTATTTCTTGAACTGTTTTAGCACAAAATAAAAAAGATTCTTGAGAGTCTTTTATTGTGTACTTTAAATGGCTTATCTTTCCACTGGCACCTTTGGAACATAGCTTAGCGGATAGCACTAAATATCCATGAAGAGTCCATAAAATTTCTCCCCTCGTATCGGCGGGTTTTCAACATTACAAAGGAATACCGCACTGTGTTTTTTTTTCGTTTTAAACTGACTTTAGTTTTGTACTTTACTAAATGGTACTTATATAAAAGGATTACTACTTACCTTATATTTCTACATTTGTTGCATTATTTGGGAACAAATTTTAAAAATAGATTTAGGAACACACTTCACTTTTCAACTGTATACATTTAACTAAACAAAACAAAAAGGACGCGTAAACAAAAAGTCTATGAGAATGTCATAATGTCAATGTTTTGAGTATTCAGTCTATGGTCCGGGTGCATTGATTTGCGCGCGTTATTCAGAATTTAACGGTTAGGTTCGTAAAATTAATGCTTAGCATCCATTGAATCAACGATGATCGTTTATTAGTTTTTATGTTCGCTGTTCATAGGTGTATGATTTACAAATTATTGTGTTAAAGGCGAAGAGCATAAATTAATAAATTTAAAACATTGAAGCAATAAATAGTAACATTATATTGATGAAAAAAAACATAAATTTTCGATGTCTTGCATTTATTGATTAATGTTTCATCGTACATTGTTTCTATGTATGAAATTATTAATTTATGATCAAAATTCATTGTAACAGTGACCAATTCATAATATTAATGTTCAAAATAGTGATGACAACCATTCATTGGTTTTACGTACAATATTTTTTTCAGTGTACTACTAAATTTTGCTTGCTCTTGTTTTTATATTCACAATAACATAAATATTGTAGCTAATTCACCAATATCTTTGAGTCGGCTGCATAATTTGGAGCCGAAATATCAAATTTTCTAGAACATTTAATTCTCGAAATTTATCTCAATTATTGTGTTCACGATTTTTTCTAATAATATAAAGAGCCACTGATTTATTCAACTCATATAGTTTTGGGTTGTGTTCTGCGAATTTTAATTTATGAAAAGTTTACAAATACGTAACAATATCTAAGCAATACACCTAAAAGAAATTAATTCGTCAATGCAATACTATTGAAATCTAATATATTATCTTTCTTTAACAATTATCATCTGGAAGATTTTTAAATTCGACGATTTTGGGTGTGATTCTCACAGAGACTCGTAAGATACTCGCTGAAGAAGCAACTACGTACAAATATAATATGTTTCAATAATTCAATTGCATATTTTATAACATTATGTGGGAATCATCTGGTGACATAATGTGACTTTTTGGAAGACAGAAGGTGGGGTCAGCACCGTCTTCCATATATAGTTTTTCTTGTAGATTTACAAATGCAAATGCTTATTGGATCTTAAACGTATTTGAAAAAAATGTGTATGCTTGTTTCTACTAGAGGGAAGAATTACTTTCGTCTAACTATAATAATTATCTCGCTATGTGTGTTTGAATGGTCTTGGAAGGAGGGATGGGGATATTGTAATAATTTTAAATATAAATTAAAAGATTCTTTGAAGACGAAAGATTTTTTTTCAAAAAAAATTATAGTAGATTGTTGCTTGCTATGATCACCGTGTTTTAAGTTTTCTTATTATTCTTAGTCTATACTATTTGAAGGCCAACACAACCTATAGCAACATTCCGACTGCGCCACTGATTTTTATCAAGAGTATATTGAGCACAAAGCCATTTATTCAATTGTTTGCACTGTAAAATGGAAAGCACCAGGCGCGATCTACAGGTTTTAATAATTAAACGACGCCGTGGCAGCGTCGCTTTGTGTTTTAGATGCTGACACAATGCCGTTGCATATCTAGTGCACGCCAAGCTACCAAATATAGCGTACAACTATTTATACTCGTCTTGTTTAATCGTGATTCATCTGAAAAATGCCTTCATAATGAAAAAAATAAATTTTAGTAAGTAGTTTTCGCATTTTACGTTTGTTTGTAATAGTAGGTATATTAAGTAAACACATAGCAATTGTTTGTAGTTATAAATTGAACTCAAATGGAGTCAAGACAAAGTAATCGACCAAAACTACAAAGATGTGAACGAGTACACAGTGTATCAACTCATTTAAACTCGTGGGAGCTGTTTGTACGAGATTCCTTGCTCACATTAGCGTGGCCAGAACTACTAAGTCGAGTATCAAGGTAAACTTTTTTTTTATGTATATGAAATTTGAATGCTTCATTTAACAATGGCGCAGGCTAATCATCCATGCGAAATTTTTTAATTCACAAAGCGTTGTATGGAACTAAAAGGACATTCTACAAATAACAGTATGTTTATAACAGGGAACCGATGGATTAGCATTACAGAGTGTGACAGTTAACAATTTATTTATTATATTTTAATAAAAAAATATTTTTATTCGTTAAACAAATTATTGTAAATAAATGTTAACTACTGCTTACCATAAATAAATAATTCACTAGGACCTTGAATGGGGCGGACTGGATGAATTTACAGGATATATTTATATTCTAGTTAACTATAGTATTTACATTAAGTTTAGAAATTAATTTTTACAGTTTTGTCCAAGATAACAAAATCATTATTTCACAAAACTACTACTACTACTAGATTGAACTAAAAAAACGATTTTTATAGAAATAGAGAATCTTAAGCTGACTTATTTCGTAGGAATATCTGAAGTTACCGAAAAAATTCAATTTTTCTTTTAAGTATTTGTAATTTCTTTATAAATTAAACAATGATAAATATTGGCAACTTTATGTTTACACTTACATAATATTATCATATATTTATCCCTTCTTTATACATGTATTATTACAAATTAATACAGGTGATAGAACAGTCAATTTTCAGAAAAAAGTTCCTATAAACATAGGTCCGTAAACGCATTGTAACCGTTCAAAATTATCACCTGATGATGGCTTTTTGTGAATATTAACGAAACGTTTTTAGACACATCAAGATGACAGTATATTGTCAAAAATGTTCTTACGACACAATGCAGTCCATGGCAATCCAAGATTGCGTACATAAATTTTTTAAATAAGTAAGATTTCTGGCTCTCTTTTTGTTTTTAATTTCACCGGAAATACTTGTTTTTGGTCATTTTATACATAAATAATTAGTTTTAAAAAAATGTCTGTCTGTCTGTATCCACGAAAATTTGGTACAAAAATACTCTTGGACATGACAAGGAGCTGATTAGATTTTGGGAAACATTGAACGTAGGCAAGGGGTTTAAAAAAGGGTTCAACAATTAAAAAAAATCATAGTTCTTAAACTTATCCGAAATACTGCATAATTTTTTACGCATTTAATTGAATATAACCTAAAATATTGATCATAAAATATTAGAACACATTGGCGTTCGAAAATAGTGTAAAGGAATATATCATCTGACACCACTAAGCCATCATATCATCATCATACCCTGCATAACCATATCAAAATAAATACAAATCTCCAAACATCACTCGATAATGGTATATATTGATAAATTTACAAAAATTAAAAATGGTAGATTACAAAATTACACTCGCGCTATACAACAGCCATTCATTCAAAAGACGACCAAAGTATTTAAATTTAATCTTACTCCTGAGATCTTGAGGCAATGCGTTGAACGCTCTAATCCCCACCTGAGAGTAGGACCTCTGACCTATACGTAACTGTGTCCTTGGTTTCATTAAGTCTAAAACGAGTACTATATAGATGTTGTGGCGTTGTTGTCAATAAGCCGCTTTTGTTAAACGAGAGCAAGGAAGTTTTTTAAAATAATTTGTCAACAGACAACATCTGTGTTTGTGAAAATATCAGATCTGAGGGGTACCGCATATCCAATTTGAAAATTACTTTTAAGATTCTCCTTTGGATAACGATTAAAGGATTCAAAGTTGTTGAATATGCACCGCCTCATGCAATAATTCCGTAAGCCAACACCGACTGACCCAATGCAAAATAAATGTTTCTCAAAGACATCTCAGTCACAATCCTAGCCATTTGTTTACACAGATAAATCAGGGAGTGAATTTTTGTTGTGAGCTGTTGAGTATAAATACCCCAGCTCAAGTTACCGTCCAGCATTATTCCTAAGTATTTACAACAGTCTTGGATTTCTATATAATCCATGGATCAGCCCTACACTGTAACTGTATTCTATCCTTGTATAGGGCAAAAGATATATATTGTGTTTTCTCTAGATTAATTTAATAGTAAGTAAATTGTTATCAAACCACTGAACAATCATATTCAAGTCGGACTCCACAACCGCTTCTACCTCCGTCCAACAATCACCCTCCGCCAATAGCACTGTGTCGTCTGCGTAGCATATTAATTTTCCCATGCAGTTTAAATTTAACAGGTCGTTCAGATAAACTAAGAAAAGGAACGGCCCAAGAACTATGCCCTGGAGCACTCCAAAAGTAACAGAGGCTAAAGAACTTACACAATTATCCACGTTAACCATCTGTTGCCTATCTGCCAAATAGTCCGAAATAAGTTTATAAACATTGCCCCTAACTCCCCAGACTATAAAGTTTTGATAAGAGTTTCTGGTGACATACCGTGTCGAAGGCTTTCGCCAGGTCAATAAAAACCGCAGCACACGGTCTGCTCTTATCTAAACAAGCATAAAATGTGTCATAAATAACTTACTTTCATAGGCGTTCATAAATAGTGGAAAAGGGGTCAAAACATAAAAGAATATATATTTCCTAAACTTATTCGAAATATGAAATAATTTTTCATAGTTGTGATACAATCAGAGCTAAAAAATATTCCATAAAAGAATTGGTGCACACAGGCGTTCGAAAATAGTTTACAAAAAGGGTTAAAAACGAAAACAAATGTTTCCCAAATATACCAGAAAAATTGACTAATTATATATAGCTTTGATATAAGATAACCTACAAAATGCAGCATAAAAATTTTTATTTATACCTATAGGCGTTCGTAAATAGTACAAAGAGGGTTACATAAAAAATATTTAAAATGTAAAAACTTCTATATTTAACTAGTTGAATTGGTGTTAAAAATACGCGACAAAAATTAATGTACCATAGGCGTCCGTGAAAATTCTATAAAAGGTCAGAAAAAATTTGTTTCCGTGATAACTCAAAAACCACTTAACGGATTTTAACCTCATTTGGTACGAAAATACTACAGGATATTTATAGGTAGTGATTAACTTTGAGCGTAACAAAACCCGATACCTACTTAAAAAAAAATAGCTGATGTCTAAAACAAAATATATATATATATAAATTTTAAACTGAAATGGGAATGCCAAAGAGAACTTAGGGCCTTGGCGGACCACAATAGGGTTTATCTAGTGTAGGTCCCGAGACACTCGGGAATACAAGGCAACGAGAGCTGATTGGCTGGCTAGACAAGCCTCTGAAACCCCATATACTGGCACGAAACCTGCGCTGGGCTTGTCAAAAAGAACGGCGAGGGAACTCCTCAAGTGCTGGGCCAAAAGCGAGCACCAGAGATATTGGGAACTTATTCCCAAGCAGGAGCATGGAAAGAGGTTCATACCTGGTGCAGCAACAAATCGCACTGGAAAACTGCTATCATTATGCAGGAGTCAGATGCGAGTAACTATGGGACTCCTTACTGAGCATTGCACTCTGAGAGACCACCTAAATAAGATGTGGTTCTATAACGGGGACCTGCAATGCAGATTGTGTAATGGGGCAGTTGAAACAGCTTAACATGTAATATGTGAGTGTGTAGCCTTATATGATTAGGCATGCACTGATTGCGCCAGCAGATATTGTCTCGACACGTAACGGAACTCCACAAATTAGTGGAGGGTACAGGGTTGCTGGATTGGGTTGCATAAAATACGGGGACTTTTCACAATAAGCCCATGAGGCTGCAGTGAAACCGGGGACATATGTCGAAAGGACCCTTTCAAACAAAATAAAAAGACTAACTTAACTATTAAAAATTCCAAGTCGTATTTAGTTACGAAAACTATTCAAACAGAAACACCCTAATTAAAACTAATGAAACACCCTTATATCAAATTAAATTACGAATAAGATAAAAATAAACAACATTTATCAATATAAACAATAATAACCATACGTATAACAAGACAATTCAGTTTATTAAAATTTATGAACTACCTAAGTACCTCCTGAAAGTTGAAACATCCCTAGTCAACCAACTGTGAGTATAACTTACTATAGTCAGATGGATCAAATGTATAAATAAATTGTGTATCATCCGCAGACGATTCACTCATGCCAAACCTCACGCAACTCCCCAAATCAAACGTATACAATAAATATAAAAGAGGACCCAGAATAGAGCCTTGTGGCACTCCATAATCCAGTCTTGCTACATCAGACACTCTCCCATTCACTCTGACATACTGCTGCCGATCATACAAGTAATTTTTGAAAAACAGAATACCCTTATCACTCACACCAAGGTAATGAAGATTGGCACACAACAACTCATGGTCCACGCAATTAAATGCCTTGGAAAAATCCAAAAGCACTAATATAGTCGCCATCTTATTATCTAAACCACGAATTATCAAATCATTTAAATGTAATAACAGTGATGTTGTGCCAAAAACTGGCCTAAATCCGGACTGACTTTCTGGTAGCAACATTAACATTTACAAATTGATACAGTTGTTGATGTATAGCTCTTTCTAATACCTTGCTCAAGACTGGAAGTATAAGTAGCTTATCGGTCTGAGATCACTTACAGAGTTAGGACAATTTACTTTAGGTACCGGGCATACCACTGCTGTATTCCAAATTCTATTATGTGGGTTATATGATTTAATAAAATAGGTAACGTGAGCTTAATCATAACTACTGAGATATCATCACTTCCAGCATAGACTTAATAGAAGTAATTATTTTAATATTTCTGATGGAGATAAAAGCCGAAAATCTATTTTTTCCGGACTATAAGTATTATTTTTGAAATATTCTCTTAATTCCGAATCAGCCCCACTACAAGAAAAACAGACGAAAAGTAATAATTTATAATGTTTGGATTGCAAAAACAATCCGACAACTCCAATTTTGGTTTTATCATTACATTTGCAATTTTTAATATTTGCCAAATTGTTTTTGCATCTTCAGCACTCACATACTTCAAGGACGCTGCCTTTTCTCTGCGTACAGACGCCAATGCAAAATTACGGAGATCTTTGTAAGCTCTCCAGTTCTGATCGGTTTTCGTTCTTTTATATCTCTGAAAAGCCCTGTCACGTTCCTTTATAATAAGTTTCAAGGGTTCAGTAAACCAAGGTGCATAAGGTCTACTTAAACGAACAGTACGCAAGGGCGCATGGATATTAAAAATATTAACAATATTCACAGTTAAAAATGATATTTTTTCTTCAATGTTATTAATGCAATAAATACGGTCCCAATCAACCCTACTCATGTCTCGACATAAGTCTTCTTCATTTAAGTACCTATTTAAAGCATCTATAAGTATAAAATTGTTGAGCACACCGAAATCCCTCAAACGCAAGCTCACAGAATACCAGACTGTGATCAGAAATGTAATCCGTATTTATTACACCATGATTCTTCACTAGTGCCGTATTATTAACAAATATAGGATCCAGTAGGTTGGCTGTATGTTGAGTTACTCTGGTCGGCTCTTCAATAATCTGTATTAAGCCAAAAGAATCGAAACATTCAGTTACATGATTCCCTGGTTCAAGGATATTTACATTTACATCACCCGTAATAACCAGAAAGTCAGTAAAAGGTACAATTTCGGATAAAATTTCGTGATATCTATTTACAGACTCCGCTATTGAACATATAGTATTGGAACGATAGAACACAACAACGATCAAGGTCTTCCCTTTAACTTTCAGGGTAATCAACAGATGTTCCAACAAACCACCATTACAAGACTTCAAAATATGCCTTTCAGCATTATAACAGCTACGCACATAAATCGCAATACCACCTCCAGCACGATCCACTCTGTCCGCACGTAACAAAACGTATCCAGTGATAGAACAGAAGCTGATGGCATGTGGGGCTTTAAATTACTTTCTGTTATACATACAAAATATCAAAAGACTTGCATTTAACTATATCATAGACATCATTAAAATGTGCTACAAGTGATCGAGATTTTTATTTACAAAATAATTAAAAAAACAAACACATTATAGATAAATATAAGAATAGAAGAAAACATTATTTCAACAAATCTATCAAGTGTTCAGAATCTCTTAACCTGGTTGCCTCCAAACCCTCACTCTTCCTGACATAAGCCGAACCATTTCTAGCCCAAACATATTTATACCCCTTTTGCTTAGATAACATCGCATCCTTGAGCAATTTATAGGTGCTCCGGTCAAGTTCTACGTTGACATAAATCCTTTGAGCCCTACTATTCCACAGGTGCTTGTGTGCTTCTTCAGTACTGAAGAAACTAGATTTTTCGTATTGAAGAGAATACTAGCCACAGGAGCATTTTCTTTAGGCTTTATTACTTTAAAATCCTGAATCTCTCTTTTTGACTTTTATATTTTTGTGTTAGTTTATAACGAGTATCATTTAATTTTGTTGAATCTTTTATTGTATTGCACATTGTTTACTTCATTCTTAATAAATATATATATATATATATATATATATAATTGTCAGCAAGTCATCAAAAACGATTAACAATTTATATACAAAAACTAAAGATCAAGACTCCATTTTGAAAAAATCTAACGTAGTTTATAATATACCATGTTCAGACTGTAACCAAGTATATATCGGACAAACTTCCCGAGTTTTTAAAGATAGAATTACCCAACATAAAAGTGATATTCGACTTAACAAAAAAACTTGTGCATTGGCTGAACATTGTATCAATACAAATCATTTTCCAGACTTAAATAATGTAAAAATCCTTGCCTGTGAACAAAATCAAAATAAAAGACTTTTCATTGAAATGTTTGAAACGTATAATACCGAAAATACGTTAAACAAAAAGAAAGACTCTAATGAAATCAGTAATATATATTCATATTTATTTACTATTAGTAATAACACCCATGATGACAGTAATATTTCTTTTGAATCTACTTTCTAACCTAATTATAAAACTTGACATTTCACTTAAAAAACAATTTACCACAAATTAACTAAACAAAATATTTTTGAAAAAACATGTCAGTGTCAATCACAAAAAAAATTCAATTAACTCCAAAATGTTAAATGTTAATTATTATTTTACAAAGTTGACAAAAATTTATATAATAATGTTCTTTAATTTACAATTTATATTATTTTTACTAATGTAAAACTTGCCGCGTATACTAAGGTAAACATATTTTTAAATTTTATATATATTTATACTTAGCTTACTTTTATATTTGTAGCCCCGAGGAAGATATAAAAATATATCGAAAGCTTGGCATAACGTAAAAGAGTTTTAATCAAAAATATTTGCTGATCAACCCAAGACACTAAGTTATCTATTAACTAGTCAGCAAAGACTACCACTCAACTTATATATATATATATATATATATATATGCAAAACGTTAAAGTGGCCTCCAAAATATATATACGCTAAGCGCACTGGGCTCCAAAACGGAGGCGACTGCGTTTTTTCGGAGGCCACTACGTACCCCCGTGTATATAGTGTTTTTTCAGGTCTACAGGGTATACCCACCCATCTGGCAAATTTTAGGGTGGAGCCCACTGGGTAGTATACACACATACAGATATACAACCGGGTTTGAAAAAATTCCACCACGTGGCGCGTTAGACATACACAGATATACACACCTACTTGTGCGCTAGTTGCACTGGGCTCCACGTGTAAGTACACATATTAGCCTCCTAAATTTGGCAACGCTACTGGTGGCTAATGATACCAGCTAACATATATCGTAAACCGTCATGTGTATATTTCGTCGGTAGAATTATTTATTTTAGGTATTGTAAAGTATATTTGATTTCTCAACCTGTCATAGCAACACACGTACTTGTCCGCTAGTTGCACTGGGCTCCACGTACTAGTTGGCCAATAATAAACACATAGTTTTTCAGTTTTATTTTAAAATTTGCTTGGCGCAAGAATCTATTTGTTACGTAACAGTAGCTAATTACCAAGGTCGAAAATAGTACTTTGTTCATAAACCAAATTTTATAATATATTCTCTTTTTATGGGAGTGACTTCCCATAATCATAGATAATTCTTAATTGGTACTTTTCTCGGATCCTTTGACTCACAATTTTTTCCGGGACAACAACTTTATAGCCATATTTTAGTCGAACAAATACAGTTTCTTTCGCACATTTTTAATCCATTCATTTCATCCTGTTCTTACATATATTGTTCTTGTTTATTTATTTTTCTTTGGTTTTGAGTTCATTACAAAAAATACTTTTTTTCAATGCCACATCTATTATAACTAAATAAATAACTTCAAATTGATCACTCCTATAATACAAAAATTTTGAGTATATTGTTTCGGTTTAAAACTACTACTACATCTGAAAATAATTTTAAGGAAAGAGCAATTGCGTAAAAGGTGTGCAGGATTTAATATATTATGTTACTTTGACATATCTGGCATTTTAACTTAAATTAAGTTATATTAATAAAGGTAGTAAGTCTCGGGTCAATTTTGTTAGATGTATTAATGTTAACCGTAACTATTTGGCTTTAAAACCACAAGGCATGAATAAAATAAAAAAATAACAAAAGTAAAAACACCGTAAACACGTAAATGTAACATATGGTAAGAGAGAATACATGAAGTTAGAAAAATGTCTAGAGTCAACCATTTAAACTTTTATAATTCGACCGAATGAACTGACCACTGTTTCCGTTGATCTTCTGTCACGATGTTAGTTGACTCTAGTAAACAAGGATTCCTTATAATAGAGTACCTACCTTACAATAGATTATTGTCAAATAAATCAGCGAAGAAAATATACGAGTAGTTACCGTGTTATTTCAATGTTTAATATTTGTACTAATTGAGTAATATGAATATGAATATTAATTTTATATTGTGTTGAAATTCCAAGTTTAAAATTTGCTTGTTTTCAATCATTTTTTAATTACTAATAACTAAGAAAACAATGCTTTATTTTTTATGTAAAAATAAAGGCCATTAAGTTAAATGCACATAAATTATCTATATACAAAGCGCCTGCGAATAATAAAATCAATGAAGAAGAATTTCAGTATAAAAAAAGCGAGAGATTGTAAAAAATGGAGACCAATAAGATGAATGTAAATAATTCATTGATATACAACTCGTCGACAAAACAATTGCAATAATGGAGTCGCGGAGGCGATTAAAACGTCTGTTTGTATAAATAATATACACAGCGGAGGCTAGTAAGTTTGTTGTGTATATGTTCTGATTGTATACACTAAATGTAAATTTTCTCAATTTGCTTGGTTTTAATCATTTTTTTGTCTACCAGTAGCGAAGGAGACAATACTTTCTTTGTATGTAAAATAGAGGCTGATCAGTTATATGCACATAACATTATTTATATACAACCCGTCTGCAAAACCAGAAAACCAATCAAGAGGAATTTAGGTCAGAAAACGACCGCGAAGTTCATTATAAAAAATGGAGCCCAATAAGATGAATGTAAGTAATTGATATACAACTCCTCAACAAAACAAGTTCAATAACGAAGTGGAATTTAGTTATAAAAAGACGGAGGCGATTAAAACGTGCCTGCGTTTATATAAATGATATACACAGCGGAGGCTAGTCAAAGTAGAGGCCATAAAGATACATTTACATATATTGTTTAGATATACAATATGCCTCGATATGGCAACATCGTCGGTGACCATTAGGTCGAGATAATATATCCAATTATATGCACCGGAGGAGAGTTTGTCATGTCATATGCGGAGCCCGGTTTCTATCTTGAGTCTATACTTTTTTCGTATATATTTTTTTTACGAAATCTCTTCCCCTCTCAAGTTGCCTTTGTTTATTTTTTTCCGGGGAATTCAAATATGCAATGTATACACGCGTAAATAACGTGGTTCTGGTGGAGGCCAGGGCGCCTTATCCACGTATGGAGCCCACTAAGATAGATGTGCACGTATATATATATATATATATATATATACCACTCAACTTATATATATATACGTGCACATCTATCTTAGTGGGCTCCATACGTGAATAAGGCGCCCTGGCCTCCACCAGAACCACGGTATTTACGCGTGTATACATTGCATATTTGAATTCCCCGGAAAAAAATAAACAAAGGCAACTTGAGAGGGGAAGAGATTTCGTAAAAAAAATATATACGAAAAAAGTATAGACTCAAGATAGAAACCGGGCTCCGCATATGACATGACAAACTCTCCTCCGGTGCATATAATTGGATATGTTATCTCGACCTAGTGGTCACCGACGATGTTGCCATATCGAGGCATATTGTATATCTAAACAATATATGTAAATGTATCTGTATGGCCTCTACTTTGACTAGCCTCCGCTGTGTATATCATTTATATAAACGCAGGCACGTTTTAATCGCCTCCGTCTTTTTATAACTAAATTCCACTTCGTTATTGAACTTGTTTTGTTGAGGAGTTGTATATCTATCAATTACTTACATTCATCTTATTGGGCTCCATTTTTTATAATGAACTTCGCGGTCGTTTTCTGACCTAAATTCCTCTTGATTGGTTTTCCGGTTTTGCAGACGGGTTGTATATAAATAATGTTATGTGCATATAACTGATCAGCCTCTATTTTACATACAAAGAAAGTATTGTCTCCTTCGTTACTGGTAGACAAAAAATGATTAAAACCAAGCAAATTGAGAAAATTTATATTTGGAATTTCAACTTACAACTTACTCAATTAGTACAAGTATGAAACATTGAAATAACACGGTGACTAGTGAGATTCTTTTGCTGAATATTTTGTTCTTATAAGGTAGGTAATATATTATAAGGAATCCTTATTTATTCCTTCACCAGAGGCAACCAACATCAGAAGATCAGCGGAAACAGTGTAATTTCTTTCGATCGAATTGTAAAAATTCAAATGTTTGCCTCTAGACATTTTTCGACCTTCATGTATTCTTACCACATATCTACGTTGTGTTTACTTTTGGTACTTTTTTATTTTATTTATGCCTTCTGGTTTTAAAGCCACATTTATGGTTAATATTAGTACATCTAACAAAATTGTTCCCAGGCTAGGCTTATGAGAGTCTTTATTGATACAAATTAATTTAAGTTAAAATGCCAGATATTAACCCTCCAGTAAATTTGAACTTATTTATGAAGTTTTTATCTAGTTAGGTATATTGATTAAAAGAAAAACAGTATTTTTGTAATGAACCAAAACCCAAAGAAAGATAAATAAATAAGAACATTGTATGCAAGCACAGAACAAAATGAATGGATTAAAAAAATGTATCGTGTAATTCTAAAAATTATTTTGAAAGAAATATAAAATATACTCTATACTATAAACAATAAAATAACGTTAAATAAAAAAAATAACAAACTCAAGTTATAGATAAATAATAGCTACTTAAACGAATAAAATAAGACATAATACAGTAGGTATAATATATCCATGAAATGACTGTAAAACGCTTAACTACAAATTCCTCAACTAAAAATAAGCCGATCTAGCCGTTTTGCCTACAGGGCGCTAAAGTTCTTAAATTAATATCGTTTTTTCAGAATAATTATTTTCTAAACGCCTTTATCAATTTTCACTAATTTTCAAACTAACCGATTTTTTGTTAATGCCTAGAAATTTAAAAATGGTGCGTGATTCGTAAAGAAAAGTTTCTGTCTCCCGTAAAATTTGCGATAGACATACAGTTTATCTACAAAAAGATTAT
Source organism: Apoderus coryli (assembly GCA_911728435.2). Taxonomy (NCBI): domain Eukaryota; kingdom Metazoa; phylum Arthropoda; class Insecta; order Coleoptera; family Attelabidae; genus Apoderus; species Apoderus coryli. The sequence goes on along the minus strand of OU452212.1, from coordinate 13,208,803 downwards.
TTACAATACCTTGAAATTGATCATTGCCTATTTATTCGGCACGAAAAAATATCGAAAGTTTTAATTCTGAACAATGTTTAAAATAATTGTTATGTTTGTTTACTAGGCAACAATAAAATAAATAATCTGACATAACGATAGTTTTTATTTCTTTTACGTAAATAATTATTGGTTCTTTAAAATGGACCATTATTCTATCGCTGAGAAGGTCGACATGCTTCTGGTATATGGATTATGTGAGAGAAATGGACATATGAGTGTCAGAGTTTATCGTGAAAAATATCCAGAATTCCTATCGATCAAACTTTCACGAATATTAAGAAGTAATAACATAGAGAAAGGGGTAGTTTTCATGGAAATAATGTTAAGCCAGGACGCCAACTTACAATTAGGACTGCTGAGTTTGAAGAGGTAGTTTTAAACAGAATTAAAGGTGATCCCAAGTTAAGTCGTATACGCTAGGGGTTCGGATTGGAGATTTCCAGAAGTACAATTAATAACATTCTACGAGAGCAGTTACTCCATCCGTATCATGTCTAACAGGTGCGAAATGTTTTACCAAAGGACCCTGAAAGTCGGCTGACGTTTTACCATCTCATCAAGCCAATGAGAATACCACACATTCGTGCTGAAATGTGGTTTGTGCACGACGGAGCGCCATCCTTCTTTAGTACCAGCGTTCGCAGATTTTCAAATGAAACATATCCTAATAGATGGATCGGAAATCGGCCAGCAAGGTCACCCAACTTAACGCCTCTGGACTTTGGATATTTGGTATATTCGCCTAGATATTTTTAGTTGAGAAATTTGTGGTTAAGCGTTGTATAGTAATTTCATGGACACCCTGTATAATAGATAACTAAAGAAACAAACTAACAAATACTGTTTAAGTTACTCAAATTCGTTGGGTTTGTTAAAATGTTTCAAGTGGTAGGTAATACTTTAACTGAAATTGAAGTCTGACGGGTGCGATGAATGATGATACTACATTATTCCTTAGAATTAAAAATTTTTGTAGATCTTTGTTTAAATAATTGAATCAATCCTTATGGATAAGTCGTGCGTCAAATTTACACTAGCTGTATATCTAAACAATATATGTGCATCTATATTATAGGCCTCCATTGCCGGAACACGTGTTCTATATATATAAACTATTTATGTACATCTATCTTAGTGGCATCTACTTTTTGTTAATAGCAAAATTTACATTTAGTGTATACAATCAGAACATATACACAACAAACTTACTAGCCTCCGCTGTGTATATTATTTATACAAACAGACGTTTTAATCGCCTCCGCTGTCATATTTTTATAACTAAATACGACACCATTATTGCAATTGTTTTGTCGACGAGTTGTATATCAATGAATTATTTACATTCATCTTATTGGTCTCCATTTTTTACAATCTCTCGCTTTTTTTTATACTGAAATTCTTCTTCATTGATTTTATTATTCGTAGGCGCTTTGTATATAGATAATTTATGTGCATTTAACTTATTGGCCTTTATTTTTACATAAAAAATAAAGTATTGTTTTCTTAGTTATTAGTAATTAAAAAATGATTGAAAACAAGCAAATTTTAAATTTGGAATTTCAACACAATATAAAATTAATATTCATATTCATATTACTCAATTAGTACAAATATTAAACATTGAAATAACACGGTAACTACTCGTATATTTTCCTCGCTGATAATTTTATTTGACAATAATCTATTGTAAGGTAGGTACTCTATTATAAGGAATCCTTGTTTACTAGAGTCAACCAACATCGTGACAGAAGATCAACGGAAACAGTGGTCAGTTCATTCGGTCGAATTATAAAAGTTTAAATGGTTGACTCTAGACATTTTTCTAACTTCATGTATTCTCTCTTACCATATGTTACATTTACGTGTTTACGGTGTTTTTACTTTTGTTATTTTTTTATTTTATTCATGCCTTCTGGTTTTAAAGCCAAATAGGGACGGTTAACATTAGTACATCTTACAAAATTGACCCGAGACTTACTAAGTCCATTTCAGCTGCTTATGAGAGCCTTTATTAATATAACTTAATTTAAGTCAAAGTCATGTCAAAGTCGATATATTAAATCCTGCACACCTTTTAACGGAATTGCTCTTTCCTTAAAATTATTTTCAGAAGTTGTAGTAGTTTTAAACCGAAACAATATACTCAAAATTTTTGTATTATAGGAGTGATCAATTTGAAGTTATCTATTTAGTTATAATAGATGTGGCATTGATTTAAAAAAAAAAGTATTTTTTGTAATGAACTCAAACCCAGAGAAAAATAAATAAACAAGAACAATATATGTAAGAACAGGATGAAATGAATGGATTAAAAATGTGCGAAAGAAACTATATTTGTTCGACTAAAATATGGCTATAAAGTTGTTGTCCCGGAAAAAATTGTGAGTCAAATGATCCGAGAAAAGTACCAATTAAGAATTATGTATGATTATGGGAAATTATATTTCAAGACATAAAAGAAATTCGAAGTCACTCCCATAAAAAGAGAAATATATTATAAAATTTGGTTTATGAACAAAGTACTATTTTCGACCTTGGTAATTAGCTACTGTTAAGTAACAAATAGATTCTTGCACCAAGCAAATTTTAAAATCAAACTGAAAAAACTATGTGTTTATTATTGGCCAACTAGTACGTGGAGCCCAGTGCAACTAGCGGACAAGTACGTGTGTTGCTATGACAGGTTGAAAAATGAAATATACTTTACAATACCTAAAATAAATAATTCTACCGACGAAATATACACATGAAGGTTTACGATATATGTTAACTGGTATCATTAGCCACCAGTAACGTTGCCAAATTTAGGAGGCTAATATGTGTACTTACACGTGGAGCCCAGTGCAACTAGCGCACAAGTAAGTGTGTATATCTGTGTATGTCTAACGCGCCACGTGGTGGAATTTTTTCAAACCCGGTTGTATATCTGTATATGTGTATACTACCCAGTGGGCTCCACCCTAAAATTTGCCAGATGGATGGGTATACCCTGTAGACCTGGAAAAACACTATATACACGGGGGTACTTAGTGGCCTCCGAAAAAACGCAGTCGCCTCCGTTTTGGAGCCCAGTGCGCTTAGCGTATATATATTTTGGAGGCCACTTTAACGTTTTGCATATATATATATATATATATATATACCACTCAACTTATATATATATATATATATATATAAGTTGAGTGGTAGTCTTTGCTGACTAGTTAATAGATAACTTAGTGTCTTGGGTTGATCAGCAAATATTTTTGATTAAAACTCTTTTACGTTATGCCAAGCTTTCGATATATTTTTATATATATATATATATATATGTGAATAAATACTACTTAGAGACTATTTTGCCTTTGATAGACTTTTCCTTATTAGAGCACAGGTCGTCCGGTATAATACTGAACTAAAATAATGCGCATGCTGTTGTTTTTCACCTTTTACTATGCCACTTTTCATCGCAAACTATATGATACAATTAGTAGTGGAGTATCATTTCGTAATTTATAGATGAAAATCATGAAGAAAGATAACACGCGTCTCTTCTCAAACAGTATTAAAATTTCTACGAGAAAACCCACCACCAGTGATGATTTACGTGGTATAAACAATAGACGAATGTCGGTTATAGGTTTACATAGGCGCTTAGAAGACACTCGAAGTACAAGCCTACAGCATTGGAGTAGTGCGTTTTATTCACGGTGAGAAATGTTCTTTCATTTTATTCTTTCCTCAGTTTTCTAAAAAAATATTGCTTAACACACCTTGTAGGCTCTCGTTATCCAATTGAAATTTGCGAAATTAAGAAACATAATTTCATCCTATAGTTTAGATTCCTGATTGTGATGCTCATAAATAATATAAAATGACTCAGTTTTATCTAAGTGTAATATTAAATATACAAATATATATATATATTTTATTTCAACATATATTCAAACATATCTGTACAAAGATAATGCAAAAAATAGACATTTGGACAGTGGATAATGAATTTTGCGATGTGCTACCAGTATGTCGCCGTTATCAAAAGTATCTATAGGCAAAATACTGCTTTTTCGCATCAAATTAACTGAATACGCGTAAAACAAAAAACTATATATTTTATTGAAATGCAAATTGTTAAGTTTTCTTAAACTTTTGAACTACATCAATTATTACTAACCTTAAGAAATTATGTTTCTTATGACATCTAATAGATATATTTTTGTTGTTGTGGTAATGTTATTTTGATGAGAAAAAACCTAAATACAAATGTTAAATTAGGAGTTTACATTATACAACTTACAATCTAAAATATTCAGTGTGTACACCATAAAACATGTATTATTTTCTATTGCATTATTGTCTTATAATTCTTTAATTGACAATATTGTAACTGGACTGTTTTATTTAAAAATATTCGTATTGGTAGTAGCTAACTGCTCGCATTGTACCGCGAAACTGTGAATCTTGTTAGTATTATTTCACAATTTGAACCAGTCTCTCAGAAAATAATGTTTAATGTTATAACCGTTTTGATTTATTCCGATATTCGACGAGTGATCCGTGACATAACGCATGTAATAAGTACTTTTAAGCTAAGCTAAGCTCCAATGAAATTAGTCTCATTGTAATAGGTATACATCTGCTTTAGTATTTTTTTTAATTTGCCTCCAATTGATTTCTGATTAAAGAAACAACGGAACCAGATATAATCAATTTCTTAAATGAAAAAAAGGCCGTCGTGCGTATCTGTTCATACTTCTTAATTAACGTATTATGCCTTTTCCGCTTCGACTCTCTCTAGTGTAAAATTTGTTTTTTTATTTTTCAAAAATACATTTTTTTTGCGACGAGTGAATAAAAGTATAAGAACGTCTACTCCTCAAAAATACGTTTACAGATACAATATTCATCTCATAGAGCATTCGTTGTAAATTAGATTAGAACATGTTTCGGATCCTAGAGTTTTGACCATCATTATTTCAACTAGCGATATTTTATATTTTCATAATTTTATTGACTATAATAATAATTTTTTCGAATAAAACTGATTGTTTAAATCGCATAACAGGGAAATAATGCCGAATTGATAAAGTGTTTGTAAAAGGTCTCATATTGCAAAATCAGTTGTTGGGAACAAAGGTATACCGTACTAGAATATATACTGGGCGATTCCCGAGGTTGGTAGGTTAGGCGTATTGGAAAAAACTAACGTGCGATCGTTTTCAGAAATTGGCTGCTTATATGTATAGGTAAAAATTTACAAAAGATTCGTATGGATAGTTTTCCCAATAAGCCTAGCCTACCAACCTGGTGAATCACGATGTATGTATATATGTATGTTTTATATAATATTATCAATCATATTTAAAATAAGATCCTAATGTATATTTATATAAAATTTGTCATTAATAACATAATGGAATAGATTTTGTGTAAGAGGTATTTTCTTAAATTTAATGGTCATTACATAATAAAACAAACTGTAATATAAGAAATTATATATTAGAATTTTATTTTTATATATTAACCAATTTTTCTGCTGTTTCGGGAATATTTTTTTTTATCTTTTACCCCTTTTTACATTATCTGTATACGCCTGTGTAAACCAATTCTTCTCTGTGACATTTTTTAGGTTATATTCTATAACAAACAACTATGAAAAATCAATCCATATTTCGAATAAGTTTATAAAGGAATTTTTTTTTATTTTGACCCTTTTTCCACTATTTACGAACGCCTATGTAAGCATGTTTTTTATGATACAGATTATATTCTATAAGCAATTTTTAGCGAGATATATGTAATATTGGTAATCGTTTAATACACGAAACGATTACCAATATTCAGTAACCGATTTGTTTTAGCGACCAACCGATTATAGGGGTTGTGAGGTAGGGTATGACATCTATAATCTATGGATTCTAATCGATTATAATACGACAATACTTGTGTAATTTCGAAAACAAAAATATATACAGTGTGTCTACTTAAGTTGGACCATATGGAAAACTTTTTTATTAATGGTTTTGTGAAAAAATGTATTCGTGTTAAAAAGTTCTGCATGGTCCAAAAATTTAAAATGCAGCCATAATATATAATTTTTTTAAGCAGTATACGACGTTTGTCAAAAAATATGAATTTTACTCACGAGTAACGTACCTTTTTTTACAATACAGAAGAATGTTATAAAGTAAAGTTATTTTTATATAAAAGTTATATTCAAATATACAATTACAACCATTTACCATGCCAATTCAGGTTTGCTGATTATTTACGTCTTACGTTATAAATTATTTCCAACAATTAACAAAATTTCAATTTTTTTTTCATCATTTAGTAAACGCCTTAAATTTATGTCAAAATTGACCCTTATTTACAAATATTTCGAAAACTACTAGACCTAGGCGTATTAACCCTTATGTCATTTGCTTTGTCTTTTAGAGCGGCATTTATTTATGTTAAAATATACAGGGTGACACTTTAAGAAAAAACAAGTTTGGTCTGCTATGATCTCATCAGCGCCTCAAAGTTTTGTAAATGATTTTTTTTTGTTTATTGCTTATTATAGATCTTCCGCTGACACACTGCCTATTTTTGAAAGTTTGTCTTTGTCGAATTGTTCGTTATATACTTTCAATTTAAATCAATTACCACTGGCTGTGGCTCCCTCTCTACATGATATCCATAAACAACACAGCAGGATGCCTCACATTTCACAACTTCATCAGTAGATCTTGTTGTGTTGAAGTTATCGATCTATGAATATGTTAACCACAGGGTGTATACAACTTAATTTTAATCTACATACGACAATAACTTGAAAAACAGTAACTCTACAACTCCCTCCGTTATCCTCACCGTATTCCTCAACTTCTATTATGTATAGCTGTGCGTATAACTCTACAATTGTTCCCGATCACCACACGTCATACTGACTTCAACAGCGCGCAACTTTAGTGCTACCCGTTGCATTGCAGGTTAAAGTTGAACGAACTTAGAAGTTGTAAAACGCGCGCGAAGTTAAAGAAACCTTTTTACTTTGGTGCTGATTTTTGTTAAACCAATTACATTAATTTAATTTTTCAGTGAGAAGAGAAAAATGTATTTGTATAGTTTTTGCTGTTTTCCGAAAGCTAGTTGTAAAAGTTTTAGTTTTCTAGATAATTTATAGGGAACAGTTTTTTATTAAAAATAATATCAAATTACTTTTAACGCAATTGAAATAATTTTGAGATATATTTAAAAAGTCTTTGAGAAAAAAAACTCGAATTATATATTGTATACAGGATGGCCTAGCTATGCCGTTTGTTTGTTTTTGAAAGTGCTTTGCTCATAGATCTATGCTTTTCACATTTGAATTTTGAAATATTTTATATTTTGAAGACGTTATTTGACGTTAAGAAAAAAATAATTGGTATGGAATGTGATATTTTTCTATTAGACAAAAGAAAAATTTGTGGCATATAATTCTTGACAAAATATCTGATAGCTCACTTTATAGTAAACTATTAGAAATAATTAATTATTATTTTCTATTTTTAATTTTTCTTATTTATTATTCTTGAACCTTGTTCTTCAATTTCTTTCTTTTTTTTTTCCTTTTCTTGGGATGAGGTTCACAAATTTAAAAAAAAAATAATTTTTTTTTTGAAACTATTTTTTTAATCGTTTCATGTCATTTTTTTTTCTCCAACGTTTCGACTAGACTCGGCTAGTCTTTTTCAAGAAATTCTGAAATTTCGTCTACAATCAGTAACATAAAACACTTAAAAATATAACAATACATGTAATTACATAGATGTATAAACCATTACGTTAACACGAACAAATACAAAAAATTACATTACCTTTTTTTTTCCAATTCACAAACATTTCTTTTTCCTTTTTTTTATTTTATTATTACATTTTGTTTTTAACTACGTATACACGACCTTGTTCTACAATCTGACAATAAATTTTTAGTAGGATCTGAACAAAATTTTAAATGGCAAAACTAATGTGTGATAAAAAGATTAGAAAATTTTTTTTGTTGATACATAGAAAAGGAGGGGTGTTCAGCAATTTTTGTTATTATTTATAGTTTTATATGATGTTATTATAGATCTGACTTAGGAATTGAATGTCTGTTCTGTCATTGATACTATGTTCATTCTTTTTTATGTGAGTCATCTCCAGCATTTCCCTCTTTTTGTTATTGGCCTCCTTTAATAAAATTGAAGTGGCATCAAAATCAAATTCATGGTTATAAGATTCAATGTGTTTTTTAAGAGCTGTTTTACCGGTGTTGGGATTCTTATGATTTGCAAGACGCTTCTCGAGATATTGTTTTGTTTGGCCAATGTATACTCCTTCGCAACCCTTACAAGGTATTTCATACACAACATGGGTATTTTTAATTTTTGGAGTTTTTGATTTTAGTTTAGTGTATACTTTTGATTTTAGAGTATTATTATTTTTGTGGCAGACAGTGATGTTATGTTTTTTTAATTTATTTTTTAAATTTTCTGATAATCCTTTAACATAAGGGAGCGACACATAATTATTATTGCTGTTTGCAAATAGATTGCTATTGGGACTCTCGTTATAGAATTTGTGAATTCTTTTTTTGAAAATTTTTTGTATTAAATTTTGTGGATAAGAATTTTTTATAAGTGCATTTTTTGCTTTAGTAATTGCCTCTTCTCGATATTCGGGATCTGTTAACTTGATTGCTCTGTCAGCAAGTTCAATAACAACACTTTTTTTATGGCTAAACGAATGGCAAGAGTTATAGTTTACATATCTTTGAGACCAAGTCGGTTTGGTGTACCACACCGTTCGAATTTTATTATTTGTTCTAATAAGAGTGGTATCGAGAAAATTTATTTGGTTGTTGTTTTCAACTTCTATTGTGAATTGCAATTTTGGATGATAGGAATTGAATACGTTTAGGGTGTTATTGATGTCTTGCTCGGGGATCAAAGCAATACAATCATCAACGTATCTGAAAAAGAATACCGGCCTGGAGTGGAGTGACTGGATAACAGTGCTCTCTAAATCCTCCATCACAATTTGCGCTACAACGCTCGATATGGAAGCACCCATAGCAACACCATCAACCTGTTTGTAAAGTTCGTTTTCAAATTGAAAATAAAATAAATAAAATAAGGTAAACTCTATTGTCTTTTTAAATTCAGGGAGAGGAATGTCTGTATGTTTTTTTATTTAATTCCATTTTTTCTCGATTATTTGGAGAGCAAGGTCTATGGGGATATTTGTATATAAGGACACAACATCTAGCGATATGAGGACGTGTTGATCCGGTACGTTTATATCGTTTATTTTCTTTTTGAAATCCCACGAATCTTTTATGTAGTAATCTTTGTCATTAATTATATTTTGCAAAATATTTTTTAAGAAGTCTGCTAGTGGCTTTGTCGGAGCTTGTGTACACGATACGATAGGTCTCAATGGCACGCCGGCCTTGTGTAATTTTGGCAAGCCATACAACTTTGGTGGTAAGGAGTTGTGCGTTACTAATTTTTTTGCCAGAATCGGAGAGATGTAACCTTTTTCCTCCCAGTCTTTTATGAATTTATTTTGTTTTGTTTGGAAAGACCCCGTTGGATCGCGGTTAATTTTTTGATATGTGGAATCATCGGTAAGTAAATTATTCATCTTTTGAATGTATTCAGTTTTTTCCATGATAACAGTTTTATTTGATTTATCTGGCAAGAGAATGACAATGTCAGGATTGTTTCTTAAGAATAGTTTAGTTTTTTTAATGTTTTGTTCTAATACTTTTTCATTTTTATTTCTACGAGGTTTATTTCTGGTTTTATGATTTGTTATTGTGTTGGTAACATCCAGTCTAATTTCTGTTTTTTGAGCGTTTGTAAGATTTGTAATAGAGTTTTCAATGCTAGAGATAATTTGATGACAGTCAGTTTCTCGAACATTTTCCGAATTTAACCCAAAATTAGGTCCTAATGCTAAAACTCCCTGTATCTCCATTGGTATCACAGTGTTTGTTAAATTTTCTAAAAAACTTTCCTGTACTTGATTACCATTTTCAGATCCTACCTTTAAATTTCCAATCTTTTTAATATTTTTTTGCTTAATCTTATAAAATAACTCATCATATTTCATATTTTCAATATCCATATATTGGTTAAAAATAAATTCTTTTTGATTTTTTCTTTAGTATTGAGCAGAACATTTAGATTGTAATGATTATCGGAAATTAGTAAGTTTAGAATTCTACTTGTAAAATCATTTAATAAGTTTTCAAAACAATGTTGTAAACTTTTATTTATTGGTTGCAAATGTATTAAATTGGTTTTTAGGAACTTTGGTTTAAGATTTTCGAAAAAAAAAATGACATGAAACGATTAAAAAAATAGTTTGAAAAAAAATTATTTTTTTTTTCTATTTTTAATGTTTTTTATTTATAATTTCGTATACTCATTTCGTTGTAGTCATCATAGAATTATTAACTAATTGACTATTAATTAAACTTAAAATAAAGTAGAGTTTTTTTTTTCCACAAGAAATATCTCTATTGGTTCCGATTTATTGGTTTTTATTAATTATTTTATCTAAGTAAGTATAGATTCTAATTCTAATAAATAAAACACAAATAGTAGCTGAAACCACAGCCGCGGAATATGGGTATAATACTTGAAATATGTCTGGCTCAGAAATATCTATTACTACTACTAACCAAATTGAAACATTTTCATAATTACATGTTTTATGATATCTCATGGCTTAACATAAAAATTTCAAAAGAATCCTAATCCTTTTTTTTTTTTTATTTGCTTTTATTTTAGATATCTATCTATTTCGGTATAGAAGCATGAAATGTTTTGTATTAATTTTAATTATCTTTCACTATATTTCGTAATCTAAAGGGCGTTGCATTGGAAAAGGGGCTAATACCTACTAGGACACCACAGCATCGTAATTTACGATCACGCTATGTCGGCAATTATTTCTCTACGTAGAATTTGGTTCTAAGATGTTAAAATTTTGAGAAGAAGATATCACAATTTATTTTTTCTACGACTGTCTTTAAATGCCTTTATTATATGTTCAATCATGATTTGAAAATGTAGTACATTGTAATGCTGTTTTTCATTTACCCGTGCGTAATAACTATTTCCCACTAGTTGCCTAGCAACTAGTGGGAAATATGCACGAATTATGTAACTACTTTGTCAAAATCCGTTTTTAAAAATTATTTTTATTTTTCAAAAATTACAAAATACTGGATGTATGTGAATTATACAAAGGTTTGACTCTAACTGGCTACAATACATAACAAAAACACTTTTTATAAACTACGGTAACTTAAGTAAGCAGAATAAATGCAAGTTCATCAATTTATCTGTTAGAGGATGACATAACACCTTCCCCCTTAGCTTCAACTCCACGATGACGGGGTAGTTGAACCTGTTGGAGTTCCAAATCTTCACTCTTTGTCTCTCTTCTTTCTTCTTTGTTTGAATTCGACTTTCTTGAACATAATAAGCGGTATATATACGTAGCAGCAATTACGAGAAGTATTACGTATATAATGGTAGTCCATATACTGGGTGGTTCAAATATATTCTCGTAAAACATTTTTGGCTGATTTGATTTAATTTCATCTTCAATTTCGTAAAGTCCATCTAGCTTCACTTGGTTCATATGAATTGTTAAATTGAGTGTAGGCAGCATTTTAGTATTTTCTTCGAGATCCGGAAATATTTTGAATTTTTAGTAATTCAAAATATAGATCTTCGGTTCTAATGATACTCGGATGAAGCGTGTTTAGTTTACAAAATGAGATTGATGTCTCAATATCCTGCAAAATAGAGTCTAAAACCTCATATAAATTTATAATCTGCGTTAAGACGTCTTTAATAAAATCAGAATTTTGTCTCAGTGTAGTTTTTGCACAATTAGTCCTATGTGATTTAACTTGTGTTCCAATAACTGTTCATTTTGGCTGACTTGTTCTATAGAAAAATTAAATTTTTTTTATTAACTTGAGAGAGATTGTGTTTTCTTTCAAAATGCTATCCGATAATTTATTTTGATTGTTTTGAAGATTTTTTATTAAGTTTTCGTATCTTTCGCCATCGGCGGCATCTAAATTTCCAGTGATACTTTTAAAAACTGAACCAATAATATTTGCTAGTCCTCTTTTTGAACGTTTATTTAAATATTGCGGTATAATTTCGAAAATTTTTTGATCTACCCTATCTGCGAGGAGGCTGAGAACTTTAATATAATTTGATGCTTCGTAATTGTATTCTGTATGACCATTTATACCTTTCAATAATTTTTTAGATTTGAGGTGCAATTTATTGGCTTCTACAATTATTTGTTCAACATCATAGTAGTGAATTAAAGTGTATGTGTACTGCTCTATTTTTGCTGATCCGAGTTTAAAGGGTATTAAACCAGGATTATCATCTAGTTGTTTGTATGTTATTTTATAGCAACGTGAGACTGACATTGTGATATATAAGATTCTGAAAACAAGAAAAAGGACGTGTTAAAATTTAAGTTTTATTATTTAATTACATATTTATATTATTATATTTTTTTTTCAAAGAAATATTTAGTCAAAACTGTATTTATTTCTCAGGGGTCTTTTTATGTTGTCGAGGTGTACTTTTTCATGAGAAGATGTCTTTGCTGTTTTACGGTTTTTATTTACAGATATGAGCTTAGTAGATTTTGAGAATTTATCAGCAAGTTTACGGCGTGCATGCTTTTTTATGTAACACTTTTTGTTTGGTTGAGGTTTAAATGGGTTAGGTTTAAAAACATTCGATTGGTTAGTTGGTCGGTTAAATATTTGCGAATTTTGGGGTCTGAAATTTGGATTAGGTCTTATTTGTTGTGATTGAAAATTTGGGTATGGTTTAAATGGTGAATTATTTGGGAATCGGGGTGCATAGTTGTCTTGTAAATTGTGGTCTTTGGAAAGTAAAGTTTGGTCTGAAATTATTATGGTAAGTTGGGCGTATTAATTTTGGGAGTTGTGGCCTACTAGCTACAGATTGATTTTGAAAATATTTAACGTTTTCTTCTTGAATAACTAATTGTATAGCTTCGCTTAAACTTTGAGGACGCATGCATCTAATATTAGTCCCTAAAGGTTCTCTGAGACCGGAAAGAAATGTTTTAAATGCTAGATTTTGGTATAATTGTCGTTTTATTTGAGCGGTATTTGGTTCTTCGTGACCATCTACATATGAGCATAATAAATTAAGAAGTTCAAGACATTTATCGTAGAAACTTTGGGCGTTTTCGTTCGGAAGTTGTCTTAGCATTACAAGATCTCTGTTTAGGCAGCTTTCGTCACGTCTGTCTGCGAAATTTCTTAGAAGGGTTTCTTTTACTTCGGCCCAGTTTGTCGAATTTTGAATATTAATAACTAAACGAGCATTGCCAGAAAGTTTTCCAATCAGTGAGTTTAGTAGGTAAACATTTTGAAAGTTGTTTGGATTTGTTCGATCATAAAATTGATTTATAATTGATTCGCAAGTAGCCAAATATCTGTTTAATTCGGTGGGGTTTCCATCGAAAGTTGGAACACAATTTAAATATTCAGGTTTAAAGTTTGCCATTGTATCTTCGTTAATAAAATTATCTAATGTTAACCTAATATCTATATTCGTATCACTAAATATATTGTCTAAATTAAAAGTATTTCTTTCTAATTCAGTAGATTGATTATTACTAATTAAGATTTCTTGTGAACTTTGAGAAGCAGAGTTAGAGCCAACTAAACTAATATTTAATTTACTTAAAGAGCTTGACAAATCTTCTATAGACATGAAATTCAAAATGCACTTACACTAATATGAGGACTTTGATCATTCTATAAGAAGTCTTGAAGGTTTCAGCGATTTTGTCCAATACCAATCAATAACTCCTTGCAAACAGGACAATTTTTGTTCCTTTTCCGTGAATCCGGTAGCTGGATGTTGCCTACAGTCCGCAATGGATTGGGTTTTCTGATGTCTGAGAAGCCACTCTGCACAACACCACCACAGTTCCGAAAATCACTAAGTTCGTTTGATTGATTAACGATTAAAACCGATATTGTCCTACGCGATGTAGCGAACAACTCAATCAATCCTATACTGACTGCGCCAATTATGTAACTACTTTGTCAAAATCCGTTTTTAAAAATTATTTTTATTTTTCAAAAATTACAAAATACTGGATGTATGTGAATTATACAAAGGTTTGACTCTAACTGGCTACAATACATAACAAAAACACTTTTTATAAACTACGGTAACTTAAGTAAGCAGAATAAATGCAAGTTCATCAATTTATCTGTTAGAGGATGACATAACACACGCTTAAATCTGCTGGTTATGACAAAACTAGCGTCGGCCATGAAAATTCACCATAGCAACGCACAAACACACCAAATTGACAGTTTATTTATAATTAATAATAATTATAATTATTTCACTAATTTCGAAGGTTTCAAAGCTATTCATATATTGAAAAATAGTGATGGTGAATATAGTTTAACACCACCCAGTGTATTTAATACTTCTAACTTGTCATTGTCATTTCATATTCCTTGCACAATATACTATTCCACGATTACTATCAAAAACAATCACCAAAAATTATATTTTAGCTTAGATCTTATGCAAAAAGTATGGAAACCCCTCAATATATCACGAACGGTAAATGATAGGAAAAAAAGTTTTATACAAAACTTGTAGGTTTTTTAGGAGCATGTACCGGCAGTACCTAAAATATACCAGGTGGCCCAAGAAAGTGCAGTTGATCAAAGTTGTTATTTTTAAAAAAAAACACCTTATATTTGCATCATTTTTTAATTGTTTGGAGAATTTGAAACTAACTTTATGAAGAACTTCTTATCTCTAAACTCACTCGCTACCGAATTATCGACACTTGAAATCAAGCAAGGTAATGAGTTTGGAAAGAAAAAAATATAAAAAACAATTGTTTATCCAAAAAACATTGCAACAAAAATAATAATAAACTAAAACAACTTAAAACACTCCAACAAAACATAAAAAAAAAAAAAATCTATTTAAAGCAAATGTTCGACATGCATACCATTAGCGATTTGACAAAATTCTTGTTTTTTGTTTCTGTTTTTATTTATTTTTTTATTTATTAATAAAAGTGTCTCGACAACTAGGTCATTGATTACGTTACCGACATGTTTTGTGTTTGAGCTGCTTAGGATTGCCTTAAGGTTTCTGGATGCCATATTCTATACGATTTGGAAGAAGAACAGTGCAGTCGCATAAGATATGTTGTACTGTAAGGCGGTTCTGACAATGGGTGCACATTGGCGGTTCTTCTTTTATCAGTAGATGTTGATGCGTTGCTTTGGTGTGCCCGATTCGCAGCCGCCGGATGATGACCAAATCTTTTCTATTTACTGATGTAAATTTTTGAGACTGTAGGCCTGGTTCGAATTGCGAGAGCGCAGTTAGCGATGTAGACCACTGCAGCTGACATTTTTTGAGTGATCTAGCTTTGAAGTAGTTCTTTAATTCACTGGGGCATTGGATATTAGTTATTGGTATATTACTTGAGGAGCAGGCATCTTTATTGGCACAGCGGTCAGTCAGTTCATTTCCCGTAATGCCTACGTGTGACGGAACCCAGATAATGGTGGAAATCATTTGGTGGTTCTGTAATAGTTCGTTCCACGCTTCATGTATTTGCTGCACGAGTGAATGTTGCGTGTACATACTTTTAATTGCTTCGACAGCAGATAGTGAGTCTGTGCATATTGCGATTTTACCTCGTTCTCTGGGTAAAACGCGTAAATCTGCCAAAATTCCATATCATTCTGCATTGAATATGCTGCAAAATGTTGGAAGTGAAAAGCCTTTCAGTGAGAGGTCTGTCGTTGTGACTGCACATGAAGTACTCTTGAAATTTTTGGAAGCGTCGGTATAAAATTACACTCGAGCGCGGCAACCATTGAGATATAAGGAGACGCTATAAGCATTATTTTACATTGTACAGAAACGGGTGCATTGGGTGGGGCGTAAGCGCATACCAATATGGCGAATTCTCCAGAGCCGGACTAACTATTTTTGTTGACGTTTTTGTTTTTAATTTGCAGCTTGGGTTTATACTTTATTTTGAAATATTATGCAGTGTACAAAATACTTAAATATAGGTAATTATTGATATTTGATACCTAAATCCAGGAATAAAAGACGTTAGTACTTTATAAATTATATATTAATACCCCTTAAACAAAACAATTTTATTTAAATGTTGCGCTATGCTTATCCACTTTATTTTTACTTAAATAATACATCCTGGTATTAACATATTTAGTCGCAATAGATTTGATCAGTAAATGTATATGGTTATCAAACACTGATTTGATCAAAACCGTGCACAACTAAATTAGGAAAAATATTACTATTTACAAATTCCTTTAAAACAAGGTTTATTATGAATCCTGCGGACAACTTTTCATTAGTAGCTACTACAAGATTTTTTATGATCTTTTCGGATTGGAAGCAAACGTCTAAAACATCTTTTGAAGGAATTTGTAAATCCTTTTTTTGCCTTCATTTTAATAAAAGAGTAACACTTTTTAATGCATCTCGACATTCTCTGCAAATAATTTGCTTCTTTAAACTAAAAACAACAAATCCAGCAATATAAACAATAATGAATTTCGGAAATTCAGAAAATGGTCCAGGAAGATAATCATGATCTGGATAAATTATATTTGTGTACATTTCTCGTTGGTATCCAATTAATTCGAGACACATATTCTGTCCAGATATGTCTACGAGCAGGATCTTTAGGAAATCTAAAAACCAGAATATGTTTTTAACACACATTTAGGGGTCTTTTTGCTAGAAAGTGATGAAAAAGTAGAGAGTTTGAGAGTACAAATCAAGTAAAGGAATTTGTAAAAAAAAATAAACTACAATGCACGTATCAATTGTTCAGTGCAGAAAGAGAATGCTACCAGACTCCTATAATAATGTGTTTTAATAAGTTCGCCTAAAAAAACCCTAAATACCTCCATGTACAATGTTTACAATATTTGGTACATACCTATGAAAGGTTATTTCTGATATTATCTGGTCGATTTCACTTCTACTACTGCAACTACGCACAGCACAGGACACCATTATAGTATATTGTCAAATAACCGTCCAAAAAAACACGAAAAACTTAAATAAACTTGTAAAATACTCGTAAATAACACTATAAACTTGAAAGCACGACAAATGATATATATCGTATACCAATATGGCGTACCTGCACCCGCTTTTGGCCACGTTAGAGCGTCTCCCCCCACCTCAATGGCGGCAACTAACCCTGATTCATGCAGACAAGCTTGATGCTTAAGCAGAAACAGGGCGTGACGCTATTACCTATCTGTTTTGTGTATTGTGTTCTTCTACATTTATTGTGCGGAATTATGTGTATGAGATAATGTGTATAGGTAATAAGTTTTTTGCAACAATAAATGTATTATTATTATTATTAAAATACTGTGTTGTATTTTCTTCTCTGGTTAATAAGTGGGCGAA
This sequence comes from Apoderus coryli, assembly GCA_911728435.2. Taxonomy (NCBI): domain Eukaryota; kingdom Metazoa; phylum Arthropoda; class Insecta; order Coleoptera; family Attelabidae; genus Apoderus; species Apoderus coryli. Next base: position 13,191,230 of record OU452212.1, on the reverse strand, counting down.
TGCTTGTTGAAGAAATGTGTGTGGAACTTCTGATTTGTCATATTTGAATGAATTTTTTTTAATGATATTTGTTGGTGACTGAACGATTTGTGTTGGGCGTGTGGTAACTGCATGATATAGTGGCTGTAGGGGAATTGCAGAGACGCTAGCGTATTGGTAGTTCATTGGCTTCGTGATAGAGAGTATCAATTGGACTAGTTCTGAAAGCGCCAAGGCATAAGCGCAGTGCACTGTTTTGAATACTGTCTAAACATTCTGTTTTGTTGGTGTATTCTAAGTTGTTTTAGTTTATAATTATTTCTGTTGCAATATCTGTAGGGACGTTCTTCTAAACAAACGTGTTTTTATATATACAGCGTGTTCCAAAAAGGTTCTGCCAAATTTAAGGAGGTTATGGGAGACATTGTATTGTCTTTTACATAGAAACCCCTAATGAAAAATTAGCTGTTTAGACTCCAGAGTTATTGTGCTTAAAAGACAAATTGTTTTGCTTTAAATTCTAATTTAATTGTTATTAGGAAATACTTTAGTAAACATTGTAATGTAGGTAAAAGACAAAGTGATAAGAAACAATAATAGTTTTTTGTGCCTCGATACAAGTGTATTAGAAGTGCATTTATAAAGGCGACGTTGTCGACAATATAATTTTAGTCGAGAAAGTTTTGGGTTTTAACTGCAAAAATGGTTGAATTTACGTTTGAACATTATGGAGCCAACCCGAACTTGTTTAGATCATTCTATTCACCGATGATGCTTGTTTCACCAACGACGTCTGCTTCAACAGTAGCAACAGCCACATATGGGATGATCACAATCCTAAGGCCGCATCGGTGCGAGGTCACCAACAGCAATTTGCGATGTGGGCCGCTAATGTTGACGACTTTTTAATAATTGTTGCGTACATGCTTACCTCTCGGATAACTGGTAACATCTTCTTACATTTTCTGCAAGACGTTACTACCTCAGCTGGAGAATGCACACGTTCCTAGGTATACGAGCTCGAATTTCCATCATGACGATGAGTTGGCACATTTTGCCCGTACTGTACAGAATGACCTAAACTAATAATTTCCGGTGCGATGGATCGGAAAAGGAGACCTGCTAGGTGGCCACCGCGAAGTTCCGATTTCACCCCATTTGATTTTTTCTTCTGCGGTTAGATGAAGTCGTTGATGTATGAAACTCCTGTAACACCCAAAAAGAATTATTAGGAAGAGTGATGGCATCATCTCTTCACGTATACAGCAAATTCCGCACATCTTCAAATGGGTGCGCGATCCAATACGTCGAAGGGTCAATCTATGTAACGCAGATGGGAGTCGCCATTTTCAACTCTTAAGTTCGACACAACCTTGTTGGAACACCCTGTATTTTTTGATTCTCCATGTTTCACAATACGACCATATAATATATACATTTTTTATAGCGATGTTTCGTTGCAATATTTGTAAGTTGATCAGGCTAACTGAAATGATACAACTGATGTTCAGAATAATATCAATATACAGGGTGAGTCACGAGGAACTGTACATACTTCTACCATAAGTAGAGGCACATTAGGGGATCATCAAATGACCATTAAAAACTGTGTCCTTATTTTCATTATTTATATACAGGGTGAATTATGGATATTCACCAAAACAATGTTTCATCATATCTTTTCAATGATTAAGTCGATTTGTCTCATTTTTTTATAAAAGTGTGTATTGGTGCCTGGCAACTAACTGACGTATTCAGAATTGAGAAAATCCAGGTCCGTCTTTGAGAAAATTTGTGGGACTGCTTCATATTCAACACTTCACCCTGTTTTCAGAGGACATAAATAGACAGTTAGACCTGGGTATTTGAATTTTTTGTTACACTCACCTCACATTTCCAATTAAAGATTTATTTTAGAGCCAATTTGAAAATTGGCAATAATGATGTACCTTACTGTATAATAATGTGTAGTTATTAAAAAGAAATCTTCAAAATAGACAGAAACGACACACACTGTGCTCCAGTATGGTAAATACCATAATTTGAATTGATTTACAGGGCCGGATTTAAAAACCTGGCATATCTGGTTCATCCCAATAATTCACCCTGTATGTTACTTTTTCCACCCGTAATAGACAGAAGACAGATAAAAAATGTTTCTAATAACCTAGTTTTCTTATTTGTTTGAGGAAAACTCATGTATCTAATTATTTTAATCGGAATGAAATGAACAAGCCAGGGAAATGTTTATTCATAAATTAAGAAATAAAATAAAAAACAATAACCAAACAATAAAACAGTTTTAACATTGTGGAACAAAGTAAAAAACAATTTAATAAACATTACGATTATAAAAGATGGTCAAAATGAAATCCATCGGCCTTAATACACTTTTCTTGACGATTGTTTAAATATGTAATGGATTTTCTAATTGTCAGTGGGTCATTTCTGATAATATTGCAATAGTTAAAAATTCTGCGTTAATGAGCTGTTGTGTTTTCTAATCGTAATGTTAAATGATAAATTGTTTTTTACTTTGTTCCACATTGTTAAAACTGTTTTATTGTTTGGTAATAGTTTTTTATTTTATTTCTTAATTTATGAATAAACATTTCCCTGGCTTGTTCATTTCATTCCGATTAAACTAATTATACACATGAGTTTTCCTCAAACAAATAAGAAAACTAGATTATTACAAACATTTTTTATCTGTTTTCTATCTATTACGGGGGAAAAAGTTACATACAGGGTGAATTAATGGGATGAACCAGATTTTTAAATCCGGCCCTGTAAATCAATTCAAATTATGGTATTTACCATACTGGAGAACAGTGTGTGGCGTTTCTTTTTAATAACTAAACAATATTATACAGTAGGATACTTCATTATTGCCAGTTTTCAATTTCGCTCTAAAATAAATCTTTAATTGGAAATCTGAGGTGAGTGTAACAAAAAATTCAAATACCCAGGTCTAACTGTCTATTTATGTCCTCTGAAAAAATTATATCAGATTTTTGAAAAATCATATACAGGGTGAAGTGTTGAATATGAAGCAGTCCCACAAATTTTCTCGAAGACGGACCTGGATTTTCTCAATTCTGAATATGTCAGTTAGTTGCCAGGCACCAATACACACTTTTATAAAAAAATGAGATAAATCGACTTAATCATTGAAAAGATATGACGAAACATTGTTTTAGTGAAGATCCATAATTCACCCTGTGTATTAATAATCAAAACAAAGAGAGATTTTTTAATGGTCATTTGATAATCCCCTAACGTGCCTCTACTTATGGTAGAAGTATGTACAGTTCCACGTGACTCACCCTGTATACTAGCTTATTCTTAACATCTAATCAAATACATCATCACTAGCAAATCACAAACAAAATAAAAATAGAAATTATATTAACATATCTAGGTACGTATAAAAAAATTAAATATGAGATGTTAGCCCTTGAATATTTGTAGAGAGTATAAGTGAATTTCCAACACTACTACTTTTACCCAATTGCTATATATTTATGTTCAATTCTATTACACATCCGTTTTAAGGCTTTTTTATAGCATACGCAATCCTTATGCTTGCTTCCCACGGCCCGTGATATTACAGGCCTGCACAAGACGCGCCGGTTTGTGCGCGCCAGCTCGCGCCACGGGCGAGCTCGAATGTAGCCCTTCCCATGGCGCTTGTTCGCCCGTGCTACGAATTGTCTATTTCAAGATTTTTAATGAGAAAACCGTCACTTTGAAAATGTGGCCAAAAGAGGAAAGTTAGGATTTTTTGTATTTCTTAACATCCTCCAGAAAAAGTGCCATTATGTTATAAAAATGCCAATCAGGCTTGAAAACATTGTCTGCGCTTATTCCCGTTCCCTTGGATTCTTTGAGCCTCTGGCGCCATTTTCTACAAGTTGACATTAAACTGCGCGAGCTAGCGCGGGGCGGCCCGTGATATTACAGGCCGTGGGAACCGAGCATAAGAGATGCGGGATCGCTATTGCTCATAGGTATTATATAAACAGTATATAGGCGAAATAACATGGTCTGGAGGCTGTAGTAGTGAAGCCTCCGCTGTGTAGAGGGCGATATCGATATTATGTTGTGGTGTAGTCCTTTTGCCTTTTTAGTTTACGTAATAAATATGAATAATGGCAAACTTTAAAATAAGAGTACCGTTTGCGCGCTACATTATAAATATTAGATTAGTAGAAATTCATGTAAATTAACTTAAAAGTGGAGTAATTTGCTGTGGAGGCTTACCGCCCTACCGTCCCTCGACGAGCCACCACTGATAGAAATCTAAAACATTTCTATTTACAATATACTTACTTAATAAAAATAAAATTATTATATACCTACGTATTATTAGTTCTTTTTATTTAGTATAGGTATTTATGAAATTTTCAATCTAAACTTAAGTATTAAAAGAACAGTAAATTCAACGATGGTCACAAAATGATCAATAATTTTCTGACTATTAAATGTAAACTGTAGAAATATGTTGAGTTGGCACTTTGAATAATTTGCTTATATGACATAAACCTACTTATTCAAATAATATAGACAAACCTAGACGATTAATATCTCATTATTTACTAGTTACAGAAATAAACATTGTTTCAATGAAATTCTCTAGATTAATCATTTTGCTCCATGTAATACTCTTAAACTTTCCGTTATAAAACCATCCTCACCTTTTATATAAAGGTCAAGTATATCAATTAAAATTTGTGACAATATATTTTTATGTGTTCTTTTCACTACTTCAAATAAATTCAATAGAATCTCACGTGGATTTACTTTTTCTATATCACCTCTTTTACTTATTCAAGCAACCCACGGCTCCAGCAGGATAAATTGCTTCTGGTGTACGAGGATAATTTGAGATTTAGTTATTAAAAAATGTAATATACCGGATACGAAAATAATGTTGTGCTTCGACGTGAAATTTCTACAAAGATTACGTGGCGAGAAGCAACATCAGACACCACCAGCTAGGGATAGATCGAAGAGTGTGTGTGTGACAACTTTTAACCGAAAACACTCGAATGATGTCAGTGCATTCAAATTGTTCCATAGGCGAGCTAGCAGTGCAATGTAAGCCTAGTTTATTAAGGTTTTTAGAATATTTTTAATATTTTAATATTACTCTGACTTCCAGCGTCAAATTTTTTATTGTCAAAAACCGTGTAAAGCAGACATACAAGCAAGTGTTTAAATTGTACCAAATGGACTCAGTACCAATTTACTGTGTCTATACAGCAGAATTGAAGCGCTTGGCGGAAAAAGGTAACAAGCCACACTTCTCATAAAAATGAGAAAACTATCTTTGACTGTTGTTCTTAATGAAAGAAAGTGATATGTGTTTAATCTTTCGTAATTAGATAATAGGTGTTTTGTCGTAGTTTGTAAATTTCCTTTTACGATTAAAATATTATATTGAATATTTTGCACAAACGGCAATAAGCAACATCAGTATTTAAAATTGCGACATGTGGCTTGTTACCTTTTGCCGCCAAGCTCTTCAATTGATTAGTAATTTTTTTAAGTAGAATAATTTGAATTACGCAAAGGTTAATGCAATTTTTTCCTTTCGCAACATAAGGCATGTTAAATATTATTCCGTACAATGCTTTTTTAATTAAGTAAAGCTAAAATGCGATGAATCTACTTTGCCCTTTGCGGTCTCCACTTTATGGTAATTCAACCATTTATATATGTGTTGTATACGTCACGTCCACCGAGGATTTCTTTTAATTTAACTAAAAGTATTTCTATTCAATAATACTCAGTACAGTTAGAGAACAACGTAATTTTGCATTGCATTTTTAGGGGTTTTAAATCTTGTTTTTATTCGTAATAAGAATGCGATTTAATTATACTCAAACGAATAAATGCATACATCGCTGACGATTATGTAATCAAACTATGTTGTTAATTTTACTGTGACGTTGTCGAAATTTTAAAAATAAGTTAGACCACAGTTTAAAATAATATACAGTTACTTCACCTTGTGTCGCCACGTTTGATGCTCATGTCTACAAAGCAATTCGCCGCCATTATAGTTATAGTATAGTATCTTTTAGGTTTTTTTTTTTGGTTTCGCCAAGGCATAGAAATCATCATGACACCTAGGGAGTTGCTTACCACTTCCCTAGGTAGTGTGGGACTGTAACCCAAACTAAAACTCTGCCTTATCTTTATAGTATGGCTCGGGTACCGTCCCTTTTCCATGTCCTCGTTTGATTGTCCTCTGTTGTTGTGGTCTTCTGTTGTTGATTGTCGTCTATTGGTGGTGCCTAGAAAACACTCTGTAACATACATTTAGATTAGTATACCTGACCTGGAAGAAACAATACTGATTGGTGTCCTAGTCCTATGAATTCCTTCGTCAGAGTTGACTCCTCGGTCTCCGGTACCGCCTGGCACCGTCTTCTACGTTGTAGTTAACTGCTTCTCGAATCAGTGGGTTTGCATGTGTTTCTGCCATTGCAAACACCTTCTGGGCTCTCAACCTTATGAAGTCCCTCAGGGCGTCGAGTTTGAGATTCCTTCGAATCTGTGCGTTTGACGACTGCCTTAACCATTTGGAGCTTGACCTGCAAGGGCATCTGGCTCCTTCTGCAGATCATCAGGTAGAGCTTCGAAATGATGCATTTGGCATTCGCGATGCTCTTCTCGATGTGCGGCCTCCATGACAGGGATCTGTCCAAAGTTACCCCCAGGTACTTTGCAGTGTCCTGCCATTGCATGTCAGTACCCTCGATGTTGATGAAGTCGTCGGGGCGCACTTGTCTTCTTCTGATGAGATGCGCGGTGCTCTTCTCGGCATTTATCTTAGTCTTCCACCTGGTGCAGCAGTCAGTAAAGTTGTCCGCTGCTCGCTGCGGGTATCTTGTCACCAATTCCGCACTTCGACTGCGGGCAATCAGAGTGGTGTCGTCTGCGTAGAGCGCCATGGTGTTCTGGTCTGTCCTTGGGATGTCGCTGGTAAAGATGGAGAAAAGATGGGGGGATATTACAGACCCCTGCGGCACGCCGGCCTCCAGGGTCCGTGATTCCGAAATATCCTTCCCTGTCATGACGCGATTCTGCCTGTCCTGTAGGTAGGAGTCTGCTAGCTTGATCATCGCTGGTTGGTATCCTAGTGTGTGCATCTTATAGATGAGTCCTTTCTGCCAGACCCTGTTGAAGGCTCTGGCCACATCCAGAAAAACGATTCCTGTGACTTGGCCCCAGTTCAATCCTTGTGCTCCATGCTCAACGAGTTTTAGCAGTTGGAACTCCGTGTTGTGATTGGCCCTGAACCCAAACTGCTCGTCGGGGATTACTTCCAGTTCGTCCGAGAACTCCCGAAGCCGCCAGTGGATTTCGTGCTGCTATCTTGGACAGGGCGTTCAGTAAACTGATGGGCCTGTAGTTCTGAGGGATCTTCAGGTCCTTGCCCTGCTTAGGTAGCATCACTACTATAGCCTCTTTCCACTTCGCAGGGAAGTGTCCCAGTCGTAAGACGCCGTTGATGATGGTCGCAAATCCTGCAATGACCTTCCTCGGCAACAGTTTCAGCGCCTTGTTGCTAATTCCGTCAGGGCCTGGTGCCTTCCTTATCTTCAAGAATATCTTATAGTATATATACTAGCGGGCCAGCAATGTGGCTGGGATTGCGACGAGTCGATGCCGTTTTCAGCGTCTACTGAACCTTCTAATCTATAGTTAATACTCGATGGTTAGACAGATAGATGATTCAAAAGAATTGTTGTTATTATGGGTGTTGTTCATATTGAATAAATTTGAGTTCATGCAACTAATATTAGTTATTTCATTCACAATTGCTTTTTGTTTAATGTATTTTCAATGTTGTAAGTTTCATACATATCTATGAAGAGTCTTTTGCAGGAATTTTTACATTATTTCTGCAAATTGATTTTTTCTTCAATGCAGTGTTCAGCTAATGCACAGATTTTTTTGCATAGACGAATATCGCTTTTATGTGTGTAATTCTTTCTTTTAAAACTCTTGAGGTTTGTCCTATGTATACCTGTTCGCAATTTGAACATAGTTTAGTGGTTATTTTCTCAGTTGAATACGAATAAAAGCTTTGGGCGGCATACATCTATCGGTTTGGAGGCATGGGCGTATCATTATTTTAGCAAATTTATATATACATATATGACATATAGGCTCTGTCCAGGGGCGGTGATTCAAGAAGAGCTACGTAGCTGCAAACTTTTTGAGGAAGAAATCGTTCATTTTAATTATTAATTAATTTATTTAATTCTAAGTAACTTCAAATAATATCCTATAATATTTTGTAGGAACTGCCTAATTGCCATGAAAGTCGAAATTTTCTATTATATTTTTGTAGCAACTGACCTATGTTAATTTATCTCCGTCACCTTATAATAGGAGATGCAGAGGAATAGCACCGCCATCTATACGAACAAGATACGTGCTTAGAACTGAATGTAGGCAAATTAAAAATTAAAGAAAATTGGGGTCCGTTGAATCTGACAATGAAACATCGAGCAAATATCAGAGGTAAATCATACTGAAGCGTAGCGTTTATTCTCGTCCTTTGAGCAAAATATTACTGAAGTTGCAAAATCGAATAAATGAAATCAAATTTCTAAACGCACAAGAACAGAAAATAATCGTGCTGCTGCGATTGAGGTTTGTGATGTTATATTTAATTTTGGAAAAGAAAACTTTGCATTTTCAGGGCCACTTACAGCAGCCTCGTTATTTGGTTTTCTGAAAATATCTCAAAATATATTTTTGTCCCGGGAAAAAAAATTATTGCTTACCACATAATATGCAATGCATATAGTATGTTCCATCAACAGCGTTTAAAAACAGAATTGTCAATAATCTATACAAGAGAAGAATATAAAGCACACAGAAAAAAAAACCTTGGTTCAGATAGATAAAAAACGTAAGCACCACAGGGACAGCCAAAACCTTGTCTACTCCTTCTAGAAAAATTTACTGGATAGACATTATGTCATTTAGATAATATTCTTGAATAGTTTACATATGCTTCTTGTCTAAAAGAGACAAACACTTTTTGTCATTTAAATAAAAATATATTGTATGCCTGCAAAGTTTATTAGTAATTTTAGTAATGTAGAAAAATTTACTGGATAGACATTATGTCATTTAGATAATATTCTTGAATAGTTTACATATGCTCCTTGTCTGGGAGAGACAAACACTATTTGTCATTTAAATAAAAGTATATTGTATGCTAGCAAAGTTTACTAGTTATTTTAGTGATGATACTCGTTTAATGTCTATCCAGTAAATTTTTCTACATTACTAAAATAACTAATAAACTTTGCTAACATACAATATATTTTTATTTAAATTACAAATAGTGTTTGTCTCTCTCTTCTAGTAATTTTTTTCTAGAAGGGGTAGACATGATTTGGGGGTCCCTGTGGTGCTTACGTTTTTTTTATCTGAACCACCATCAGTTTTTTAGTGCGACTCTTATTTATTTATTTTTTTAAAATAAACTTAAGCCTACTGAAAATCTTGTATTAGGTATAATATAAGCTAGGTATATATAGTCAAACTTCAATCTACACATGTTAAAGTGGGTAGGTATAATCCGGCTGAATCCTTTGCCGGAATTCCTGAGAATATTGCTCAGCACATAAACAACTAGGGTTGGTTGATCTTGGAAACGGTCCGAGTGACAATGTCGGTTAACTTAGAGAAAAGTTGTACAATTTAAACACCTTTTAAATGGTGTTTTCAAAAGTAAAGTAAATTTAGCAGTTTTCGAGAATTTCTTAAAAATAAATTTTTTGGGATATTAGTTTTTATTGATTTCAGACATTATTTTTACAGATATATAAAAAAAATGAAAAGCACTTTCTCATTGTTACTTTTTGAGGAGACTCGACGTTTCGTTTTCGAAAAACCATCAACTTCGATTTTTTAAATACGGCCCTTGATTTTCTATTGTTAAATTTAAAGCCATTTTCAATTCAAAAATAGGTGGTTTAAACAAGTTTTCAGTATTTTTAGTTGTTATTTAAACTTATTCAAGAAAAATCGCCATAGTTTGGGACTTAACTGACTGAATGCAGAGTATATACCTAATTAGTAATTTTTGCAAAGAAATTCTTTCGCCGTTAATCAAAATTATTTATTATTATTTGCCAATTTATTTCTGTCAGCACATTTTATTCTGTACGCAGTTTTTTAAATTTAGTTAAAATTTTTGTGCTTTTTGAAATTATTAAAAAAAACGCCTTTCTCAGATGAATCTTTTACGCAAAATAATTGCCAAACTATGGCGATTTTTCTTGAAGTTTAAATAACAGCTAAAAATATTGAAAACTTGTTGAAACCATTCCGTTACATCTATTTTTGTTTTGAAAATGGCTTTAAATTTAACAATAAAAAATCCAGGGCCGTATTTAATAAATCGAAGTTTATGGTTTTTCAAAAACGAAACGTCGTAATGAAAATTTGTAAATGCTATATTTTTCTCATAAAAAAGTTACAATGAGAGCTTTTAAGTTTTTTATATCTGTAAAAATAATGTCAGAAATCAATAAAAACTAAAATCGCAAAAAAAATGCATTTTCATTAAAAAAATACGGCCTTGTAAAATATAGTTTACTTACTATAAATATTATACATTTCAAGATCTACTAACTAGGTACTAGGTAGTTATCTAATTTGGGGACAAATAAACCTAAAATGTATTGGTTATTTTAAAAAAAATCGAGTTTTTCCGAAAAACAATGACGCTGAAACAAAAAAAATTATCAAAGAAACTTTAGATTCCTTATGAGGAAACTAAGTAAAATAACAGATTCTACCGTTACGTACGAGGAATGATAAGATAATTCCAATCCACAAATACTAACTCACAGACATTGGTAAAATGGTAAACAAATCAATACATACCTACCTTTACAAAAGAAAGAAAAAAGCATACCTAGCTAAAATATTTATGTAACTTCTTTTGAAAAACTGCATTAATTTGCTAAAAATTAATCCGTCCCTGGCAAATTAAATATATTATCGTGAACCCATCTAAACTATTGTTTAGTTGCTGTAAATGGAGGAATACCATATTAAGATTGATTAAATTAGAAAAAGTATTTTAAATTAGGATTAAGTACCTACTAAATAATACGTATCTAGATAGGTATCTATTGCCAAAGATTATATCTGATATTGCCATGAAATAAGATTGTTTGCATTGGTCGTAAAATTATAAAAATAAATAATGAAATAATAATTATTATAATTTACTTACCGAGAAAAGTATCAACGAGCTCCGCCAGATTCCAGCTAATTAATATTTCTTTTGTTTCCTCCATAGATATTAATAATATATGAATATTTAACAAAACTCAACACACTAAACTAATCACTACACTTAATTATGTTGGATGCACATTAGTATAATACATATCTGTTACTGTATCTGTATAGTCCATCCTCACCACTTGTAGAAATTGGGATATCAATATCTGGGTATATACTTACTATCAATAAATCAAAATTTAATATATTAAATTAAAATATCTTCAGATTATAACACAAAATAACTAGATCCTAGTTAGAGCGACGCCAAGACTCTAATCAAAAAATATCAAAATGAAACCCCCTTCCTCTGAACCAAGCGAGACGCACTAGGTACAAGTTGGTACATACATAGAAGATGGAAGTTGTCGGCACCCGCTTCTACAAAGGGTGTTAGGTACGTGGACTAGCAGCGGGGACAAACACATTAGGTAGAGCGGGAAATAACCGTTGGCTGAAATAGAACGACGACTTATGTAGACAACTATAGGTTCCTATCTCTACCAGATAAAATAATTCGATATTTTGGAGGATAGAAATTTCGTAAATGAAAAGTATTAGGTAAAATAACTATTACACAGATGTAATGAAATCAGTGCCTATTTTAGCTATGTACTTAGTTGTTAAAATCTTATTTCTACTTAAATATTATAATGCACATACCTAGGTACATTAATATACCTACTAAAGCAGATAAATGAAATTTATAGGTAGGTAGGTAGGTATATGTTCCTATTAGAACTAATTTAGTTTTGGGTTTCATAAAACGATTTTTGAGAATAGTTAGGTACGTATAGGTACCTACCTAATTACCTCATTAAGTATTTTCTTAATAATAATAGCTACACCTAAGTGGGTACGTATGGAAATATGTAGGTGTACAATACCTAATTCAAGCAGAATACCGAACTCATTTAGCGCAGATAAAATTTTATATAGGTTCACAATTTGAAATCTTATTTAACTAATGCACATACAAGTTTCGTTTAGATGAGAAATATCAGCTTAGCAGGAAAAATTGTCGTTTTTAGATAATGTAGCTACTCATACTTGATAACTACATTTACTACTTTAACAAAAATTTTGCGAAAACTAGCAAATTCACCTCTAAATAATATTTTTTATTTGGATAAACCAAGTTTTTTTTTCTGTGCAGTAGGTACCTGGCGCCACATCTCTTTTCAAATTTTTAATTACTTAATAATAATTGGAAAGAACCTTTTAAAGAAGTAATAAAACTTTTGAAAAAAAATTTTTTAACATTAAAATAAATATGTTTGTCCAATTTAATGGACGAAGGCAGTTTTATCAATTGAAAGCGCATTTATTAAACACATTCTAAAATTTATTGAATAAGCCATCAACGTGTTTGACAGTAAGAAGAATCGTCGAATTGACCTTATATCTAAAAACAAAAGAGAACTGGGTATGTTGCAAAATGTATTTTAAATTAGATGGTCTTTAAAATATTAACGCAATAAATTAAGCCTTTGATTCTGTTATAATTTGGCTACCAAAAAAAAAATTTGGAACGCATTTTTTTGTTGTAAACGAGCCTTCGCGCCACGTTGTATGCTCATCTGTCCGATTTCTAAAAAGGAGACTAAATCGTATTTTTTAATGCATTATATACCTGCACAGACTCACGCTGTATAAGTAATCAAATATGTCACAAACTAGTAGTTGGTGTCTAACTGTATTAAAATTGAATATGTCTAAAGTGAATAAGTTTACTCGCTTCTATACGGTAATCAGAAAAAAGTATGTCACGCAGGTTTTTTCCTAAAGCGTTTTGAAAGATGATCACGGAAGAGAAACGAGCAACAACGAGAGAAAGTAGAGACACAAAAAAGGGCATATTATAATAATTTGCTGGTGCAGCCAAATTAACCAACAGAACTTAAAAGAAACGAGCGAAAATGAGATGCGCTTATGAAAATGTAGGTCAAAATAAGTTTGGTGAAGCATCTTTCCAGATTAAAACGGTAGGAATTATACCACAATCCACAGTTACTAACTGATATTTCTAATTTGAAATATAAAACTTCACCAAAATAAAGCACAGCATTTAGCGTTAAGAAAATATGTTAAACTACTAAATATTTAAATATATATATTTAAATATATTTTTAATATGTGAGAGTTAAGAGTCTAAGAAGGTTTCCTGGCTTAAGGTATCAAATATTAGTCCCATACCATAGAAAATTAATAAGTTATTTCTGATCTCTTGTTTAGAGTTTGAAGATGTTATATTCCAAGAATGACACCTTAGGTATATCCGAGAAATATAACACAATATTTTGCTTCCAGGTTTTTATTTCACATTTTAGAGGTAAAGTTTATGTTTCATTCGAGATTTTTTCTTTAACTTTGATTCTCTTTCTATTAGTTTAAATATCAAAATATAGGTATTTGCATTTTCTAATTTATTAAAAATTTAAGTTTCATCTCACCTAAGAATAAATTGTACATGAGTAAGCAGTAAAATCCGCAGAGGACATTTTTAAAGTAGCCCGAATGGGTACTTTGTAAACTCTTTCGTTACGGCTTTTTGAGATATGGCGTGATAAAATAATGATTTTACAATTTTAAGTTTGTGAAGATTTTTGTTCAAATACCTATTAAGAAATATTAATTTAAAATAAATAATGATAAATTTCCGGAGAAAACAGAAAATGTTTTAATTACCCAGATTTTCCGTAAAATGGTAAAATCTAGAAACTCCATTTTCCAGGTTTTCAATTATTATATCAATTTTTGAAGTTGAAGTTATGTTTTACCATTATAATTACTATAAGCTCCGGCGCGCGTCGCCATATATATGAGGCATTTCGCGAAATATAATATATATAATAATTTAATAAATAATAATTATTGAGTACCTAAGTTATTTGTCTCTTGAAATCAGTTTCGGAGCAGCAAACTCAAATTATTAATCACCAGCTTAACTGCTTAGCTCTACGTTTTATATATGTATGTATAATACGAGTATATAATTATCTGTGAACTTTGTGAAGTCGTCTATTAGATATGGAGTAAATCGTATTTCCAATTATTAATGGGTATAAAATGTGTAGAACTTTAACTTTCTATTTATTAGTGCAAGTTGCATTAACTAACTAACCAACTTTAGAATTTATGTGTAGATGACTACGAACTAAATATTGTTTCTATATGTTCCTTACAAACATACTAACAAAGATAACACCAAATGATATTATTAGCAGATATGATATTTCTAGATAATAATACCACAGTTCCAGTTATGGATATTTTCATAATATATTAAATAATGAATTAATTATGAGCTATATAGGTATACCTATCACTGCGGAAATTCAAATTCAGGGACGTCGCGTTGTATCCTTGCTGATGTAATCATGGTAGTTATTCTTTCTAAAGGAATTCATTACCCACAACACTGGTAGCAAATGTTGAAACTTATATAAATATGCCGCTTACTAACACACATAACAAATATTACATTACATAGTTAGTTCAAATGGCAGGGTGATCTTTTTTGGGCATATATAAGATAGTATCTTCTCTTAAAACATCTGTAAGCCCTGACAAAGGTGTTGAATGGAATGGACCCTTGCAGATCTTACCTTGTGTATAATTCTGGTGACTTTAATTTGCACAAACATTAGTCATCTCGCTCGCCAGACATTATTTTTACTTTTGGGGACATCTGTAGGCTCTCGTGTATGCCACCCCAATTGAAACTGAAGATGAACTTCGGGATCCTATAACAAAGGGATATCATTCGTAACATTCCAGGGATTTTTCAGCGTGTCAGAGATCCCTAATAGTTAATATTAAATAAACACAGCGGATAGAAAAGCTAAAAAAAATCACGCACCAATAAGATATAAGCGATTTGACTCCCCAGACAAATGATTTTTACTTTTTTCAGCGAAAACTGTGCGTCGGACAAGAGAAAATCTGGATACCAAAATGGCTGATTTTTTGTTTGAGAAAATTAAGGTTGGATACAAAAAAAAATTAACCGAGAAAAATGTAGTAGGTGCTATAAATTAATTTTCATGTAGTAGTTCATTCTCACATGTTCTTCGAAAATTATCCCCCCAAAAATTAATAAATAAATAAAGTTTTAAGAGCAGCGTCGAAGATATGAGGGTGCAAAGAGACAGCATCGAAAGGAGAGAGAACGCATCGATGGGGCAGCGCACCTACAACAGCCGGTAAATGGTGGTGATTGGGTGTGTCAATTTTGTGACAAGGTTTGCTGCTCTAGGCTCGGTCTGTGTAGCCATCTTAGAGTTCACAACAGAAATCCCTGAGTTGGAATAATTCATACTCGTTAGCGAGTGAATGCCGATGATGATAATGATAACACAAAACATTCCAATTACTCGGCAACTGGTTTTTTTCGCTATAGATTTTTATATTTACCATATCTATATGGAGATTATTTATTGATATTGTTTGTATTATTTGAGGTAATCATTTGAACGATCTCCAATGATGGACGTTTGCTGGACAAAATGAAATTCTTTACATTCCAGTAACATGCAGCATTTTGAATAGGGAGCGATAAATTTTTTTAGAACTAATACTATTGATATTGATTTTCAAAATACCAATTGGATAAAAAGGCAGCAACAGATTTTACAGCCCATAACATGAAATAGTAGTCTCGCTAGTGAAGAAGTACTTTTAACAGTTGCATTTGGACCCTAAGTATGTACCAGGAGAATGTGGAACGGGAAATCTTAATATAATTTTCGGTCAGCTGATTGCTGAGGACCCTATTGGACTTTTTGCGATACCGCTTGAAGTAGATGCGTCACTTTTTCAATCAAATCCAAAGATTTTCAAAGTCGAAATATATATTTTTTGTTAACTCTATATATTCAGATCGATTGTTCATATTTATTAAGCATATTAGTCCACCTGATTTAGACGAGCCCATTGTTCATTAGCTTTCCAAAAATAGTTTAGGGATTATAAGCACATATGTAAATCAACTATATATCCTTACAAATTTTTCCAGAATATCCAAACCTGCTTTGGCTAAATTACAATTTCTGTGTTGTCATCTATTACCTGCATATTTATTATTAATATTTATTTATACTTTTTCGGTACGTACGATATCCATTGCACATGCGAGAAATAGTGTGGATAACTGTCAATCCACCGCCATGTTAAAATGTACTATGATAATAATATTTATTATATCGATCAGTATTGTTGACCAATATTACTTTGAGATTTGATTTATTTGAGTGTTTAATATCTGTGTTTTGTTATAATTTTAATTAGAAACATTACTTAAATATACCTGGTTATACATTTTTTGTATTTCGTGTCTGTCCTTCAAAAATAGGTGGAGGTCTAGCGTTCTTTTCTTTTCCGAGAGATTAGGATATGTAGGTATAGTTTTCAAAGCGCATTGTTTAGGTACATTCTGTTGTGTTAAATATGTATAATTATTCCGGTTTTCACAGAAATACAATCATAATACATTATGCGATTTATCGCCTAAGCATAACTCATTGCTAGTACATTAACCTATATTAATAATATTTTGGATAGTGTTATCGATATCCTATCCCTAAGGAGAATCCACGGGGGGAGCGGGATAGAAGATGTGTGTGATGGTGTGTGTGTGTGTATGTGAAGCGGTGACCAAAAATCAAAAATACGTGCGCCCCAGAACAAGATTTATCGGCTTTAAATATTTATTTATAAGTAAATTAAGTGTTCTTATTTCCAATAGCCTTATTAGAAGTATATTTTGAAAAATTAAAAGGATTTCATGTCCGTAAATATAATAAATGAAAAATAACTTAATGGCAAAGCAGACTAAGATGCTGGTTTTACATACACAAGGAATTTTGTTTAATTTAGCAGGGCCCCAGTCTAATTCAATAGGAACCAGACCGAGGCATGTGTCGACAGATACTGACGAATTCGTTTCGCTCTTGTTATGAGCTCGTCAGAGTACCATAGTCGTTGCCCATCTACAAATATCAGCCTGCATTTAAGCACAATAGGATACACAACAGTAGACACATGTAAATACGTATCATCTACATGTACATAGTAATGCATATCCTATACCATGCAGAGGCCGAACAAACTCAATGTATAGGTGAAACCAGTCGTATAAATAGAAATAAATAAAAATAGTATGCTAAATTAAACAAAATTCCTTGTGTATGTAAAACCAGCATCTTAGTCTGCTTTGCCATTAAGTTATTTTTCATTTAGTATATTTTGAAGTTCTTTCATATTTTGTGTTAACCGTTTCTCTTAATAAAGCAGTTTTCGTTTATAAATAATCAAGCGTCGGTATGTGTAAACTCACTACGAATTATTCCACAACATAGTCCACAAATCCTATCCTGACTGGAGATGCAATAGACTAAAAGAGAGATAAGAATAGTTAACTAGTTATATACCGAAAAATAAAGTAGATATTAATTTAGGTTAAAAACAAACTAGTAATACCAGTGGATCTTTAACCAACAGCTAATAAAATATTAGCATCTGATTATGTTGTTCTTGTGCCAAATTGTGGTTAAAATCTTGCGCACTGTGGAAGAACTTAACAGAAAACATACTATAAACTATGCGAGCATGATTCTAAGGTCAAATATTTTTCTGGGAAGTCCCTAGGAAGAGGCTGTTGTTTATACAGTCCCCACATTATTACCTGGTGCCCTAAAGAGACCTTGTGAAGAAAATGTGCTGGAGGAAGCGTCTCTAAAGAAAATGTCAGAGAAAACAAAAATCTTACCAGGTTTGTTTTTTGTCTAATAATGACTATAGAGACACAGAAATTGCATTTAGATTTTTTAGATGTAAATCCCTGCTAATGAAACTGATCCACCAAATATTTAATTGGTTTTGTATTGTACTTTTACATTCAGTTACTATAACGCGAAAAAGTTAAACAATTTCACATATTTAGTATTTATTTTAAAAGTTTGTGCTTATAATTCAATATCTGTAGAGGCAAATAGCCAGTTGCCTTGTTCTGTAAATCGATACATACCATATAATTTCAATAGCGGGGTCAGATTAAAGCTACATTAAAATAATCTAAATTCAACTCTTTGATTTTATGATTTTGTCCGATAAAATTAAAATGCTATGTACTTAGTTACACCTTTTACATAATATTATTGTGTTCCTTCTTTTTAGATATTACAATTGTACATGAATGTGTCAATCAATTGCGCAAGTACCGAACAATCTTTCTTGGATATTTACTGAAGTAAGCCAACAAAATCGTTTGTAAACATAAAGAGACTTTATTCTATTACAAATGTATTTTTTGCATCAGCTTTTTTATGCATATTGTATGACATATAGTTAAATTAAAAATATATTATGTATAATATCCAACAACTATTGTGTTTTATTTTTTCTATCTTCCCAATTTTCAAGATCATAATATTATCATTGGCTGAACTGTTTAGACAATGATTCTGGACCCTATGATTTAACGTTTACGTTAAAATTAAAAATAACGTTCAACCTGAAGAATTTTTTAATTAGTAACGAAACGTCGTTGTCATTTTATTTAATTTATTTGACGAAAATAAAAAAGGTTGTTGTCTTTATTTAAAAAAAGTTTTGTAAAAGAATTTTTTATAAGAACCGAACACCCCAAGAAAAATAAACTGAAAAACATAAATTTAGTTTTAAGGTCTATATATTTACAAATTACTCTAAACTTACTGTAACAGATACCTAGTCTTTGACTGATTCTTAAAAATTTAGCACCTTTACTTAAATTAAATGCAATTTCAACTGTTTCTGGCTGGACAATTAATGCACTTTTCGTTTTAAATATATATATATATATTGTAAACCAATTTTAATACGTTTCTCAATAAGCAATTCACCGTTTCGAGTGTGCTGTGTAATGTATTCACAGTAATAAACAGGTTTGTGTCATCAGCATATAAGTTACAACCTTAGTGTCCTTATTCGATTTGTTTACATCTATAAGATCATTTAAGTATACAAGAAAAGAATTGGCCCAATCACACTTCATTTTGCACTACCGATTTTTTTTATACTACCTGATTAAGATGATTTCTAATTACCACTTGTTGTTAAACATGCCAATGGACTCAGTTGCAATCCTCGAGACAACGTTAAAAAGAAACTGAGATCGAATGCAATATATCGATACATTTCTTGTATCTATAATAATGAAAGAAAGAATATATCGATACATTTAATGCATCTCTATTAGTGACAGAAAGTTAACATTTCTAGCATCCGCGTCAAATTAAATGTATCCGTTCGAGTAACAATGTTACACACGGGATACAATTTCAATAATAATACAATAAGTTCAATGACCCAGTTTTTATTAATAATAAAGTTCCATGACCCTGTTTTGAACTCGCAACTTTACTATTACCAGAGTAAACGTTTACACAATTGGATAACAGGTATGCCATGGTTGGTTTTTTAAAATGGTCTTTAAATGCAGACACCCGGAACGTACATGGTGAGGACGGTAAAAAATCAATATTCGAATGTCAAATGTGTCAACTTCTGTCATTTAAAAACAATTCTGCCAGATTCAGTTCATGTGAATAGTAGTAAAATAAAAATAAGTATAAATTAGTAGTTTTTAGCTCTCCACATCATATATGTAATATATGTATATATGGAGACTATTAGTTTAATGAAAAATTTTTTTTTTTTAATTTCACCGGAAATACTTGTTTTTGGTCATTTTATACATAAATAAGTAGTTTTAAAAAAATGTCTGTCTGTCTGTCTGTCTGTCTGTATGCACGAAAACGCAAAAACCGCTTAACAGATTTTAACCAAATTTGGTACAAAAATACTATAGGACATGGCAAGGAGCTGATTAGATTTTGGGAAACAATGAGCGTAGGCAAGGGGTTTAAAAGAGGGTTCAAAAATTAAAAAAATTCATAGCTCTTAAACTTATCCGAAATACGGCATAATTTTTTACGCATTTAATTGAATATAACCTAAAATATTGAACATAAAATATTAGACCACATTGGCGTGCGAGAACAGTGTAAAATGGGGTAAAAAATATTTAAAAAAAACGTACTTCTTAAACATAGCAGAAATATTAACTAATTATTTATAGCTTTAATAGAATATAACCTATAAAATGTGTCATAAATAACTTACTTGCATAGGCGTTCGTAAATAGTGGAAAAGGAGTAAAAACATAAAAAATATATATTTCCTAAACTTATTCGAAATATGAAATAATTTTTCATAGTTGTGATAGAATATAACCTAAAAAATGTTACATAAAAGAATTGGTTCACACAGGCGTTCGAAAATAGTCTAAAAAAAGGGTCAAAAACGAAAAAAAAATGTTTCTTTGATATAAGATAACCTAAAAAATGCAGCATACAATTTTTATTTACATAGGCGTTCCTAAATAGTAGAAAAAAGGGTAAAATAAAAAACCACTTTTGGTACAAAAATACTACAGGATATTTATAGGTGGTGATTAACATTGAGCGTAGCAAGGGGTTTAAAAGAGGGTTCAAAAATTTAAAAAATAATAGTTCTTAAACTGATCAGAAATATTAAATAATTTTTCACAGTTCTGATAGTACATAACCTAAAAAATGTTACGTAAATGAATTGGTTCACACAGGCGTTCGAAAATAGTCTAAAAAAAGGGTCAAAAACGAAAAAAAAATGTTTCCCAAATATACCAGAAAAATTGGCTAATTATATAATAGCTTTGATATAAGATAACCCAAAAATGCAGCATAAAATTTTTATTTACATAGGCGTTCGTAAATGGTAGAAAAAGGGGTAAAAGAAAAAAAAATTAAATGTAAAAAATTTTATATTTAACTAGTTGAATTGGTGTTAAAAATACACGACAAAAATTAATGTACCATAGGAGTCCGTGAATATTCTATAAAAGGGTCAGAAAAAATTTGTATCCGTGATAACTGAAAAACCACTTAACGGATTTTAACCACATACTGCAGGATATTTATAGGTGGTGATTAACATTGAGCGTATGCAAGGGGTTTAAAAGAGGGTTCAAAAATTTAAAAAATCATAGTTCTTAAACTAATCCGAAATATTGAATAATTTTTTGTGCGTTTAATTAAACATAACCTAAAATATTTAACCTAAACAATTAGACTACATTGACATTCGAAAAAAGTATAAAAGGTTAGAAAAAACGAATTTCTTAAACATAGCAGAAATATTAACTAATTATTTATAACTTTGATAGAATATAACCTAAAAAATGTGTTATAAGTAAATTGTTTTCATAGGCGTCCGTAAATAGTGTAAAAGGGGTCAACATAAAAACATATATACTTCCTAAACTTCTTCGGAATACGGAATAATTTTTCGTAGTTGTCATAGAATATAACCTAAAAAATGTTACATCAATGAACGGTTCACACAGGCGAAAAAGGGTCTAAAACGAAAAAAAAAAATGTTTTTCCAAATATAATAATAACAGAAAAATTGGCTAATTATATAATATAGCTTTGATATAAGATAACCTACAACATGCAGCATAACAATTTTGTTTACATAGGCGTTCGTAAATAGTAGAAAAGGGGGCCAAATAAATTTTATAATAAAACTAAAAAAAATCAACTATTTTGCGCACAGAAACTTGGCCTAGAAGATCTCAAATATAACATATAAATAGTGCCTCCAAAGAGAAGAAAAAGGAACTAAACCTGAGACTCAAAAAAAATAGCTGATGTCTAAAACAAAAAAATATATATATAAATTTTAGATAAATGACAAAAAGGTAATAAAATTATTACTTTTACAGTTAAATATGGAGAGGTATTCGTGCCTCGTTGGCAACAGTTTATTTTAGATAAAATAATGTTTTAATATTTGTTATATTATTGTGGGAGATGAGTAAATTATATTTGTTGAAAAATCAAGTATCTAATAATGTTCCATGTGTAAATCTATTGTGTAATGTATGGATTTATTGAGGAAAATATGCTGCTTCAAATAAAGTGTGGCTTCACCGAATTTCTCATCTTTTCTTGATTGTTGCAAGATTTTGAATGAATTGAATGGGATGACATATAAATAATATGGATTTTGTTTTCAAGAACCAAATTATTTTAGCAAAAATAAAATAAACTTGGGGAAATGAAGTTTGTGTTTAATTAGGCATAGGGGTGTGTGTCGGGTCTAAATAGATTTCAGTTTAATTAAGCTATTGCGCGAATAATAAGTACCAGGTGTAGGATAGAGATAATTTCAAAGACATTCTGGCAGCAGAGCATTATAAGTTAGTATGTTGTTTAAGCGAGTAGATTCCATAACAATAACACACAAATCTGTTTTCTTTTCTAATGACTTTACTTTAATGAAAAAAGTGACGATTTGGGAACTATTTTAAAAATGTTTCCCTTCAATGAAACCTCAACAAAAGTAAACGTTTCCCTGTTCTGACTATTTAAACGTATGTTAAAGCACATGGCATACTTTACACTTGTTTTGATTGTCCGAAATCCGTTCCGAACTTTATCCTGTTTTCGTTCAAGATTAGTGTGTATAAGAGAAGTGCGTTTTATTATAGTTAATATGAACAAATCCACCTTAAAGTAGTCCCCCGGATACCGTACAATTCCAATTTCGTATAGAGAATCTGAGGATTTACTGTGTCGTAGGTCTGAGATAAATCTAAGAACAGACTTAAAGATATATTATGACAATCTTCCATTGATGTAACAATTTGTTTTGTAAATTCAAATACCGCCGTTTGAGTCGATTTACCTTAATATAACCATGTTGGGAAACCCCGATTATGTCATTATTTATGAAAAAATTATTCGTTTGCTTATTAAACGTTCGAATATTTTTGAAAATGATGACAGAAGACTTATTGGGCGATAGTTTTCGATATTTGATTCATTGATTTTCCGTCTTGAATACTGGTATACCTGCGCGACTTTAAGTTGCTGTGGAAAAATGCCATGTCTGAACGAGTTGTTAACTATATGTATTATACTAATGGTTTACATATTTCGTGTATTATAGATTTTATTAGTTTGGTAGTTATGTGCATATCTGAATATTAGATTAATTTTTCCTTCTCCCATCAACTATGAAATTATTATATTTTTAAATTGAATTTTTTTAATTACAGTTCAACGGCCAGTGATTTAATTTCACGCAGAGGAGTCTTTTCAAGACGATGTTATGGCTCCGTTGAACAGGTAAATTATATTTTATTATAAAACATTCCCTGATGGAAGAGGGGAATTAATAAAATATTCATATAAAACACCTACTATTCATAGAACATATGCGAGCAATTTGATCAATAAATCACAACCATTACATAGTGCTAAACAAAGACAGTTTATACCGAATTATGATATTTTTTCAATACAAACAATATGTTCTAGTTACAAAATCCGGAGAATACGCTAGAAACTTCAAGGCGATTTCGGATAGAGAATGGGGAGTCTCAGGGTGAAAAGGACGAGGTAAGTGCTACTTATATGTTTTTAAATGAAGCCATGAGATTTCATAAGCATTTTTTAATAATAAAAAAATAAAAACGGTGAAGAATTTTAGGTCTATCATTAACCTCATTTATGTAAAACTACAGGTATTAATTCATATTATACAGGGTGAACTATCACTCAGAACAAAAATTTTAACCACATGCTCAGGAAAGCATGAAAACCCATAAAAAATTTGTTTCGGAATTTTTATTCGATGTTTACAAAATGGGGCAAGTCCACGTTTTTCCCTGGTAAATCGGCGCCTATGACAAATATTTTTCACGATGGCTTCCAACCTACGAACAGCTATACGCGGCGTTGCCAATTGTAGAGAGGTGAAAATTAACATTTTTGAAATAATTATTATAATACCTGATAAATAAATCCATCTTTACTACTGCAGAATTGTACACTACTTCTTCGTTTTTGCAAACAACAAACTCCTAAAACGATATTTTCGTATAATTATTGAATACACTAAAAACACAACAGATTTCCGAGAAGTAGATACACTAAATCCACACTTTTTTAATATTCGCTGATGCCGATTTATTTTAAATTTAACGAAAAATTAAACTATGATAGCCAGTTGTAGCGGCGCTGTCTTATAATACTTGATCAATAACAATCAATCTGGAATACTCCAAATTTCTTCGTTTTTGCAAACTTCTAGATCGATATTTTCGCATTTTGAACACACAAATACTAACTAAACATTGCCGGTAGCACACTAAACCCCAGATAAGGAAAACTAGTACTTAGTTATCTGGGACTAAAATGTAAAATGCCTGTTTAATTTTAATTTATTTAAATCCGGGACACCTGCATGATCTATTGTGCAGAGTGCAGACAACTTCGACGTCATCTGTCAACCAACAGCCTAACGTGTTGCCAAGTTTGTAACACACATATTAAGCTTTTTATTTTGAGTAAAAAAATAAGTTATTCAAACTCAATTTGTATTGTGTATCGAGCCATATTATGCTACTTTTATTCCTTGACCTCCGCATGTGCTTTGCATGTGTATACCACGTTCGCAAGAAATTCCTCACAAATTTCTCAGATCAGATTGGCTGATGTGGCATCTCACCTACCACTCGCCCTCACTTGAAATTTTTTTTAAAAGGAACGTAAAATTACGCATTACATACTTTACATCTTAGGCAGAATAAAGTACACATATCATAAAACGGGTTGCCTACGTACCTACACTAAACAAAAATTTTGTCGGAAATATTATAAATATGAATATATTATGAAATAACGTAGATATTAATGATGTGATGAATGGTGAATCACCAGATTTGGAAGCCAAGAGCTAACTAAGAATATTTAGCGCCTATTGACTATGGCTTTTTTTGGCCAAATCTGGCAAGCTTGCATTCACGAATAATTATTATGCAAGTTCTGTCATTATCGATCGAGTTTGTTATTGAAATTTGAACAATCGATATCGTAAATTTTCATCCGATAAAATGGTAATATTTTTAATATAAATACAACAATAACTAGAAACTACACTAATGTTAATAAATACCGATGTGTGATCCGATACATTGGCGCTATCGTTGGCAAAGCCCAGCGGTATATCCAATCAAATATTTTGATAGATCTGCTAAACGAAATCATCGGCAATATACTCTTTAAATTTTAACGTAATATATTGTTATAATGAAGCGTAAATTGTCGATGTGACTATGGATATTTTTTATTCCGATATATCGATATTTTGATAATATCGATATGGCGATGTTTTCTTTTGTCATTTGTCATCGCGTTTTTGACGTTGAATTATTATATTACTTTATTGATTTGTGAATGTTTGAAAATTGAATTGAATTATTGAAAAACGCGGAATTAACAGACATGGTAATAATATTATACCTATGGGAAATGCAAAGAAAGAGCAAATCGGGCGGCAGTGGAATACCGGAGACGTTTTTTTTAAATAGGAAAGACATGCCTAATCTAATCCTCGCACATTTGTAAATGTTGTAAGTACAACGTTTGTGAGATAGTGGTACATTGCAAGCTCAAAAGAGTGGACAAGGAGGACAAAGTAATTTAGAACATGTAGTGGCTGTACTAAATTTAATAGAGGAGGAACCCTCCATAAGTACTACGGAGATTGCAAAAAGATTGGGAATATCTCAGAACAAGGAGGATTCTGAAGGAGAACGGGTTTCAACCATATCACATACAAAAGGTACAGGCACTAGAAGTAGCTCAGTGATTAAGCGCATAAACAAGTGTGGTGAAGTTAACGGTGGCCTCTTTGAACATTTGCTGTTGTAGTGCTTTGAAGTGCTAGTGTTATTTGCATGTGTGTGTTTTTTGTTGCCCTTTGGGGTTTTCCTAACGGATGGGATCCATCTTGTGATCGTCGGGCTGAGTACCTGACATTAAACAAGAATAGTGGACGAGGTAAATCAAGCGGTCCCCAGGAAGTTCAATCATCAAATCATGGCGGCATGGCATGGCATGTTAGACCTATCCGAAAGGTAGGAGCTTACATAATATTTGATATTTCGCATGATTGAAGTCACATAATCATCTACATTTCCTAAATAACTTTTTTACTTTAAATGCTCGGTAAATCGATACACTTGGCAACATGGCGTTGTATCATAACCTTTAAGCGAATGTCTAATTTAAACTTCAGTTCATAGGCGTCGTAAAAAGGGAGTTTAACATGATTTACAAAAAAATTATTTTCAGCCTTAATAAAAATGTTGAAAATTTTTTGAAAGGCGATTCTGTTAAATCTTATTTTTCTCTACCTCTAGTTGAAATTTTTGTACTGAGTCATAGTTCACCCTGTATAAATATTATATATTTCCATTATTAGCGAAGATTGATAGAGCCTTGCTGTTTTCGCAAAGGTTGCTGCATTTTGTAGATACCAAGGTGCAAATCGCAAAATTGACATAGTCTTAAAAGATTCGCATTTTTTGAGTAGAAACCATTAGCTCACTCAGCATTCTTGATTTTTGAAGTTTTTAATCAAATATTGTCTTCTATAGTTCAATGGATTAAGGGTTGTCATGGAAATTTTAAAAATTTTAAATATGTATTTATATTACTCATTTCATTCATTTAATATAAGTACTTTAAATTAAAAAATCTAACATTTCTGCGCCCTTAAGTAATTGTATTCTAAAATATCAACGGAGCGTAAATATAGCGGAGGGTTGTTTTAGTACCGTGTTTTCTTTATATTCTATAATTGTCTTCCTGTATACATTTTCAAAATTTTGTTAATCTTTCGAGATATCACTCTTGGAATTGAAATCTTCTATTATTTGAAAATTACTCCTTCAAAGGCTTAATTTTAAGTTCGCCAAAAAGTCCTGCCTCCCACCTATCATTTTTATTTCCTTGAGACTTTTTCCGTTAATTTTTTGAGCTTTAATATCTTCTTCTGTCTCTTTTTTACTATTGAGATATTTTATTTCAAGAAATTCTGTGGTTATAAAGGATTTCACTAGACTGTGAAGTTGCGCCTCCCATTTTCATATTTGATATGTAGATTTATGAAATATGTATGTCCTGTAAACTGTGCAATATTGCCATGTTCCCAGATTTCTATAAGATAGTACTGGAGGATTTTATTATTTTTCTAGTAGGTATAGCAATAATAATAATAATTTGAGTTGAATATTTTCAATGTTCGAAAAGTGAGGTGTTTCTATTTGGATTTAAAGCGTAGAGCTTTAATATGTTGAGGTCATAGAGCTAAATCTTTACTTGTATTATTATTCCATGCCCTATAGTAATTGTTTTTTAAATAATTAAGAAATTCGAAAATTAATTTTTCTATCAAACCATCTTAAATTCAATTATATTTCTTCGCCGTTGAGGTCAAGTTCGCTGGATAGAGCTCCGTCCATAAGACGTATAATAGAACCTTAATCATCAAACAACGCTTATGTGTATTTCCATCTTCTCGGTTTTCAATTTTGATTAGTATTTCATTTCCAAAAAGGTGTGAGTTACTTTATGAATCTCTGTTTCTTGGTTTTTTAAATTTGGATGTTCTGTAATCTGCACATTGGTTGTTCGTTGTATATGTTACCAACCAACACCAAGTTTCCGGGATCAAACCGGATCTTCGGGAGTTATTTTTCAATAGGTCTGTTACATTTGATGCAGAAACTGTTGTAGAGATTATTAAACTTGACGATTGTAGCATTCGCTACAGATATAGTGCAATTTCCTTATTTATTTGACCTGATTTATCTGTTAATGGTATGATTACACTAAGTTCGTATTCGTCAAAAGATCACAATGTTAATTTCACAATAATTTTCTACTCATAATCTATGTTTACCGTTTTCTTTAACACCCAAGTATTACATATCTGTAATAGAGAAACATTATTTAATATTTTAGAAATTATTAAAATAAATTATACAGTGCGCTCATTTTAAAACTTGCCAACCCGAATCTAAAATAGACACGATTTTTAACAAAAACACGTGGATTTTGTTTTTGAGATAAAATTTAAAACCTCTGTTCCTGCCCACACATTGATATTCTCGGTATACTGTGTATGGTTCTCCCGAAACACATGATGTGGATTTTCAATATCCCAATGCCTGCAATTGTGCTTGTTGAAAATACAGTCAGAAAAAATGTCGATTCATCGCTAAATCTAATATGTCGTTTTTCTAGTCATCTCTTCACTGAACTGTATCCTTCTCTCATAATCGTCCTCACTGGGTTGCTGATGAATTTATTGCTTGTACGGATATAACTTTTTTTTCAGCACCTTATGTACAGAACCAGCAGAAACGACAGTTAACTTCACTACCTTTGGAACTGAAGTGTTAGGATTCATAGCGAAAATATCAACAACTTCGATATGTGTAGCCACGTTCAGAATCCTTGGTTGGTGAGTTGTTATATTACACGCCAGTCGCTTCAAATTTTCTTGCTAGATTAAGTAAATACTGTTGGTTTGTATTTTCACCATGGTGTTGGAAACTGCTGCTGTCCTCCGAAGATAACGATTTTCTCTCAGAAACGGATCGAATCTTTATCTCAGAAACGGATCAAACAATTTCATTTATTCTTGTTAGATATGGATAAAATATTTAAGCTGCTTAAA
This sequence comes from Apoderus coryli, assembly GCA_911728435.2. Classification (NCBI taxonomy): domain Eukaryota; kingdom Metazoa; phylum Arthropoda; class Insecta; order Coleoptera; family Attelabidae; genus Apoderus; species Apoderus coryli. The sequence continues at coordinate 13,162,301 of OU452212.1, read as the reverse complement.
ATTATTTGCACAGGATAGGGGATGACGTTTGATATTATCAAATTAGCTTGGCTGATGGTGAAGGGGTGGAGCACACAATTCCACCAACAATTGTTTTGAAGTTCCCCCTCACAACCCAAATGGACGTGTTTTTGCCAAATATTGTGTCCACTTCAGGATGACGAGTTATTCTGGGTGGCAAGTTTTAAAAAGGAAGCACTGTATAGTAAATATCATAGGTACGGTCGTAAAAGCTTGTGAATGCGTTAAAACTAACTATACCTATATTCAAAATAGAACTGCCAATATATATCACATTTTAGTTCAGCCACCCTGACCTTATTATCCGCAGTGCACAATTTCAGCATTATTAAACTATGAAAAGGTCACTACATTATTTAATGATATTATTATTATTATAGAATACATTAATCGATACATATGAATTTCATATCTAAATGATAATTAATAAAAATAATTAATTTATTTTTTATTGCTTGCTTCAATGAAAGAATATTGAAATTTGTCAGTGGCTTTCAAGTAATAGAAAGTAGGATAAAAACGAAAAGAAAAAACTTATATTTTGAAGAAATCGTGATACTTGAAAGCCACTCATTTAGATATTCTTTCACTGAAGCAGTGACTTTTCTTAATCTTTCAAGATACTTTTTAATGATCAAAGTGTAAATATTTTATTTTAACTTTAATTAGTGACAAATTACCCAAATCACGAGCTAAAATTCTATCACATGTATTCAAAATAACCACTTCCATGAAATAAGCATGAATAGTCTACGATTAAACAAGCGGGATAACATATTTCATAAAGAAATGGTTAATTTTGTATTCTTCAATTTTGTTCCTTACCGTTCTTTCGTTGGATGAACTCTTTAAGGTATTATTCAGGCTTGTTTAACAAAACAAGACTTTTATATTCGAGAGTTTTTCTGTCAGCCACTATACTTCCACCAGACTGCCAGTAGAGTAGCTACTTAGTTCTGGCGTACTTGGATGGCATGTTTACGATCGTGCGAAGAACATCTAGATGGCATGGTTACCATTCCGTGAAGCAGTGGATAGTTATAGTTACCATTGCGCCAAGAAGTGGATGGTTATGGTTACCATCGCGCGAAGACGTTAAAGTATACAAGGTGTCATATAATATGGTGTTATATACAGGGCGTTCCATATAGAACCGAAGAGGTAGATGGTTATGGTTACCATTGCGCTCCTCATATTTTTTCCTGGAAACTACTGTGTGATCTGTAAAGAGACCGAACTTCAAGTTCTGTCATTTTATTTAATTGTTAATTTAATTTATTTATTTTGTTTCTATGTTATGTGCGCCTAGAAAGTAGATATAGGCTGATATAAAATAGATATATTACACTAATCTGCGTATAAGGGTGGCTTGTGTTTGTAAAGAGGAAATGTTTGTGATTTGAATTTCGGTGCCACGCACTGTTACGAAGTCTAAAGGTTTATTTATATTTCTCTAACAATATTATTCTGCCAGTTTGTATACCATTAATAGGCTGAAAACTATTAGCAGAGTGCTTATTTGCAGTAAAGTTAAGTTACTGATGTTGACTGTTTAGAATCTTTATTGACAACTTATTATCATACAACATATTAAATATAATGTCACATAACACAATATACAGTGTGTATTCTAACACCCCCACTTTATGTGATATTACTACACAGTCCTAATTGCTTCACAAATCTTGATAAAACCCCAACTGCATATGAAATGTCTGATCTAGTACACTGTGCAGCATACATTATGCTCCCCATAGCTTCCTCAGAAGTTTTAGGTTCTAGCATATTTAAGGATGCTTCACAGACCAAATTCTCATTAAAAATATTTCTTTCGGCTTAGAAATTCGAGTGGTCCTGCGGTGTTCACTTTCTTGTAACTCTTCATTTGATTCTGTCTCTTCTACACTGTTGTCAATTTTGATATCATGTTCTGGTCTGCATTCTTCGATTTCTATTTCTTCTGCCTCAGGATATTGTTGCTGTTGTTCTCTCCCCTCTTCAACAGTATTTTCGATAACTTCTAAATAGTGGTGAACTTCCTCTGGGAACAATTGAGCAATATTTGGCTGCGAAGAAATACCAGGATCGTCTTTTGTTTGAAATACATACTCATCTTCATAAAACGTCGCGTCTCTGGAAATTTTCACTTTCTTTGTTTTTGGATGGATAAATCTGAAGCCTTTCGAACATTCGCTGTACCCAACGAAAATATATTCTTCTGCTTTTCTATCAAATTTCTTGCGATTTTCTTTAGGTATGTATCAGTGCTTTACAACCAAACACATGAAAGTATGAGACGGTTGGTTTCTTATTTGACCAGATTTCTTCAGGTGTAGAATTTTTCAGTGCCTTTGTAGGGGCTCTGTTTTTCAAGTAGACGGCCGTATTTATCGCTTCTGCCCAAAACTCAGTAGGTAGTGATGACTCAATTAACATGGTTCGCGCATATTCGACTAACGTTCTGTTGAGTCTTTCAGCTACCCCGTTCTGCTGAGGTGAATATGGTACAGTTTTCTGATGCTGTATTCCGTATATTTTCAGGATACTCGAAAATCTATTGTTCGCATATTCAGTGCCATTGTCTGTTCTGATGCACTTGATACGATGACCAGTTTGATTTTCTACAAAATGTCTGTATTCTAAAAATTTATCTGCGAATTCATCTTTTGATTTAAGCATATAAACAAATGTCATTCTTGAAAAATCATCAGTGAAAGTCAAAAAATATTTTTCCCTACCTAGTGAATTTGTTTGCATTGGACCACACAAATCGGAGTGAACCAATTCAAGTAAACAACTGAAACGATTATTTTCACTGCTTCTGAATGGTGATCTGCTTAATTTTCCTTGAACACATATTTTACATCGATTGTTTTCCGCATTTAAATCAGTAAATTGAAGACCCGTTACTAGATTTTGTAATATTTTCATGCTTGGTGGATTTAAATGTCTAAGACGACGATGCCATAAGTTGTAGTTCTTATTATTCGCGGAATTTGCTTGAAGTATAGACTGATTGAGCTGATACATTCCATTTAATTCAGTGCCTGTTGCTAAATATCTTCTTGCTTCAAGTAAATATTTTTCTCAGATATTCGACAACCATTTTTCTTGTCAAAAATTACAGTTTTTCCTGTGCTTACAATTTTGCTCACTGACAGTAAATTTAGCTTTATTTCAGGAGCTAGTATAACATCTTTAATTGTAGCAATCCGCGTGTTCGGTAAACTAATTTCTACTTCGCCTTGACCAATACATTTCAAATTTTCCCATTTGCGACAGCCAATTCTCTGTCACTAATGTATGGAAAATTTTGAATAAAATTTTTACTATGAGTAAAATGAGCTGTGGCACCAGAATCAATGTACCATTGGTCTTTCTTTGACTGGAAGTCTTCACACGCCATAGCAAAGTTTGCTTCAGGCTTTCTTTTTGGTTTTGGACAAACATTCGCTTTATGATTATATTCATTACAATTGTAACAGCGTGGACCCTTAAATTTGCTATGAGTTTTCTTACCATATCAATATTTTCCTGAAAATGTCGCTTCTTCTGAATTTGTTTTCTGATTATTACTTAAATTTTAAATATTTTCTTGAAGTAATAAATTTTTAACAAATTCTGTCGTTGTGGTCTGTTTAGAGCCTTGTATACCCATTGTTATGTTTGATTTAGTTTGAAAAACACGTATTGCTTTCCAATGTTTTGTTTAATTTACTTTGGCGCTATTGCTAACACCAAAGTTATGTTTTAGTTTAATTTAGTTTGTTTCTATTATATTTAGTTATTTAATTTAATTTGGTACTATACTTTAAAGATCATTCAAACACTGTAATTTTTAATTACTAATTCTTTATTAATATTGTTTCACAAGGTTTCTGTTTGAAGAATAAAAATGACCTGAACGGTCTGACTGGTTTGAACTAACTGAACTTACTGACTTGACTGAACTGACTCAACTGAACTGTCTTACAAGATTATGCCTTTTTATATCTTATATCTACAGAGTCATTAAAAATGGTTAAACATTTATTAGGGGTTAGTTTTTATATTGATAGAAAGAAAGGTGTGAAACCTATTAGAGGGTTTTATGGTAACATAATATTTTATGTTATCTTACAATAAAGTTTACAATATTATGACCATGCTAAAAGAAAAATATACCTTATCAAACATAAATGTGGTTTCACACCGTAAAATTAAGGGATCCCAAAAAGTAATAAAATTAGGTAAAACAGCTTATCAATTGTTAAATATGGTTTACATCATAAAATAAGGAACTCTAATATTATTTATAATAGGGAACAACTGAATATAAAACATGTGGAAGTATAATAAATGATATACAGGGTGTCCTGTGGGAAGGATCATAACACCATGATTAAACCGCCTAAAATAATCCCACCAACAACATGATCTTTAAAGGGTTCGCCTATATTTTCTAGCTGTTCGGCAATTTTTATTATTCCACTTACATAAGCTTGCATAGATGAACACGTTTCAAATTTTGTTCTAAATAAACTTGAATATAACCTTACGATTCCAGAATCCTCATACGCTCTTTGTAAATTTAACCAAGCTTCGTCTGAAGTTTTTGCTTTTCTCGTTTCTGACGCAGCATTCGGTTTAAGAGAAAGATTAATTTTTGCAAGAGCACAACACCAGAGTCCAGCATCAATAAGAAAATTTTTCATCCAAAATTTCCATTCAGTATAATTAGTATTTCGTTCTAAATGTTTAAGTTCAGATAAACCGCCAACTGATGTACTAATTATAGTGGACTTATTTGTGTTCCTAACTTCACGTTGTCTTCTTAAATCCTCAATTTGTTGTTGTAATTCTTCAGTAGTCGTCATTTTTCAGAAAAAAAATTTGTCACTTTTTGATCGGAACTGTCAAATTTATTTTTAAATTAATTTTTAAAGTTTTTTTTCTTCAAATTTTGCTATATTCACACTTTTTACTTTTTAAACTAAATGTTCAACATTTTAAAATAACTTAGTAGGCCCATAACCTATTAGCAGAGTGCTTATTTGCAGTAAAGTTAAGTTACTGATGTTGACTGTTTAGAATCTTTATTGACAACTTATTATCATACAACATATTAAATATAATGTCACATAACACAATATACAGTGTGTATTACAATATACAGTGTGTATTCTAACAAAAACATAGTTTTATTTGTAAAAGCAACAACAAAGATAATTGCGGATTGGAATTTTTTACTTTTCCAAAGAACAAATGTGTTGTTGTTTAGTTTATCGAATTTTTTATCTCGATTTTTAGTTATTAAAACGTAGTACATGGGCAAGTAAAACTAGCATTAGTCGTATATCTGAGAGTACTGCCAACTAATTAATAAATAATAAAAGTGTACTTGGAACTTACATAAATTTTTAAATACTATCCGTACTAGCCCTGCAAACGCCTATAAGATATGCATAAATATATTATAGATCTTTGTTTACAGTATTTTTTGTAAAATAAGTGTATTTTAAATACGGCATTTCAAATAAGCCTGCGCGGATTATGAAGACTAATCTTTGGCTTCAAAAACATAAAAGTCCCGACGTGAGGTTGGACAACTGCCTCGGTACGGTATAAACTGTGCCCTATTAAATCTTTGTGTTTGACAGACAAATTCTCTTCTTTGTTAAACAAACCCGAATAACTTTAGGCGTCCAGCTAAGGAATCTAGGCGCATCTATTATGTGGCAAAATAGGGTTAATGGCTTCTTGTACATCAGTTATATAGTGAGGCAAACGAATCTGTAACAACGAAAGGAATTCGAACAAAAAAATCCGATATTGTCAAATTTAATTACAAAAAAGCACTAGTTCTAGGCAAGAAGTATTATTAATTTCAAAATCGATTTTTTACGATTACAAATAATAATAATGAAAAATGCTCAGCATTTTTAGGTGGTTGTTAGTTTTCTTTTTATTTAAAAACTAAAAATTTTACCACTCAATATTAAAATACGGAAAAGAAATTGTGTATTTTGTAAAATCGGCAATACCCGCGAAATGGTTCTTTAGACGCCGCCTGCATAATCCCAATTGGTGCGTAGACCCTCGTGCGTTTTGTCGCCCCTCTTGGAATATCGAGTAATATTGAATCATCCAAATTCACTCGCAGAAAAACTCTCAACGGCCAAACAAGCAAAGTGCTAGCGAATGTTTATAGGTAGGTAATAATAATATACTATAATTGCATTCATATAAAATCAAAAAAAAAAAAATAACCAAAAAACACAAAAATATGAGCAGCTATTGTCAAAGTCGCCTTGTTTCACGACATTCTTTTACTTACCTACCTGTTTTATGTGTTGTTGTTTTTTTTTTTCTTGTTTTTAGGTTTGCGATGGAGAAGCGGCAAACAATTCCCTTAAAAAATCACTTTTCGGACCCCTTTCGTATCTCGGAAACTCTAACAGATAATGGAAATATATAAACGGCGTTTGATAGATGTTTATATGTGGAATCACCCTGATTTTTTTAGCCATTTAAATTGCATTTTTTTTTCCTTTCAAACTAAATAAAACACTTAGTTGTTTTATTTCTAGAAATATCAAAAATCGAGAGCGTTATACAAACATTTATTGTAATGAGGTTTTTCGAACACCCTGTAATTTTGGTATAGTGTTAAATTCTGTCAATTATCCCTTAAGATATTAATTTTTAAAATAATATAAATCTTTATAGGTTCAAAGAAATTCTTGTTGTTCTTATTATTTTCGATAAGTGTTAAGTTGATAGAAAATCTCATAGGGTAGAGGACTTCAAAAAACAGAAACTTCAAATTACTTTATATGCGACGTTTCGCAGCTTTTATTGCCGCTTCTTCAGGCACTACAAAATCAAACAAAAATGCACAAAGTTGCAAAATACAATCACCTTGAAACTAACTTCAAGGTGATTGATTTTGTTTGAAAATCTGATGTGGTTTTTTTGTATTTTGCAACTTTGTGCATTTTTGTTTGTTTTTGTAGTGCCTGAAGAAGCGGCAATAAAGACTGCGAAACGTCGCATATGAAGTGATTTGAAGTTTCTGTTTTTTGAGGTCCTCTACCCTATGAGATTTTTTATCAATTTATATTTGAGAAGGACACGAATAATAACAATAGTGTGAAGTAGTTTTAGATTTATTTTGGTTTAAATCAAGCCAGATTACCAATGTATTTAATTTATTACATAAGTTGTTTTCGAATTTTTTGTTTTTCAGAAGAACGTTTTAAATTCAAAATAAAATACTTCTTGGGTGTTATAGTTTAACAGCAGTAGGTGCTTTCACCAAACACGTGAAGAAGTTATCATTAATTTTAATTTTTTAGTAACACATAAATGTTTATTAATTATTACTAAACTTTTACAACGCATGCCGCTGCAAATTTTATGAATGAAATCAGCCATGTTTTAGCCCTTACCAACGCCGCGCTGTTACAGATCCATTTGCCACACTGTACTGAATCTTTATTCGCATGGCAAGTTACAAGTTAAACACTACTATATGTCGCATCAGACATTTATTATACAAACTTTAAACTATTATTAAAAGATCGAGATGGCAAATTTTATTATTCGCCTGCTTCGCAATGTCTTATTTGGCATTATAATTTTTAATAATCAATTTATCCAGAAAAATTATAGTAAATTGTGTGTGTACGTTTAAATTAAATTAAGCCCACTTTGTTTTCGCAGATGTTTGGATCACCCAGCACACCAGTGCTAGAAAATCCGGAATATCAAACGAGATGGTATTTCAAATATTTTCTTGGAAAATGTACGTATATTATTAGAAATTAATATAACATCCAACAAAGGTCAACTGCAAACTGTATACTGAGATTAAAAATTAATCAGGGGATTTATAATATATTTTATGTCAAAAACACTACTCGTTATAGCACTAACGAAATTTTGAAAAAAAATATTGAGGAGAAATAGCTTTTGACATTAGTCAGGTTGTATATAGATATAACTTTGTTATATAGGTATTTGGCAAAAATTCTTTACGGCATGAGAAAAAGTAATAGACACAATTTAAATAAAATATCGAATTTTTTATTTCTAAATTAGAAATCTAGATAGAGTTATTGATTGAAGCATTCCTTATCATAATCAATCAATTATGATACTATTAGTTTCTGAGATATTTTTAGTTCAATTTAAGTGAAATTTTGTTATATTCTCAGCAATAAAGCATTAGTCAAATACAACTTTTTAATTAAAACGCTTAGGAGTCACAGAAATCTTATATTATATATATATATATATACTCTAGAATGATAATCCCGTAGTCCAAAAATGTAACCAAAAGTGTAGAGCTGTCCATAATGCGCATGATCACCAGTAACTTATTTTTCAACAGGACCGGCTTTGATTAAATGTAATATTACTGTTATGTTATAGGTATATTTAAAATTAAATTTTACCATTTGGTAACATTCAAATAAAAAAATGGAATAAAGGAATTTAAGAAATAAAAAATTACATTAAATATCTAAATACTGTATTGTCTAACAGGTACAACCCAATAATAACAAATCTAAGCAGAAACGAGAAATAAGTAAAAATTCTAATACTGGAAAATATCTGAAGGACTTGAGCATTCTAATTATTTATTTTATTACGGGCGCATCTAGTGTTGGCAATAGGATATAATGGAGTTGTTACTTCTTGTCCGGCCATCGTAGTGAACTGTGTTTCACCCGGCATATTGCCTGTTCACGCTAGGTGTCGCCACAAACATCTCTCTCTCTATATAATATTTGTTTGTTTATACAACCACCTTAGGCGTCTTACCTCTCTACAGCGAGGGATGCAAGAAACAGTGACTTCACAAATATTTTCCGTGTCCATGTAAACCACTTCCATATCATCCGTACTACTCGCAATAGTATTTTGTGACAAAACATGGTTGGTAGAACTTTTATTCTCAGCAATTTCATGAAGGATTCTATAATTAAGTATATTCCAGTTTAACAACAGAATTCAAACGAACTTTGTATGCCTACACAACGTAGGAAATATATTCTTGACATACATATCATGCATTTTTGACAGACTGCTTTTAAGTAAACAGTGTCTTGATATCAAACGATTAAGAATTTAACTTCCACTATCATTTACATAATCTCTTCTTTTCAACAAAAGTTTGGGAACTGCATCGGGTACGAGGGTGATCGTCTTCTCTACAAATGATATCGTCTGCAGCGAAATGCTTCCTGCATATGACATTCCCATCACATACATTTTCTGTACTAGGATCCCAATGCCCGCATCCAAACATCATGTCTTTTTTTTGTCAAGCTAAAAATGAGTATCATGTCAATGGTATCATATTGACTCAAACTGAGACTGTTAGAAACCCGAAACAATAACTTACTGCAAATATTTAATACCAAGAATGAGACCTTCATTTTTACAGCACAACACTATACACCTCATTGTTTGTTAAATAAACGAACTAAAACCAAAATAACAAATATTAAAAACAATTTTAATCACAAATAGGTGTATCTATCAACAATTAAAATATACCACGAATAAAACCATAACTCAATATAACTCAATTATAAAACCTATCTGAATTGTTGTGAAGCCCAAATTACGAGAAATGTCATTTGCGAAAACAGACGCTGTTGTGAAATCTCCTAAACTTAATAAGATTTGGAAAAAAATGTTTCGTTCATATTGCTGAAAACTAAACAGTATGCAATTTTACCGATAACATTTAATTATTTGATTTTGTCAAGCAGTTTCGTATGACGCAACATATGGATTTATTTATAAAACAGATATGTCGCATAAATTCTGTAAGGCGAACGACAAAATAGTTTTAAATATGGCAGCTCTGTACTGAAAATAAGTTACTGAGGAGTATGCGTACTCCGTCAAAACTCTGCATACCCGTTACACTTTTTGGTATTCGGCTGGATTTAATTAGCATTCTAGAGTACATATATAATATAAGATTTCTATGTTAGGAGTACTATATTCAACTGGGATATGGCATAATATGCAAAACAGTACTTCCTTTAATAGTACTTCTAATAATGACAAGTTCCAAAATATAAAAGAGTATAAAATCTCGAATATTTCCCAGCCTCTCAAAAACACATGGAAAGAGTACCTAAATACATATAATTTTTATATTAAGGAATTGATGACATGCAAATTTCTGCAGATGGTCGATTTTATATTTTTAAAATTCGTTGGACGTCAGCTACTGGAACATATACAGGGTGTCCGGAAATGACGTGTACAACGGAATAGCACAAATTCCTTGGCAGAAAATATGACTTATCTATATACAAAATTGCGTGGTTTGGGCGCTAGAGGGCTTTAAAAGTGAATATTTCTTTTACGTTTTTTCAAATAAATCAAAAAATATTTGATAGATTTTATTCATGTTTCAGATACTCATTTGCACCAATAAAGTACAGTTCTTTATTGAAGAAACTCCAATTTCTAAAATTACAGGGTGTTTAAAAGCTTAGTCACAATAAATTGTCTGTCCATATTTTTTGGAATCCTCGTATAATTAATACCAGTTTTTTTTCGTGAATAGTTCATTATTTGATTTGGAAACTATTTACTCTCTTACAAAATGTTTGCTACAAGGCTGAATTTTAGCACTAAAGTGGTATCGTTGGTGTATTGCGGCTTTCGGTGATTAATGAATATATATTTCCCTGTAGAGAAGTGTTGAGTTATGATCTATAATCTATCTATTTCAAGTGGAAATCTTATAACATGATGGGTACTGTTTAGGAAGATATTTAAGCGCTAAATTACAAAGTTGGTAATTCTAACAAATACAGCAGAGGATGTTATTTCATTCATTAATTCTTTGTACATAACAAGACATTCTAGCAAACAACATAATAAAATAATAATAATAATGCCAACATTTTCATGATACTCGGCAGGGTCGGTTAAAATAATATTGATATATTCGTGCATAGTAAAATATTGATCACCCTATGGTAGGCTCATCAATATGTATAACACTGCAAAATTTCATGCATCTAATCATCTTAAATGCGACAAAATGGACATTATAAAAATACCTTTGGTTCACCCTGATGAAATGTACTACCTATGTCAAAATTTTTTTAGTGTTTAAGAATAGTTTTATTTTGTCTTGCGAAGTTATGATTTTTAATAGTGTTTCTGATAGCCAGTACAAAGTCTTGGGGTTTCATAACTTTTTACTAATGGTTCACCGATTGAATCCAACATTCTGCTTACTTTTAGTGATCTATTTGAAGCCTTAACGCTATTTTGCTTTGTATATAGCAGCGTGTTCCAGTCTACTGTCTTTTTTTGATAGCCCGATGGGCAACCATTGTCACAGTTGTGCCAATGACACACTACACTTATTAACCAATATAGTTAATTTATACACACACTTTATTAACACTGCCACACACGTGGTTTATTTTTGTGCACACCCACACTAACACGCTATTCTCCATGCGAATTATCAGTATCAGCAATGTTTCTCCAACAATAGAAGATGTAGTTATGCTGTTTAGAATAGATAAATTGTGTCAGTAAGGGATATACCTATAATCTAAGTGTATATTGCGGTAATGGAAAAACTGGAGAATAGCCTGTCTCCACTGCAGTAGTAACGTCTCTCATGAATAACTTACTTGATAAAGGTCGAACCGTGTATATAGACAATTATTACACCAGCGTTGGATTAGCTCATTGTCTTTCAAAACGGAAAACTCACTTGATCGGAACATTACGGGCAAACAGAAAATTAAACCCGAAGATGTCCTCACTAAAAATCTTTAAAAAAAAAGTTGTCGTCACTGAAAGTGACACCGGTGTTGTTGTGCTAAAATATAAGGATAAGAGACAGCTGTTAGACCTCAGCACAAAACACACGGCTGTTAGACAAAGGTGGTGAAGTTCAAAAACCTGAAATCATTGCTGAATTCCACATATGTAAAGCATTTTATTGACGTTTTGGACCAAATGAAAGCATATAGAACATCGTTGAGACGAGGACTAAAATGGTACCAAAAATTGGCAATAAGTCTGCTAGTGGGTACTTCAGTAGTAAATTACAAACAAAAAGTGACGAGGTTGGAAGTAATTTAGCGACTTCGCAAGCGACGCAAAGTATATTTGTGTCATGTGTGAAAAATATGATTCCTTATCTTGTTTTTTTGAAGTCCACAAAAAATGTTTTAGTGCTTGAAATACTACTGTTAACTTAGGACTACGTGTTCGTTTTTATTATTATATTATTATCTCACAATTTTCATTATTTGGCAAACAATTTTTTTTTAAGTAAACCAATTTTTTATTTGTAACTCTATAGGTATCTACTTATAAATTCCTGTCTACCAAAACAGAAACAAAATTCGCAGGCCAAGCAGCCACATAAGTTGTAGCTAAATAGTAGACTAGGTCCATGATACAAGAATGATATCATCACATCACATCATTGTCATGCATGTTATATTAGATCAATAAGTACTATTACGTCTTATTTTTGAATTTTCATATTATATTCCTAATTTTAATACGCAATTTCCCAGTAATTCAAACCCTTTGTTTTTCATTTTCAAAGACAATTCAAAGCCAATAATATTTACAAATTAAGCACGAATTATTGTTTATAAGTAATTTGATAATTATGTGAAAATCTACGATTTTCATAAATAATACAAATTCTAGAAGCTATCTGATTCAGCACTTTAAAATAGTATAAATAGTAAGAAATAAAGGATTGAATAATTATAATTCCGGCAGTCTAGAGATTCTATTATTATAATTCGGGCGGTCTTGATAATCTTAATAATAATAATAATTATTATTATTCACTTGTAACATTGTCGATCGTAGAAGTTCATTATGTAATTTCAAAATTGAAAAATAAAGTTATGTGTTAATTAAATAAAGACCTTTTTTTAAAAAAGTAAACTTCAACATAAGTTTATAACATGCATGTCGCGGGTGTGCGTGAGCAAAACAACCCGAGCGGGTAGACACGAACAGGTATTCGTCGTTGACCGTCGTGACCAATGATTGGTTAGAGTATTCCTCTATTAAATGTTCTCATATTTATCAATTGTATACTGATTGTATTGAAAGACTCCAAAGGAAATTATTACAATATCTATTTTATAAGGAACGAGGTCAAATTCGCGACTACGATCTTGAATTATTACGAATTTCTCTCTTTCGAAATGAAGGGTCTGTGCATATCATATGTTTATTTTTTAAATAAGAAATTGTTTGATTGACAGTCCTATGATATTGGTGCAATATAATTTCCGCGTTCTGCTATATAATTCGCCTTAGAACAATAAATAAATATGTTTGTGGTTCCATATACTTTGTTTTTAATTATTTATTATTCTTGAACCTTGATCGTCAAATCTTGTTCTACATGCTGCCTAGAAATTAGTTATTATACCGCTTATACTTGCATAGACAAAACTAAGGGAAGGAACGAAAATGTAAATGTTTGTGAATGGAAAAAGAAATTCTTAAAAAAGGCAAGCTATTATTAAAAAAATTGTTCAAAAAAATGTTTTCTATATGATTGTGAACCTCAGCCCAAAACAAGCAAAATAAAAGAAGTTCCATAATACACTGAACAAACTACACACTTACACACACATTACACTCTTGACAGAGAATTATATTTGTATAATTTGTTGCTGATTTATGAAGTAAGGTATATTCGTGATGATTTTCCTTTTTTTCGTTGGACAGTAATGGAAATTACTTGCGTTGTTGCTACAATTGTGAAGTACTAACACCCAAAGTTATTCTTGAGATTTATGTATTTTTTTTTGAGGAAACTTAGCAAATTACTTAAAAAACTTTCAAATGACTGTCCTAGCCAAGGAAAGGTAATTTCGTGACTAGGATATGTAATTTCGTGATATGGGTTAGGTTTATTCGTGATACTACAATTAAGGCTAAAAATTGGTAGGTAAAATTTTATTAACAGTTACATTGTATCATTAACGCATAACATCTTATTCCGAGTCACCACTGGTATTTCCAGTGCATCGATTGCACATTAAAACAATTTCTTCGTCAGATGCTTGACATTTTAGGTGATATCGTACCAAACAGTGGTAACATTGTATCCACTGTGCTCCATTTTTTTTTTCTTACAATTTAATGTGCAATAACCTTACCTTTAGTTTAGGTTTGTAGTCTATTATAAACATAACATTATCTAAAAATATGGAATAATTTTACTGCACACAAAAAAATATATTTAACATTGAATAACCCTTGTATTTTTAATGTCTTCAACGCATGAAAAATATTGTAACAAACCAGCTCCACGGAATAAGCAATTACGGTCAAATTAAGTCAAAATTTGTTAATTATTGTGTACAGGAAGATTTCTCATCTAAAATACTATAGATTAATGTAAATTTCATTATCTCAGCTTTCAATTATTCCTGTTTTTCCTGTAGCTCGCTTCCCAGTTGCAAAACCCGCCAAAAATCACAACGTAATAAGCACCACATGTAAACAAAGTTTTCTAATGCCTGGAATATTCGTGATATAGAAACGCGACAGATTGCATCATCTAGTAGGAACATACACTTACTACCATCCGAGATGTCATCCATCTAAAGCAAAAGATAACTTGCTGACAAATTTTCATAATTCTATCACGAACTTACCTATATCACGAACATACCTTACTTTACCCTATATGTCAAATATACCTTAGGGTGTTGCATACGCTTTAGTTTTTGTACACATATTTTAATTTTTTCTTCCATTCTTTCATGTAAATATTCGTTTTTACTGCATAATTTATTTCCTTACTTGATTGATTGCATGTTATGAATAAAGCTATTGAAACTGACAACAAAACAAAGTAAATCGCACATTTTGCCGTTTAAAATGGACTACTGAAATATTGTTGTCTTGATCAATTTTTTATACGCTAATTAGTTAGTAGTACATTACGTTTTGGATTTGTATATTAGTTATGTATAACTTTGGTACACAGAAAAAAAACACCTTGTCTACCCCTTCTAGAAAAATTTACTGGATAGACATTATGTCATTTAGATAATATTCTTGAATAGTTTACATATGCTTCTTGTCTAAAAGAGACAAACACTTTTTGTCATTTAAATAAAAATATATTGTATGCCAGCAAAGTTTATTAGTAATTTTAGTAATGTAGAAAAATTTACTGGATAGAGATTATGTGATTTAGATAATATTCTTGAATAGTTTACATATGCTCCTTGTCTGGGAGAGATAAACACTATTTGTCATTTAAATAAAAGTATATTGTATGCCAGCAAAGTTTACTAGTTATTTTAGTGATGATACTCGTTTAATGTCTATCCAGTAAATTTTTCTACATTATTAGAATAACTAATAAACTTTGCTAACATACAATATATTTTTATTTAAATGACAAATAGTGTTTGTCTCTCTCTTCTAGTAATTTTTTCTAGAAGGGGTAAACAAGATTTGGGGGTCCCTGTGGTGCTTACGTTGTTTTATCCGAACCACCATCAGTTTTTTAGTGCGACTCTTATTTATTTATTTTTTTAAAATAAACTGAAGCCTACTGAAAATCTTGTATTAGGTATAATATAAGCTAGGTATATATAGTCAAACTTCAATCTACACATGTTAAAGTGGGTAGGTATAATGCGGCTGAATCCTTTGCCGGAATTCCTGAGAATATTGCTCAGCACATAAACAACTAGGGTTGGTTGAACGGTCGGAGTGACAATGTCGGTTAACTTAGAGAAAAGTGGTACAATTTAAACACCTTTTAAATGGTAAAAGTAAAGTAAATTTAGCAGTTTTCGAGAATTTCTTAAAAATCAATTTTTTGCGATATTAGTTTTTATTGATTTCAGACATTATTTTTACAGATATATAAAAAAAATGAAAAGCACTTTCTCATTGTTACTTTTTGAGGAGACTCGACGTTTCGTTTTCGAAAAACCATCAACTTCGATATTTTAAATACGGCCCTTGATTTTCTATTGTTAAATTTAAACCCATTTTCAATTCAAAAATAGGTGGTTTAAACAAGTTTTCAGTATTTTTAGTTGTTATTTAAACTTATTCAAGAAAAATCGCCATAGTTTGGGACTTAACTGACTGAATGCCTTTCTCTGATGAATCTTTTACGCAAAATAAGTGCCAAACTATGGCGATTTTTCTTGAAGTTTAAATAACAGCTAAAAATACTGAAAACTTGTTGAAACCATTCCGTTACATCTATTTTCGTTTTGAAAATGGCTTTAAATTTAACAATAAAAATCGAGGGCCGTATTTAAAAAATCGAAGTTGATGGTTTTTCAAAAACGAAACGTCGTAATGAAAATTTGTAAACGCTATATTTTTCTCATAAAAAAGTAACAATGAGAGCTTTTAAGTTTTTTATATCTGTAAAAATAATGTCAGAAATCAATAAAAACTAAAATCGCAAAAAAATTGCATTTTCTTAAAAAAAATACGACCTTGTAAAATATAGTTTATACCAAATTCATTTTCTACTATAAATATTATACATTTCAAGATCTACTAACTAGGTACTAGATAGTTATCTAATTTGGGGACAAATAAACCTAAAATGTATTGGTTATTTTAAAAAAAATCGAGTTTTTCCGAAAAACAATGACGCTGAAACAAAAAAAAATTATCAAAGAAACTTTAGATTCCTTATTAGGAAACTAAGTAAAATAACAGATTCTACCGGTACGTACGAGGAATGATAAGATAATTCCAATCCACAAATCCTAACTTACAGACATTGGTAAAATGGTAAACAAATCAATACATACCTACCTTTACAAAAGAAAGAAAAAAGTCATACCTAGCTAAAATATTTATGTAACTTCTTTTGAAAAACTGCATTAATTTGCTAAAAACTAATCCGTCCCTGGCAAATTAAATATATTATCGTGAACCCATCTAAACTATTGTTTAGTTGCTGTAAATGGAGGAATACCATATTAAGATTGATTAAATTAGAAAAAGTATTTTAAATTATGATTAAGTACCTACTAAATAATATGTATCTAAATAGGTATCTATTGCCAAAGATTATATCTGATATTGCCATGAAATAAGATTGTTTGCATTGGTCGTAAAATTATAAAAATAAATAATTAAATAATAATTATTATAATTTACTTACCGAGAAAAGTATCAACGAGCTCCCTCAGATTCCAGCTAATTAATATTTCTTTTGTTTCCTCCATAGATATTAATAATATATGAATATTTAACAAAACTCAACACACCAAACTAATCACTACACTTAATTATGTTGGATGCACATTGGTATAACACATATCTGTTACTGTATCTGTATAGTCCATCCTCACCACTTGTAGAAATTGGGATAGCAATATCTAGGTATATACCTACTTACTATCAATAAATCAAAATTTAATATATTAAATTAAAATATCTTCAGATTACACAAAATAACTAGATCCTAGTTAGAGCGACGCCAAGACTCTAATCAAAAAATACCAAAATGAAACCCCCTCCCTCTGAACCAAGCGAGACGCACTAGGTACAAGTTGGTACATACATAGAAGATGAAATTTGTCGGACCCGCTTCTACAAAGGGTGTTAGGTACGTGGACTAGCAGCGGGGACAAACACACTAGGTAGAACGGGGAATAACCGTTGGCTGAAATAGAATGACGACTTATGTAGACAACTATAGGTTCCTATCTCTACCAGATAAAATAATTCGATATTTTGGAAGATAGAAATTTCGTAAATGAAAAGTATTAGGTAAAATAACTATTACACAGATTTAATTAAATCAGTGCCTATTTTAGCTATGTACTTAGTTGTTAAAATCTTATTTATACTTAAATATTATAATGCACATACCTAGGTACATTAATATACTAAAGCTGATAAATATGTTCCTATTAGAACTAATTTAGTTTTGGGTTTCATAAAACGATTTTTGAGAATAGTTAGGTACGTATAGGTACCTACCTAATTACCCCATTAAGTATTTTCTTAATAATAATAGCTACACCTAAGTGGGTACGTATGGAAATCTGTAGGTGTACAATACCTAATTCAAGCAGAATACCGAACTCATTTAGCGCAAATAAAATTTTATATAGGTTCACAATTTGAAATCTTATTTAACTAATGCACATACAAGTTTCGTTTAGATGAGAAGATATCAGCTTAGCAGGAAAAATTGTCGTTTTTAGATAATGTAGCTACTCATACTTGATAACTACATTTACTACGTTAACAAAAATTTTGCGAAAACTAGCAAATTCACCTCTAAATAATATTTTTTATTTGGATAAACCAAGTTTTTTTTTTCTGTGTATTGTCTTGTAATTTGAAAATAGTAAAGTATCGAATCGCTTTTACTTATTCAGTTCAGATAATATACACAGATGTGGTGGAGGAGGAAGAAGTAAAGCATATGATATGATTTGTCGACGGTTCAAACGATGAGCTGTTCAAATATTATGTTATCCCCAGGTAAAAATTAAATCAGGAATATCCGATGAAAATTATTTATATTTAGGTATTTTTTTTACATGTTGGTTAATATGTTAAGAGGGTGAATATTATGGCTTTAGTTTATACTTTGACATATTTTTGAATGTGAAATTATATAGATTTAGATTATGTTACGAGTGACCAGACGATATACACAACTATACGATTGTTCCCACATAAGTACCGACTTGATATGTTTTAGAACTCCTGTTGAGAATATCGGAGCCATAACGGGTATACATTTAGGGAACTGTTATAATGAGTTGTACACTAACTGGGTTTCATTGCAAACTAAATATTGGCGCAAATGGCTGTACAAATATAACGAAAAGAAAAACTAGAGTTGATTATTTGTAACACATTCTTATATCAACACAAAAAATACTTAGCTATAAATGTTTTGTTAAATTAGATGTTCAATATTTTTCATTAGTTTGCTGATTGCTATAAATGTATTTTGCTCTGAGAGACAGGGATGCACTATAACTTTGTAGTAACATAATATAACCATTACTAATGTAATGGCGACATGAAAAAATGTATTCTCTGTTATTGTTTTCTCTTTCTCAACAATTTGTAAGATAAATTGGGACAATACTCTCAAATACTTTGTTGATATAATTTGTATACGTTTAAACATTTGTTACAGTGCACCAAAATTATATAGGAATGGATAGCGACAAAAATCCCTTTTTCTTAAGCATCGTACTAAACGAAAATAGTAGCACACTGGTGCCGATGTATCGGGCGATATTATTTCAAAAAATGGTAAGTCTCATAATTATTGTTTTGCTTACCTGTATGTCAAGCAGTAATTTGTATCCGATGTCTACTACCTCTAAGCGTTACGTAAAGTTGTGTAGTATTGGGTGCCATACTCGATACTCGTGTTTTTTTTTTCTTTCTTGTTGATTCCTAGTTTTTGTCTGCGTTCTTATCTAATATGCTTATTTTTATAACATACATACTTAGTGTGTTAATTCAGTATGTACATTAACTTTAACAGACGATTCTTTAAGTAATTTTAAGAGATAAAGTTTAAATAAACATGGGCCCGCAAATGCTTCGTTCTGATGATATAGGATGTTAAATTTATCAAGTCCAGCGTGCCATTGAATATTTTTGAGGAAAAAAAATGAACGCCACTGTTGTTTTTTATGTTGTATTTTCATTGGATTAAGCAACTACTCTTGATTTTTTACTATATTGTTTAGTTTTCGAGAAAACAAATAATATTTCCTTACTTGCATATAGATGAACCTCACAACAAACGTGCGCATTAATAAGAAAAATCAAGAGTTGCCTTGGAAAATGACAGATATTCGCAATTTATTTATAAGCTATTAATTTATAATGTCTATAAAAAGTAATTTTTCTGGTAATTTTTGGACAATATGGTTCAATTTACTAATAGTAAATCGGCAGATATGCATTTCTGTTCTGTGAAAACTCTTATGCTTGAGGACGCATTTATTATAAAAATTACATCGGCGTGTAGACGGGTGTGAAAATAGAACACCGTTTTACCAATTATGGCTGAACGTGATAAATTAATTTTATTTAAAAATATATATACTACAACTAAAAAAGTTAATATTTCGCAAAAACTATTCACACTATCACTTAAACCAATAAAACCCACTGAAAAGTGCTATAAAACAATACCCTTCTAGACGTTATATTTAAATATAAAGTTATCAAACTGCGTTTTCGTTGAGAGGCCTGACGACATAGCAGTTGGTGATGTGTGGCTCGTCTAACTTTGACTACAAATAAACTTTTATTGTAATAAATGGTTAAAATAGAAGATATGTTGCTCATATAAAATTATCTAGAGCAGATAAATCAAACCCAAAATATTTTCAGAATGTAGAAAATCGCTTTCCTTTCGATCTTAATTTAAATTTAGCGAAAAATTGACAAATAATGACAAACATACAATCCAAAATCAAAGAAAAGAAACGCCATCGTTTTTAGTTTTTCTATAACTTTTTGGATGCAAAAATAAATTCAGCGTCCCTGCATTTCTCATTACAGCTTATGATATTAAGAGGAGAATCCCTAATGGTTATTTACGAAAATGTCCGATGGTGGCTCTAGTGAATCTCGACTTGACTATATTCATTTAAAATTATAGATTTCTTAACTTACAGTAATTTTCTAGAATATTTTAATATATTCTTCTACTTAGTAGATGTGGCCAAAAACGAATACAATATTTCTATTTTTCGAGAATAAATTATTTTCACATTCATATATTATTGATACTATATTCTATGTAGGTTTTTAGATGGAATGTGATGATCCTTTTGGCTATTTTATTATTCTAAACTTTGAATTAAATATTGCGATTTTGAAAAAAGTATCTTTGATTTTTACTAAAAAACTAGATATAAATCTTTACAAAATGATTTAAATCTCTAAAAATATTTATATTATAAATATAAATATTTTTAGAAATATATATTTAATATATTTCCAAATAAAATAAGTATTTATTTTATATTAGACATGAGGCACTATTTATGGATATCATTTATATTTTATACTATATCAGATACCTAGGTACCTAAATAAAGTAAATATTAAAGAAATCATCCGTCCGCTTATAAGATTTTTAATCACTATACGTTTTGTTCTTATCTTCGCTTAAACTTAGCTAGTTATACCTAAATTATACATAAAAGGGATGAACAAAAGATGAAAATAGGTACTTAAGTACCTATGTAAAAAACTGGTTCAATTTGCGGTCGGTGGTTTATCGATTATTGCGGAATGTCTTATGTAAACAAATACTCAGGTTATTTAGATATTTTCAAACATACCAAGGCTCTAAATTTACACAAATTGATATGATTTTTTTTAGAGTGTCCTGGAGGAGTGGAGGAAATCGTATAATTCGCAACGAAATGATATTACTCACCTTGATTGATAATAATGAACTTTAATTTTATAGGGTGCTCAAAAAATTTCGCTGCCACTTCCGCAACAAAAGGTTCTAACAGTTAAACAAATTTTGGCCAATTTTGCAAACATGGACAAACTGGACAAAGGACCGAAAGAAATATTTTCACCGGACATACAAAAAGATCTATTGCTTCTTGAGGAACAGGAAGGTTCAGTAAATTTTAAATTCGGCGTTATTTACATGAAATTTGGACAGAGTAGCGATGATGATATTTTAAGCAATGGTAATTATTTAGAATTATAATTGTGAGAACACATATAAACTATAAGAACGTCGATATCGATTAATGTACCTTCATAACGTATAATAAATTTTATTTTACTTTGTTATGGATTGCCACTTCTAGAAATTGGCCGAAATGTATACCTAATCTTAAATTTTAGTTCTCTTTTTTTGTGTGTTGCTTTGATAAGAATTTGAAATTTTGATACAGAAATATAATATGCCGACTAAGTAGATATTTCAGTTAAATAATAAACCCGTATTAATAAATAATTAATAAGATTAGTAATCTATCTTCCTTTTTTCAGAACACGGTAGCTCGGCCTTTGAACAATTTTTGTGTCTTCTAGGCGATCACATCAAACTTAAAGGATGGGATAAATATAGGGGTGGGCTGGATGTAAAAAGTAAATATATCGTGTTATCATGATTTTATTCCATATCAACTCTTCTGTTTATTTTTTAGGTGACATGACAGGAAAACATTCAATATACACAATCTATGAAGGTCACGAAATAATGTTCCACGTCTCAACTTTACTGCCGTATTCTAAGGATAATCGACAACAAGTGGAGAGAAAACGACATATTGGTAACGATATTGTAAATATAATTTTTATAGACATTGAAGACAATGAAAATGATAGTGAAGCAGCTCATAATCATTTTAGTCCTGCCTGTATCAGGTCGCAATTTACACGTATCCTTTTTCATATTTAAAGTAATAGTTCGGCCAACAAGTGTGGATATGATGTCCATCTCGCACGAACACAGAAGTTGGAAATCATGTCGAAGACGGAATACTCAATCATTTGAGTACGATCCAATAAGTATTGATTTCTTTCCATGTAGGTCGAATGCCTCACTCTGCAACAAACTAAAATATATATTTAAGAGAAATAGAAAACCTTTTTCTCCACTTTAACATTATCAATTTTTCCATAATAACCAAAGTATTTTTCTATCTTGAAGCTTTTTTCTGTCCGCCTACAAATGAGAATTACATTTGTGTCAACGCAAAAAAAAACTGTGATATTTCTTAAAATTGCTAATATTTCGCTTAAAATCACATTCTATGTTGACATAATCTCCCTTATACGAGGCATGTTTTTTAAGTAAGTACCGTTTTGGAATTAAAAAAAGACGTGCAAAGATATGGCAATAATTTTATTTTTACATGAAAGCCTGTACCTTAATCTACTTTTCTACATAATTTCCGTGAATATTGAGGCACTTGTCATAACGTGGCACCAGTTTTTGAATACCCTCCTCATAAAATTCTGCCGCCTGACGCTGCATTGATTGTCTCATTACGAGGCAGAAACTCCACTAGCAATACTCCTTTTCTGTCCCAAAAAACTGTGCACATGATTTTCCGGGCAGAAATTGTTTGCTTAAACTTCACTCTTTTGGGTGATGATGAATGTCGCCATTCCATGGATTGTTGTTTCGATTCTGGTGTGACGTAGGCCACCCATGTTTCGTCACCAGTAACAATTTGGTGTAAAAAATCTTCACCTTCATTGTGGTACGGCTCAAGGAAAGTCAATGCACTGCCTAAACGTTGAGTTTTGTGCAAATCCGTCAACATTTTTGGAACAAACAAGTCAGGCGGCAGAATTTTATGAGGAGGGTATTCAAAAACTGGTGCCACGTTATGACAAGTGCCTCAATATTCACGGAAATTATGTAGAAAAATAGATTAAGGTACAGGCTTTCATGTAAAAATAAAATTATTGCGATATCTTTGCACGTCTTTTTTTAATTCCAAAACGGTACTTACTTAAAAAACATGCCTCGTATATACTGTGGCATACTATAATAGGCTTCGAAATTAATCTAAAAGTACAGAGTGGGTTATACATGCGATAATTGTAACAAAAGAAAAAGCAAAAATTTATGACCATTAATTTGCTATATATTTTTCATGTTCCTGACAGGTCCACATAAAAAATAGGTACTTACTTTTTGAGCTGCATTAAAATAAACCATAAAGCGAATTGCGGAGTGGTGTATACTCCAAAGGTTAACTTAATTATCATTGTTGTAAATACGCCAAACTAAATATAAAGAACACTTTAATAATTCGAAAACAACAGAAAACATTGGTGACAACAAGATGTTTTTGGTGACATCTAGTGTGAGCAGGCAATATGACCGGTGAAACACTGTTCACAAACGATGGCCGGACAAGAAGTAACAACTCCATTAAATCCCATTGCCAACAATAGATGCGCCCGAATTCCCTGGTAGGAGGCTTTATTTATGAATTGCTTAACTAAATGAATTGCTTAACTAAAAGTCTTGTTACTTTATGTTACGTCAAAAAAAGAAAAAGGGGGAACTTAAAACCAATAGTGACATGAGCGAGGGTTTCTTACAAAAATAATTTCCTCTGAATTTTATCGATTAAGGGCGCCCTTTTGTTCTCCCTGTACAGCGTTTGTATATGTCTCCCAATTTAAAAATCAGAGGCTACAGATATTGAATTTAAATTATTTTTTACTATAACAAAAGGTAAGCTAGATCACTCATCAGTTTAATATACAGAGCCAATTATAACTTTTGTGGTCGAAAAGTGTTTGTTATGTTAGTGCTATTAGATTTAAATGCTACATAATATTTTCATTGAATTTATCTCAACCCACTTCAGGAAGACATGACCAATATTAAACTCATGATGATTTCGACAGAAGTCAAAACATGAGTTTATAAATAGTTTGGAAAACAGTTAATAAAATTTAGCGGATGACGCGCGTTTTATTTCAATAACAATTATTGGTTTATTTGTTAGATGAATAAAATCTCAATATCCGTATAATGAATAGGATCCCAAAAATATTCGGTACCATTGCCCATTTGTGGTGTCTTGAATACGACTCGTTTTTTCTAGAGTCGCAGAGTATACAAGTAGAGTCTTAAAATATAAATTGCGTACTTATTTAAACCTCGCAATTTTGAAAAAGCATTGGGTTAGATTGTTATGATACACTTAATAAGAATTTCACTTAAAGCTATACGTTTTTAGACACGATTTTGAACATAGGAACACTGAACCGAAAAGGTACGTGATATTAATAAAAAAGTGCTTCAAATCAATGAACGTCAACATTAAATTTGAGCCGATGATGGGTCACATTAATACAATGAACGTTCGTACATAAATTCGGTAGCGAATTCTGTACGTTGAATTAATAAATAAAGAACATAAATTTATGCTCGCCGGTTATTGATCTTACGAATGATGGACATTAATTTATAACTCCTGTACGTTAAAACGATGTTACCAGGTTGCTAATGTTACGAACGATGAAGATTAGTTTATGTCTCCAATATGTAAAACCGATGTTAGCTGGTTATTAATGTTACGAACGATGAACATTAATCTATGACTTTTGTACATTAAACCGATGTCTGAAGGTTATTAATGTTACGAACGAGAAACATGAATCTATGACTTTTGTACGTTAAACCAATGTTAGCTGATTATTACATTGGGTTATAATAATTGTTTTACGTAATTGTGTTCGCCGGAAATTATTATTACGAAAGATTGAGCTTATTGTTCTGTATTCAATCAATAATCGGGAGCATATAGGTACATATGTATTATGTGTACTGCAAAGTGCAGTATGGTTCAAATATACTAGTACCAATGGTTAGAGAATTTAAAAGCCCAAATAAGACTCAAAATTATCTTGCTGTACCTCCATTGATTTGATGCACCTGCTTTGTAAATAAATTAAATCATATTTGTACGACACTCGAAATCTAAAGGCTTTATTTTTAATTTAGTTAATATTAAATGCTAAACATGTCAGATTCGTCTGTCGTCTGAGATGAAAAGGGAGAAAAAACTATATTTGGAAACTAAAGTCCGCAGAAATTCTTCTAAACAAAATTGGAAATTATTACGAGATCTAAACATTTATGCAAGGGAAAATATCACAATACCGTCTTTTATTCATGATGTTGATAATATTAATGATTTTTTGTGGCCACTTCTACCAACAATCCGGACCCAGGAACGATCAATTTTTACTTAGGTAATAAAATTAGGCCTGATATTAACTTTGAATTTACAATGGTGGATCATGGGGAGATACTTGATGCATTGCTTGGGATTAAGTCAAATGCTGTAGGCAGTGACATGATCAGTATTGATATGCTAGTAGTAGTATAGTAGTTGTCCGTTTATAATGCCCTTTATACAGCGTCTAGTTAATTACTATATAGAAACGAGGAACTTCCCAACATGTTGGAAAGAAGCCAATGTCATTCCAATCCCAAAACTAAAACTCCATCAACATTTAAGGATCTTATAGACCGATTAATATACTCTCCGCGATCTCCAAGGTTATTGAGAGAGTGATCTGCAATCAAATGAAAACATATCTTGATGGGCATGGGTTGTTGTCGGAAGTCCAGTCTGGGTTCCGTCAGGGTCACAGTTGCTCCACGACATGACTTAAAATACTGGATGATGCATTGGGGGCGGTAGATCAGGGTCGATTGACGGCATTGCTGCGGTTGGACTACGCAAGGGGCATTTGACCGCATTGGTCATGGTTCTTTGCTGGCCATTGTGGGTTACCTGGGCTTTGGGGAGTCTGCTGTGTCTCTACTCGGAACATATGTGAATGATGGAAGTCAGGTTGTCATTTTGGGAACGGCAGTGTCTGGGCCCAGGACATTGCGTAGTGCCGCAGGACATCCAGGAATCATTGCCTTTTTTTATGTATCAGGGTTTTTGTTGTTGTTATTATTATGCAGTTATCTTTAGTATTGCTAATATGTTAAGCTAGGAGGCTGTGCATCGACTTCGCCTTTTGTGTAACTTTTCTAAGTTCTCAATAAAGTCATTTATTATATTATTATTATTAATCAAAATAACAGGTTTTTAAGTAAACAGTGTGCGCCTTTAGAATAGACTTATAGAACCCATAAGTACGGTTGAATTGCAGATTTTCTTCCTTTAAGGTTTATTATATGTTCTTCTATTTCTTGAACTGTTTTAGCACAAAATAAAAAAGATTCTTGAGAGTCTTTTATTGTGTACTTTAAATGGCTTATCTTTCCACTGACACCTTTGGAACATAGCTTAGCGGATAGCACTAAATATCCATGAAGAGCCCATAAAATTTCTCCCCTCGTATCGGCGGGTTTTCAACATTACAAAGGAATACCGCACTGTGTTTTTTTTCGTTTTAAACTGACTTTAGTTTTGTACTTTACTAAATGGTACTTATATAAAAGGATTACTACTTACCTTATATTTCTACATTTGTTGTATTATTTGGGAACAAATTTTAAAAATAGATTTAGTAACACACTTCACTTTTCAATTGTATACATTTAACTAAACAAAACAAAAAGGACGCGTAAACAAAAAGTCTATGAGAATGTCATAATGTCAATGTTTTGAGTATTCAGTCTATGGTCCGGGTGCATTGATTTGCGCGCGTTATTCAGAATTTAATGGTTAGGTTCGTAAAATTAATGCTTAGCATCCATTGAATCAACGATGATCGTTTAGTAGTTTTTATGTTCGCTGTTCATAGGTGTATGATTTACAAATTATTGTGTTAAAGGCGAAGAGCATAAATTAATAAATTTAAAACATTGAAGCAATAAATAGTGACATTATATTGCTGAAAAAAAACATAAATTTTCGATGTCTTGCATTTATTGATTAATGTTTCATCGTACATTGTTTCTATGTATGAAATTATTAATTTATGATCAAAATTCATTGTAACAGTGACCAATTCATGATATTAATGTTCAAAATATTGATGACAACCATTCATTGGTTTTACGTACAATATTTTTTTCATTGAAGAAGACAAGAAAATATTTTAACAGGAAAATAATCTAAAACACAAATTTCAAATTTTCCAATAAATAATTTTGGAGAAATGTATTGTTTCAATTCATTATAGTGTTATACCTATCCCGTTGCACACAAATTTCCTTCAAAAGAGAAATTTGTAAGGATTTTGCAAAAAATTTTGAAGTGAAAAATATAGAAATTTCATAGTATTAATGAATTCACTTCCTTAACACAGAAATAGATGTTTTCGCTGTTGTGAGCTTGAACAAAAAAGGCCATTATCGAATTTCTGTATATTCTGATGAATCGGTTCCACTATTCGGTCCAAGTTTACCTTGTCCGCCTGTCTTCAGGTAAGTTATGTGTACAATTTCTGTTACCGCAACATTGCTAAATTGAAATTTTTTTAGTGACTCATACCTGTTTAGAGAATTTCTACTTGTCAAATTGATTAATGGCGAAAAAGCAACATTTGAAACTCCGACATTTGCAAGGAAGCGTGAAAGGACATTGGATATGCTTATTAAAGATTTATATGCAGAGCACATGACGGACGCTCGAATGGTTAGGTGGAATAAGTTATTAGAATAGCAAGAAATATTTACGTAATACTCAAAAAGCTTGGTTTTATTATTCGGTAACATTTGCTTTATATTAGAAAAATCAAAACGTCTCGTATAAAAAAAAATCAACGACATAATAAAAAAATATTAAAATTTGACACAAACTATCACCATAATGTTCGTTACACGTTTTAATGCCGTATATGTTCAAGTATATGTTTAGGTCTACGTTTGTGGAACTAGCTGTTGTTTACTATTTGTATATAGGTGCATCTAAATTTTTCAGATTTGGCTTAGCTAATGTTTAAATCAAACATCCATGATTGTATGCAGCATAGAGACTAGAGAGTTCTTTATTATGTACACTGTTCCACCCTGCAGTAGTAAAGATAGGGGCTCTGTGCCATTTGTGTGACACTTTTAATGCCACAAACATAATTAATCTATTATCTAATCTAGCTTGTGTTTCTGAGATATTGTGAACATGAAAGTTTTTACTTTCCGGGGTGTTGGTAGGTCTCACACTCCATGTAAGATAGCAAAAAATTAAAACTGCTTTTCATAGATATTTTTACTTTGAACTAAGTGCTTTTCAAAAATTTTTTCAGTGCACCGTTTCTGAGATTAGGACAAAATATGGTAATTTTGAAATAAAACACCCTGTATATCTTTTTTTATTCTTAGCTATCAAAATCAAAAAAAATCTTATTTTTAATTGTTTTCTAACAAACAAGCAACCATTGCTTTTTTATTAAAATGTTAAAAAAATGTATATATTCTTGCCAATGCCAATTTTGTTGGATAGGTTTATACGGACCAAGAAGATGGCCTTCGAGGTCATTTTTTTTTATTTCCATACTTCGAAAATAAAATATATATCTAGTAGCGGCACAATAAGATAGAAGAATTTTAAATTTTAAGCGTCAACCGAGGAAGCATTAGGAAATTTACAAAGACAACCTTTTACAATATTAAATGCTTTAGGAGAATTGAAACTGTATGTGTGCCTTATGTGTAATAGAAAATGGTCGACACTTTCGACAATTTAAATAGGTGTACATTATGTTAATAGTTTTGGTAAATGTAATAAGGGTTCTTGATTTTCTAATTTTAAATCCTCACTGATAAATTATTTTTTCCTTTTAAGAGTGTATTTACGCATTTATCGAATCAATTTATTTTACAGGTTAGGGAGTCCGGGCTTAAAAGCCTATATTAATATAAAAAGTTGAAATTTGAAGTAATTATATTAAAGAAAATTTTCTTTAATGTTATTACATTCTAATTGACACAGCATAACTCGAGTATATTATTTCACTAACTAAGTAAATGATAATATGTACTATTTTGATTTAGACAATGTTAAATCGGCGAGCATTCTCAGATGTTTTGGCTGACACTCCAAGGCACTCACGTCTCAAAGAAGACTCAAGACAAATAGAATTTGTTCGAATAGGTAAAGTCATTGCTTAATTTTTTTTCTTTTTTTTTTGTATGTAAGCATTTATTGGTTATGATCAAAAAATCGCAAATACTTTTCTTAGGACAAGCTTTAAAATTAGAAGCAATCGTGCGTGGTGACGCTCCTACAAGTTTAGCTAGCGCTGGTACAGTGTTTAGACGATCTCCTTGGGAAGCCAACTGTTTTTATCCAGTATTTCCTGGAAATGCCAACATTTGCGCAGCAGATTCTTGGGGACAACATCGACTGATTATTAGTACAGATGATGGACTTTATGTTGTAGAAGGTAACCATTAACCAATGTTAAACTCGCATTTGTTATCCAATTATTTTCAAAAATATTTTACAGACAGCACTTCTCACAAAATGATTTTTGACAAATCAATACAAATAAAGCAATTAAATATTGTGGAAGCTCATGGAATACTTCTGTTCAGAGCTGGAGTAAATCGTGATACAAAATTATTCGTTTACCGTTTATCGAAAATAGAGCAGATGTTAATTGACAATCAGGTTGCTTTAATCAATGATTTTAAAGAAAATAAAATGGATAAGACGAAAGGTGTACATATGTACGCTATATCGCGACAAGGTAAATATAAATTGCAAACATACATAATGTATATGGTTTCTATTTTACTACAATACATTTTGAGTCCTCTAAACAGTGCTAAAACACTGGTACCAAGGATACTAATAATACCATACGCTACGAACTACATAAAAAAAAACAATAATGTAATTTAATCCTTACAAAAGAAAAACAAACCGAAAGTTTTGACAAAATATAGACAGATACAACACAATGCATGGTTCTAGACTCAGCTCAAGGTGCATCTCAACATATTTTTCTTTAAATTTGGCTTTACTAGGAGCTTGCCTTAATAATTCCGGCAATGAATTGAACGCCCGTGCCGCCTCGTAAATTGGATTATGCAAACCCTTATTTGTTCTTATAGTAGCCTGATGAATATTATGAGAGGTTCTTGTGAAATGATGATGTACCTCGTGCGAAAATATAAAAGGAGTGTTACATTTCTGGTTTTTTCTAATGAATTCATACATATACTTACACTGTTCTAAATGTTTTATTTGTTTCAAATTAAAGACACCCAACCCCTTGTGCAGATCAACCGTGTGCGTAAACCTACTATATCCAAACATGATTTTTAAAAGTTTGTTTTGTAAAACCTGAATCTTATTAAATTCTGCAACACCACAGGTGCCCCACACTGGAATTAGGTATCTTATGCGACTTAAAATGTATGCGTTGTAGATATCCCTTTTACTTTTAAGAGTTAAATAACTTTTACATCGATACATTGCCGACATCATAGGCAACAATTTATCGCTTATATAACTAACGTGTTCTTTCCAGTTAAGGTTCTCATCTATAATCAACCCTAGATATTTAATTTTGTCTACTCTTTCAATAATACTATTCTTTATTTGTATGAGAGGTTCGCTTATAGTTC
The DNA here is from genome assembly GCA_911728435.2 of Apoderus coryli. NCBI lineage: Eukaryota > Metazoa > Arthropoda > Insecta > Coleoptera > Attelabidae > Apoderus > Apoderus coryli. Next base: position 13,131,220 of record OU452212.1, on the reverse strand, counting down.
GATTTTTTTGTTTGTATAATATATACTTAGTTTTGGTTAAGTTTATCTTTAACTTATTTTGCAATAACCAACTGTAATACCTGACAAGATCCCCATTTACTAGTTGTTCAAGATAATCCAAATTAGCATGGCTATACAACAGGACAGTGTCGTCGGCAAAGGTGAAATATCTGGCACTGAGACCAGCATTTTTTAAAGATAGAACATATAATGAATAAAGCAATGGGCCCAAAACAGAACCTTGGGGAACTCCAAAAGCATTCGTTGTTACTCCGCTGACCACACTGCCAATACTCACGTATTGTTTTCTACCCCTCAAGTACGACTCAATGAGTCTAAAGATAGTCCCCCGAAAACCCATGCCTCTCAGCTTAGCGAACAATACATCGCAACTAACCACATCGAAAGCCTTCCGCAGATCCACAAAAACCGCAATAACGATGTTTCTATTATCTAATTCAACTGAAATTTGATTTAGTAAATCCATTGTCGCACTTAGAGTATTACTTTTCTCAATGAAGCCGTATTGATATTCATCCAAATTTATGTATTTGCCAATGAATTCAAGCATTCTTTTTTTAATAACTTTTTCAATAACCTTAGAAAATACGCTTAGAACGCTTATGGGCTGATAATTTCCCATTTCATCCTTCGCTCCCGCTTTAAAAATGGGACTAAACCTACTTAATTAAGTAATTTTAGTTCTTCTGGAAAATTGCCTGAGATCAAAACATTATTTATTAGCCTAGTAAGCACTTCCAAAATATCATTTTCCAGATTAATAAGATCATAAACTGTAATTTGGTCATGCCCAGGAGCTGAGTTTTTCCTTAGATTTTTTACAATATTTTTAACTTCAATGTCATTTGTCAAATTAAGAAAGAAACTGTTAGGACAATATATTTCATTAAATTTCAAAAAATTTGGATTATTAAGTAAAAGATTATTGCATCTAAATTAATGTCTTCCACAATATTTTTACCTACAGTAGAAAAATATTCATTTATTCTATTTACAATTTCAAGCGGTTCCGATACTCTGTTATACTAGTAGATAAGTTTTTATGTTTAACAAATTGATTGATAAAATTCCACTGCTTTCTTGGATTGTTGCCAGTTTCATTCCATTTGTTATTAAAATAATGATTTTTTAACGACTTTATCTTATTATTTACTTTATTTTTAATCATTTTAAATTCAAGATCCACCTCCCTTCGGTTTTCCATACGTTTTCTTTTAAATAGTCTGTCACGTTCTTTAATTAGGTGTAACAATTCACTGGTTACCCAATGATTACCCTCACGACATTTTATCGTCTTCTCATACTCACATTCGGACTTGCACAGTTGTATTACATGTATAAGATTTGCTATATATTATATTGTGGGTCAGAATAATACAAACTTTTGAGATGAACAATTAACCGATTTGTTGCTAGATAGCTTTGATAGCTCATCAGAAGAAGAATTAGATGCCGAAAGCGACAATCTTTTAGCAGCTTTTGCTTCTAAAAAGAAAAACCAAGATACTGGTTATCTAATCATATAAAACTACAAATACTATAACAACATGTAAATTACACCGGTATGCTTCCTTGGCATGTGGTTGCGGCGCAAGAGGGGGTAAAGATATAGCGCAAAAATCGCTCGGAAAGCATATTCGTACAAACATGAAATATATCGCCGAGCTATAGATATATATTATAGCATCCATGCGCGGCGACTTGCACTTTTTGAAGCAAAGCGATATTTGTGTAATATGTAAGATATAATATAAATATATTATATTATCGCTTACCGTCCGTTGCCAGCTTTAATGTTTCGAAAAATATTATGGGTACCAAATATAGCCTCCCGTTGTTTTGAAAATTCAAAACACTTACAAAGCTATAATTTTGTATGTGATTCCCAATTTGGACCGCTCTCAAACACTTGCATAAGTGAAAACGACTCAAAAATTCTGGTGTTCATAACGTTTTTCTTACTCTGACGTTCTTTAATGTTCACTACTTTTATCGTTGTTAGAGATCTCCTACAGAAGCCCGTGTAAATCGCGTAAAATGTTATCTTCATAAATGAGACCACATTAAACACAAATGCATGTTTGGTAACATTGGGAGGCTTTGTCAGACTTTTACGCGAAAAAAAGTATTATCAAGATTATGCTGTAGAAATTAATATGTAACAATAATTTTGAAGGATCCTCTATGCAATTAATATGTAGGCACTAAAATTTTAAGTGCATATAGGTGGTTCCAGACTACGGATGTGTGTAGCAGTCAATAAAAAATTACAATTATATCAATGGAAACACTCCGCAGCGTGGACGGCGTGGTGTCCAACAAATGACACCGATACAGTGGATGGATTTACATTTTTATGGGTAAATATAAAGAGACACATATGATAGGTGTTTACCAAACCGAAATTTGCTATGAATAATGCACAATCGTAGTTAGACAAGTTATGCAAATTTGGTTTCGTTTGTAGATGACCTAAATTATGTCGCGAAAAATTTTAAATATATTATACCTAGGTATTTTATTATTCCAAGAAAAAAAATATGTAAAGGGTATATTTGAGGGGGTGATTTCTCAGGTCATTTTATGAGAAAAAGTTGCAAAAAAATGCATTGTTTCCAAGATACAAGGTGCGATCAAATTTTTTTATAAATAATGTTTTTTTTTAATTAAGTCAAATATTTCCTTACCGACTTCTTTGCAATTTGGCAGCATTATTGCCAGAGCTTATATGGCCTTAACTAGATCAAAATTATTATGTCCAGTGGCGTTAGAGAGGCAACTTAATAAAAATTATTGACAAAAAAATCTACACACACTGTAATTTAATTTCGATATTGTCTTGAGATAAAGCAACTAAAACTACAACTTTTTTATATCTTGTATTTTTTTCACATGTTTACGTTTACGAGATAAAATTCTTTTTTCAACATACCAATAATATTTGGGAATAATTCGACTCAAAATTAGTAACGTTGATGTTATTTGGCTGCGCCAATCATTTTGAATCTGCCAAATTTGTTGAAAGCTGTTAACATGAGGCACTATACAAATGCCGAGATGACCGACATGCTCCTCATTTATCGCCTCGCTGATGGCAATACATTAACAGCTAGGCGGTTGTACACTGAAAGATTTCCTCAGCGTATGGCTGGCTCCTGATAAAAAAAAATCGAATTCATTCATCGACGCCTTCATGAAACAGGCACACAAAAGCGAAGTGTAGGAACAGGAAGGCCAAAGACAGCAAGCACGGTAGAGCTGGAAGAGAATGTGCTGAACATGGTTGAAAAAAATGCAGGTACTTCTACTCGAAAAGATGCTGAGGATTTGAATGTAAGTAATAGTATTGTTTGGCGCATTCTTAAGAACAATTTGTTCATACCACATCCAACGCGTTCATGCACTTATTCCTGCTGAATTTCCTCCACGTATGGCATTCTGTCAATGGCTTTTGCACAAAGTTGTTGATTCCTCAACTACTGATGTTGATTTTGTTCACTGATTAAGCGCGTTTTTCAAGAAATGCAATAAGGAATTTTCGTAATAAACATTTTTTATGGTGTGATGAAAATCCGCATGCTGGTTGAACGTTTGGATTGGAATTGTGGGAGACTGCTTAATTAATTAGAGCCGTATTTCTACCAAGAACACTCACCGGAGAGGTATATCGCCACTTTCTAGAACACGCGCTTCCTGGATTTCTGCACGATGGTGCACCAGCGTATTTTAGTTGGGTTGCTCGTGCATTTTTAACAGAAACCTACGGAAATCGCTGGATTTGGCCGAGGTGGACCTCACTTATGGCCTGCACGATCCCCGGATTAAAACCCACTGGTTTTTTTCATGTGGGAACACCTAAAGTCCTTAGTTTACGCTACTCCTGTGGAAAATGTGGAGGACCTAAGGAACCGCATTATTGCCGGGTGTAATTCGATTAGAAACGACCCTGATATTTTTGAGAGAGTTCGCCAGTCAATGAAGATTGGATTTATATACCCGAGCTAGAGGTGGACACTTTACAGTATTTGTAATTTTTTGTATTAGTTATAAATGTTAATTTTATTTATTTATTTATTTTTATCTTGGTTCGAAATGTTAATGTTATTTTTAGTTGAATTATTCGCAAATATTCTTAGTATGGTGAAAAATGTTTTAATTTTTTATCTCGTAAACGAAGCAACATAATCTGAAAAAGTACAACATATATAAAATTTGTAGTTTTAGTTGCTTTATCTCACGACAATATCGAAATTAAATTACAGTCAGTGGCGTACATTTTTTTTTGTCAATAATTTTTATTAAGTTGCCCCCCTATCGCCACTGGACTTAAGAATTTTGATCTAGTTAGGGTATAAGCTCCCATTTTCTAGCAACGACGCTGCCAAATTTCAATGAAATTGGTAAAGAGGAATATCACTTGCTTAAAAAAAATTGTTATTTACAAAAAAAAAACACTTTAACACCTTGTATATTGGAAACAATGCATTTTCAGACGTATGTTTATAGGAGCTTTTATTCATAAAATATTGCCGCGTCTTTTTGTTGGCAAAAAGAGAAACAATTCAAGTTGAACATTTATGTACTATTTATGTATTTTTGTAGTTGAGCTCAACGTTTATGCAAAATTTAATCACCTTATCCCAAATTAGAACTTTATAATGAGCTCAACAACTACAGACTTGGGAGCGAAAATTACTGGGTAGTGTCTAGTTAACAAAGTTCTCCTGGAAATACCTATAAAACTTCTTATATTTCATTTGATGAATTCTCCTTCGTTGTACGAGGACTATCAAGAAAGACACTAGCAATACCGAAGCTAGCCAATTTATTAGCCGTCGATGTTTTATTATTGAAAAACTTAGATATCATATACATACTTTAATTTATTAGAAATCTATTCGTATTCGCTAGAATTGCATTTACTACTATAACTTAACAACCACATTTTTTCATTATTTAACACAGGAGATTAACCTAAATGAGCCACCAACAATCATGACATTACTGGATAATTATGGTTTAGCACAAGGTGAAATTTATGTTGTGGTGGGTTATAAAAATCATTGGGATATAGTGAATGGTCGAACAGCAATCAATCAGCATGTGCATACAGTCGATGGTTCCACTAAAGTAAACCTGGTGGCTGCTCTGGACTTGTATGAAGATCAAGAGATTCAGCTGGTGTTGTGTTATAACCGTAAGTATGTATATAACTGCATTTTTCTAATAACTACTAAAGTTTTAGATATACTTTATTAGTCATTCTGGATAATTTTTTTAGACATATGCTTTGATTAATTTTAAATATTTATTGTAGAGCTGTGGAGTAGATTAATATATTGTGGAATGAACATGAATAACATATATTTCCTACGAGTATCATCGTTTGCAGCATGAGCCGCAGGCGAGTGCTGCAAATCATACGAGTAGGAAATCGTCATTTCATGTGAGTTGCACACTATACTTTTTCTTCGACTGCTTTTGAATAAATTGAACATATTATTAATAATAATAATCTTTATTACAATTCTTACAAACAAACATTATTATAAAATATTTGTTGTTAAAAGTATTAAATTGACTAGATGGTGTACACTATCACTGTTTTTCTTTATATAAAAAGCTTTGAAACCTTCGAAATTAGCTAAATAATATATTATTATTAACAACTGTCAATTTGGTTTACTTGTATTATCGGCGTTGCTATGGTGATTTTTCATAACCCATGCTACTTTTGTCATTACCAGGAAATTTACCCGTGCATTTTTAAATATTTTGCCTAGCAACTAGTGGGAAATGAAAAACAGCCTTACAATGTATATTTTTAAATTATGATTGAACATATAATAATGGCATTTAACGACAGTCGTAGAAAAAAAGTTATTAATTGATTTATTTGTAATTACTTATTCTGCTTGTTACAGATACATGTCACTTTAAGAAGATATTTGATGATAACAACAGCAAGTTATACGATTACGATTTTCATTGGAATTCCGTGCCAACAAATATCGGTACCATTTTTTTATTCTCTTTTCTTCTCAAATAAAAAATATCGGTACTTATAACGACTAGGTTAAAGAGTAGCCGAACAGCTCAACTATCTGTTTTTATTTCAATAACATTATCCTAAAAGATTGACACAGTGGCCGTAATATCATCGCCCGCTTTCCAGAAATGCTCAACCCTATTATGTTGGATGATATAGTATAGACGGTTTATCACCTGAAACAAATAACCTTCAAGGATTAGGAAAGATGATAATAATCATCGTTGAATACTTTAAATCAAATCATTATATAATACTTATTACAAGAACTGCATATTTCTTCAGAAGAACTGTTCATAAAATTTATATATTAAATCTTGGGCATCTGTTTGATATTCTTTCAAAAATATTATATTTATTCCATTTATTCGATAGTCCTCGAGAAGGGTGATATTTAGGAGATAAATTATATTAAATAAATTTCCAAATCAAATGAGTGTGAATAGAGGAAGTAGAATGAGTAAATCGCTCTACTATTTGACGTTCGTTTTTTAATATGTGGTCATTTTTCAAAACATATATTTAGCAAATCTACAATTGGACCTTGGTTGATTCCTTATATTATCTAACTAAAGCCATTATTAGCGTTGGCATTAATATTGATAAATTATTTATATTTATTAAAAACTTCTTATTGATTTGTTAATAATAATATTTATTTCTTGTTTTAGTATGTGCTTTCCCTTATATCATCGGTTTTACATCTAACAACAGTATGGAGATTCGATTAATAGTAAACGGAAATTTAGTTCATACAATGACTATGCCAAAATTACAGTTTCTATCAGCCAAGAATGACATATATTTTGCCACAACTGCTCCGGAATTTTGTCCGACGATAAAAACCAGTGATAAAATTCAACATTTTGATAACTTTACGCATCAAAAGATATCACCACCTGTTAGCCCCAATAATCGTAAGAATTTTTATGTTATCACTACTTTTGTCTTTTTGTGATTATACCTACGAGTGTAATGCAAAAGACATCTTTGGGTCCCATTCACTTATTTTGAATACTAAATTTGTTCATCACCTAATTCTTTCGATGATGGCATTGACTTGTACTTGATAAAAATTCATATTTAAAATAATTTAATTTATAAAACAATCATCTTTTAAAAGATCGCCACGCATTTATAGAATCATTTAAGATATTCCATGTCGAAAATAAAAGTGAAAAACTCACTCTTACAATCTCGGAAACTTAATAAAATGGAAAATTCTAATAATAATAATAATATCTCTTTATGCATAAGGCACATCAGTTGTACATAGAATGCGTCAAATCTATAATATAATATGCATAGTACAGTAAACAAAAAAAAAAACACAGGCAACAATAAATTGTCCTAAATGAAGACGAACAAGATTTAAAGTGACATTTCACAATTACAAACTATTATGTAATGATTAATACATGGTTTAGAATTATCATATTTTAATTTTAAATGACCAGTTAGAAACTAACAATTCCCCTCTTTTAGATTAGTTTGTATATCAACAGGCACAGGTATTGGTAATTTCCCATCAGGTGTACCTGACTATAATAGCAAAGTTTAATGTACATAATCTTTGATACTAGTATCTTCTAAAATTTATAATTTTGCAAAAGGTTAGTTATTACTCGACATCCAAAGAAGCCATTTTGTGGTGAAATATATAATATATTACGTGATTCTAATAAAATTGTGAAAATTTGTAAACGTTTATTTATTATAAATAAACCTAGGCTATATTATATAGTACGTAATAATATAATAATAATGATTGAGCTATACCCAAGCTCATAATAAACCGGATGATTTTGGAGGGTTTCTTAATCTTATCATACCTACGTAACAGATCACAACACACACATGTATAAAATACAAAATATATAAAATCCACGTGTTCTCTAAAACCTTCTCGCGAAGAATTAAAGGCCAAATGTTCTAAATAATATATGCTCTCAAAAATGTTCCTCGTTTTGACACTTGTCGTCAATACTGTACCTAAATTCTAACTTATAGAATAAAACTATAACTAACAGGTAAAATCTGTTTATTTATTAATTATTCGCGAATCTTTTGTACGTTAGGTATTCGTTATATACAATTTTCTTTTCATAAGTCGATATATAGCATTTTTAATTTCATATTCCTTTGTTTCCGATAATTCTCTTGCTTTGGGAGCTTTTTTTAATAATTTGACGACATAGGTACATCTGGTTAGAAGATCCTCCAGATTGCCCTTTCATTGCGTTTCAAAGCCTCCGATCTACAATCGTTTGCAGATACCTATAGTTTCGCGAGAATTTCGTTTTTTTGTTTTGGAAATACAAAACATTAAATATCAACTCTTTTTGTGAAAAAATCTCACTGTTCATTTTATGGTAACAAATATTTTACTAAAAAAAGTAATAACTTGTATGAATGTAACGTAATATGTATGTTCAAAAATTGTGTTGGTGGTTTTATTCAATCGCCATCCTAAAACACCAGATGTATAATAGCTTGGTTACGACGTTGATTGAAATATTTAATAAGATACGCAACGCCGGACGAGAGGGGGTCGTCGCTTGCGGGGTAAGGACAATGCGCCCCGCTATGCTCGCCTTACCCCTCTCCTAGAGAAAACCTACCCGGTAACAGGCGTCATCCCATATGTTGCGGCGACTATACGAATTAATACCTTCGTCGTAGCATCGAACATCTATTGAAACGCCGTCGAAAAACTAGATGTTGCCGATTCAACAGTAGTGGTAGTAATAAACGGAGGTAGTTTTTAGTTTTGTCGTTGATTGAAATATTTAATATTTCAATCAACGGTTTTGTTCGCTTATTCATTGTAAAAGTGTTTTAACGTAGGAGAGCATGAAATTAATCAAGTGGTTATGTCTTTGAATTTCTCGTTTCTTGTATGGAACTGTTTCCAGAAATTTATTGCCTCTAAATATATAATTTGCTTTAATAAAAATATTACTTATCCTCGATAAATCATTAAATTATAAATCATACATTACCTATGTTAAATTAAATATTCAATCAACGGTTAAATTCAACGTACAAGTTATAAAAAAAATTGTTTAGGATAGCAAGTAAAAGAATTTTAAATGCATAAAACAAATAATATACTTATATATTTGCGTATATACAGGTTGTCCTTACAATATTATTTTTGATTTCTGAAGTTTGGTTTCTTTTTAAGTTTGCTCGTTAGCATTATCTCCCAAGTATATCACATAGTAAACATAATTGTACGGCATGTTTGGAGCTAATTGATAGATCTCAATATTCAGTTAATTGTTGACTGTGGAAATGGTACCATAGGAAATGCACAAGAATTTTTTTTATATTGATTTCGACTCGCTAAGGATATACCTATTGAACCTCATGGGCGATCTGAAGAGAATAAAAAGATTTTAACCCAAACCTTAAAAAGAAGGTTATATATAATTTTTTTTCTATTTTCGGAAAAACGTCTAAAATACAAGGCAAAAATGGGTTTTAATGTAATGTTAATGATACATTTCCGCAGGGAAATGTTTGTGATTCTGTGTTCTTGAAGGCTACTAAAAGCCAAAAAGATAATAATTTTTTTATATAACTAATTGTTTGACATATCTTAGTTTTCTTAATAAATGGCAAAGATCGATTTATAATGGTCTGTAACAATGTGAAAAAAAATGTATGCTATACAGGGAGTTCGTGGTTTTACCATCAGAACTTTAACAGAATGTGGAATAACTAATTTTTGGGTGGTTTACCTCTAAAAACATAGGTTGAAAAACTTATGGTTTTTGGAATATGGGACGTTATCTTAGTAACCTACAAACTATGTAGTATCTATCCCCCATCTACCCAACCTGTAAACTTGATATTATGTAACTGTCCATGGACATTCATATTAAATTAAAGTTATTAATTTCCACTAATTTTATTTTTAATTTATGTACATTACACGTGTTTCGCTACACAGTAGCTTCTTCTAAAATGGTAAAAGAATATCTGACATAAGCTCATTTCTGGGTTTTTCCATATATATTTTTTTATACCTTACACAATATTACTTTGTTTACCTGGAGTTTGGTTTCTATACTATTAGGTAAAAACAGGTAAGTAAAGTAATATAGTGTAAGGTATAAAAAAAATATATGGAAACCCCAGAAATGAACTCAAGTGGTAAATACCAACATAACAGTTTTTTACATTGAAATAAAATTTAAAGGTACAAGACAGGCAAACAATTTCAAAAGAGGAGAATTATTTATATTGGTTTTGTCGTTTAGAAGATTTTCTGTATTTCTTAATTTGTTAATTTCTAGTGTTTCTAGTAAAGTCAATTTTTTGCTATTAAAACTATGGTTATCTGCTATGAAATGATTGGAATAGGTAGAATTTGTATTATTAGTGATATATGAATTTTTATGTTCTTTCAAACGCGTTTTGAAATTGCGTACGTTTAACAGCAACTTGAGAAAATAAATAAAAAATAAACCCATTCCATCTAACCGTGAATACAACTATATTTGCATAACATAATATAAGAAACAGGTTGACCGATGACTAATATACCTATAAGTCCAAACTCTAATGTAATATTCTTATTTTCCTATGTGGTTTACCTGATTCGTTATCTTTAATTTTATTATTACTAGAACTAACCCACTTAACAGCCCTAAATAATTTTATTTTTATTAATTGTTTAATAATAATATTGCGATGGTCACCACACTGATCAAACCAAATCTGGTCATGTTCCCGTATAACTAAAATTAAGTCATGTTTTATATTTTCTACCAACCCATTTTTTAATTTATATGTGTCAAATAAATCTCCAAATTTTTTTAGTAGGCAACTAATTAATAAACAAAATTTGTGTGTTGGTCTCTTTAAACTCATGATTCCATCCGCTCCATAATTTTTATTGAAAACCAAGGATTCGTTGGGCCGCATGACTACTTCCTCGTCTAGAATGACTTGAACCCTACTTCCCTAGTCATTTATTTCTTTTAAAACCCTTGTATATTATTTAATCGTTTATAAATTAAGCATGAAATTGTATATTAAATATATTAGGGATTACATGTTATATTATCTCATTTATTAAAGGAAAATATTTCAGTCAACGATATTTTTAATAAAAGTAGTCAAGGAATCTAGAGAATCTTTAGAGAATAAAAGAAAAAAATCTACTCACGGCAACGTCTCATTAACGAAATGAACGAATGGGGCAGAACGCCGCTATGCCCTCTGTTGCTATTGTACCGCAATATCCAACTTTCAGTGTCGTAGATCGATCGATACAGTTGTGTCAGTCAGGCATCTTGAATAAGAACTTAGTTTGCCCTTTCACAGATGCGCTAGTGCAGTTCAGCAAAGCACGAAAAAGATACCAGCTTTCCGAATCTTATTAAATATTTCAATCAACGGTTATGATAAACGTGTCGTTCTCTGATGGTCTATCGACCAATGAAAGAGCTGTCTGTTACTGCATATTTCACTTATTATCAGATGTGAATTACAATAGGTATCCCTTTACGAAGTTAATAAATGTTTAGATAACACATAAACTAAATAAGAGAAATAATGTCTACTCTAGATGTAGAGTAGACATTATTTCTTGAAATTAATTAATGTATATTATGTTCTAGTTTCTGATACGAGGCCATTAAGAATCTATCGTATCCCGATCCACACGCTAAGTAAAGCTGGTCAAAATACTGATCACTTTTATGAGAGTTCAAATGTCTGGAAATCGACGAACAGCGGGCTAAAAGTAAGTAACTAATGTGTTAGATGTGATGGTTATGTAATTTTCTTATTTTGTGGCAATTCAGTAGGGCACATCACAATAAATTTTAAATTACCAAAATTACAAATTACACAAAAAACCCATTGTATAAGCGAATGCCTTTACAACATATTACAGGGTGAGTCACGAGGAACTGTACATATTTCTACCATAAGTAGAGGCACGTTAGGGGATTATTAATATACAGGGTGAATTATGGATCTTCATTAAAACAATGTTTCGTCATATCTTTTCAATGGTTAAGTTGGTTTATCTCTTTTTTTTATAAAAGTGTGTATTGTTGTCTGGAAACTAACTGACATATTCAGAATTGAAAACACTTCACCCTGTATATGATTTTTCAAAAATCTGATATAATTTTTTCAGATGGCATAAATAGACAGTTAGACCTGGGTATTTGAATTTTTTGTTACACTCACCTCACATTTCCAATTAAAGATTCATTTTAGAGCCAAATTGAAAATTGACAATAATGAAGTATCTTACTGTACAATAATGTTTAATTATTAAAAAGAAATCTACAAAATAAATAGAAACGACACACACTGTGCTCCAGTATGGTAAATACCATAATTTGAATTCATTTACAGGGCCGGATTTAAAAATCTGGCATATCTGGTTCATCCCAATAATTCACCCTGTATATAACTTTTTCCACCCGTAATAGAGAGAAAACAGATAAAAAATGTTTGTAATAACCTAGTTTTCTTATTTGTTTAAGGAAGACTCATGTGTCTAATTATTTTAATCGGAATGAAATGAACAAGCCACGGAAATGTTTATTCATAAATTAAGAATTAAAATAAAAAACAATAACCAAACAATAAAACAGTTTTAACAATGTGAAAAAAAGTAAAAAACAATTTAATAAACAGTACGATTATAAAACACAACAGCCCATTAACAGAATTATTCACTGTTGCAATATTATCAGACATGACCCACTGACAATCAGAAAGTCCATTACACATTTAAACATTCGTCAAGAAAAGTGTATTGAGGCAGATGGATTTCATTTTGAACATCTTTTATAATCGTAATGTTTATTAAATTGTTTTTCACTTTGTTATACATTGTTAAAACTGTTTTATTGTTTGGTTATTGTTTTTTATTTTATTTCCTAATTTATGAATAAACATTTCCCTGGCTTGTTCATTTCATTCCGATTAAAATAATTAGACACATGAGTTTTCCTTAAACAAATAAGAAAATTAGGTTATTACAAACATTTTGTATCTGTTTTCTGTCTATTACGGGTGGAAAAAGTTACATACAGGGTGAATTATTGGGATGCCAGATTTTTTTTTTTAAATCCTGTATATTAATAATCAAAACATGGAGACATTTTTTAATGGTCATTTGATAATCCCCTAACGTGCCTCTCTACTTATGGTAGAAGTATGTACAGTTCCTCGTGACTCACCCTGTATAATAATATTATATACAGTATGTCCACGGATGCGGTTAACAAGAGGACAAATGGACCAAAAATTGAAAGATACGAAAAAAAGTTATTCTTGATAAAAATGTTTGCTTGTCGAAAAAATAAGAACTACCATGAAAACAATTAATTATTTTTATTAAACAGGGCGTCTCAAAAAGGCATAAATATAAAATTAAACAAGAGCAAACAGTTATATTTTGGTGTCTTAGCGTAAAATGATAAATAGAAAAAATGCTCCAAATTTAATCCTGACCCTGATTTCAGAGTTCAGAAGAATATTTAAGTTTAGGAAAAAAATTTATAGTGCAATGCTATGAAAGTAGTCACTGCTCTTATCGCTATGTAGTAGAGGAATTCCACCGCAAATTTCCTGGCGTATACGTTTCGAAAGTTGCTGTTCACAAATTGGTGAAACAATTTGAAAGAACAGGATCAGTTTTTGATATTAAAAAAGGAAAGAAACAATATAATGAGGACGATGCCAGTACAGTTTTGATATTGGAATCAGTAAATGAAAATCCATTGCTTTCTTTAAGAAACAGTGCTAAGAATTTAGGGGTGGTGGGAAAATCTACCATTCAAAAAGTTTTAAAAGAAAATAAAATTTATCCTTACAAGCCTCATTTCAACCAAACTTTGGAGGCTGGGGATGAAGCAAAAAGGCTAGATTTTTGTTTGTGGGTTGGAAATCAGATTTTAAACGGCAATAGAAATTTTAGAGAATGGCTGAACCAGAAATTCGGTGTCAGATGGATAGGAAGAAATGGACCAATATTATGGCCCCCAAGTCCCGCCCTGACATTAGCCGATTCTTTCCTTTGGGGCCGTCTAAAGCAGCTTACCTATGCGCAACCAATGGATTCCAATATTGAACTTTTAAAAATTAAGAATCAGGCGAGCCGTGGAATCATTGATAATTCAAGAGATTCGAGCCAGTTTTGATCACATTAGGAAGCAGTGCGAAAAGTGTGTTAAATATGGGGGAGAGGTGTTTGAACCATGATTATGATTGCGTTATGTTTATTTCTGTTTATTAATTTTCGTTTCAATTTTTATTTTAATTTGATTAATTTTATGTTTATGTCTTTTTGACCCTGATTAATAAAAATAATTTTTTTCATAGTAGTTCTTATTTTTTCGACAAGAAAATTTTTTTTGACACTGACAACTACTACAACAACAATAAGGTACCTAATGTAAAGGTAATAATTAAGTAAAAGTATTAAAATGCGGAAATGCACACATGAAAAAAATTTTTTTTTCAAAAATTTAAATATTCTTCGGTCTGGAATCAGGGTTAGGATTAAATTTGGAGCATATTTTCTATTTATCATTTTACGCTAAAACACCAACATATGACTGTTTGCTCTTGTTTAATTTTATATTTATGCCTTTTTGAGACGCCCTGTTTAATAAAAATAATTTTTTTCATAGTAGTTCTTATTTTTGCGACAAGCAAAAATTTTTATCAAAAATAACTTTTTTTCGTATCTTTCAATTTTTGGTCCATTTGTCCTCTTTTTAACCGCATCCGTGGACATACTGTATATGGTTATCGTATACAAACGTGTCTGTATACGCTCGTTTCACAACAAATATCCTACAAATATCCGAAAACTCTATAAAAAATTACCAATGTGAGTACAACAAGTGATGATGAAAACGATTATGTTGAAACAATAACTTTTGAAATTATACTACATATGACAACTGTACATTTCTTGAGGAACAAACCGATACAGTAGGAAAAAGTTCAACTGATAAAGTTCCATGTACTAGAAAAGCAATAACAAAAGAACAGCGCCAAACTAGTGTTGATCTACAGTGTGAGACTTCAGGAGCACTTTAATTGAAACGTCGATCACAGAAATTTTCGAACCACGTACTTTTCTACCACAAACACCAACAAAATCTAAAAATAAAAAGAGATACAGATTACAATTAACACCGGAGATCCCTATGCATAAACAAAAAACATTGTGATAAATTGGAAGCCAACACAGAAGTAATTAATATTTTGTAACAAAACATTCTGGAACATCTACCGCCCGATGAAGATTATGAAATGGATATCGTAATCGCAGGTCTAGACAAATTAATAAAAGTAACAAACCACAAGAACAACGACAGTGGAGATCATACATTACTTCCGCCCAAACAAAGCTAAATATACAAAATGCCGTAGTTATATATTATATCGAAAAATCTCACTAGTATGATGCATTAAATTAGAATTCCCGAAAAGGAGAATATAATGCGAAAAAACAAACCTCAGCAAAAACATCCTACTTTTGCAGATCTAGTGAAATTAAATCAAAGGTCATCCCCAAATGAAACAACAATTCAACAAAGCCTTCAACCCTATGGAAACACGACCCATACAAAATAAACATGAAACTATAGTGAGAATACCAGATGAGAAAAACTCCAATAATGTCCTTGAATATATAACATAAAACCTTAAAGTAACAGAAATAGACGGTGCACCAAAGAGCGTTAGCCAATTGATAATATTAGAGTCACATAATAGTGAGCAACATAAAAAGCTTTATACTGCTTTATCAAACCCTCAAGAAATTTAGACAAAGCAGCTAACAAATCTAAATCTAATGTTCATTATAACTTGTATTGATACAGGATACACATTAAGAGGGGCGTTTGAATACAATCGTTTGCAGACCTATTTTTGCGCATGGTAGACTCCACTAATACGTATCTGATAGCAAAAATTTTGATAGGGAGTTAAAGAGTAAAGATGGGATTAGGTATTGAAGTATTTTGAAGTTGAAATATTGGATAGTTAGTTCAAAAACAGAGTTAGAAAATCATCATATTTCGCTTTGCAGGCATAATTTTGCGCATGGTAGTCGCCACTAAGACGTATCTGCTAGCAAAAATTTTTATAGGGTTTTAAAGACAAAAGATGGGATTAGGTAATGAAGTATTTTCAAGCGGGAAGATTAAATAGTTAACTCATAAATTGAGTTCAAACATGGGTAATTTTTTCAAATTTACAGATATATTTTTGTGGATGGAAATCTCCACTAATACGTATCTGGTAGCAAAAATTTTAATAGGGTTTTAAAGACTAAGGTTTGGATTAGGTAATAAGGTATTTTGAGGCTACAACAATAAATAAATACTTAATAAATTGAGTTCAAAATCAGCAACTTTTTCCTCATTTTGTGCTATGATTCTAATATTTAATAATGATAATATTGCTTTATTACCTAATTTATATATTTAACAATCACTTGTAATTAAAATTGTACGTGAAAACTTTCTGTATTAGACAATATCCATATATAAAAAAATATCTCATATTTCCCTTCAAATATCCGCCATTTTCTTATAATTTCTTTATAAATTTACCCACCGAACATTTTGTTTGTAGTTGGGACAGCATTGAAGAGATGCCGCTATGGGCGCCGCTTACAGTTCACTTTTTTTTCAATTTATACACAGCAAGACAAAAATAATCTGTTGACAATATCTAAAACATTCCGCAATAATCGATATACTTACCACCGAGGACAATAAACCAGTTTTTCACATACACCATAAATATAATATCTATTTCTATCTTTCATTCATCCCTTTTATGTACGTATACCTAATTATTGTAACTATAACCAGATGATAAGCGAAGACCTAGTTTTGTGTTATTTCGAATTATTTGTAGTATTAGTTTTTTTATAAGTAAAATTATTTACGAACCAATTGGGCAGTTTGTTATTTACGTAGAATAACCCAGTACCGATCTACATAATATTTTCGAGTATATAGTAAATTTCAAGAAAAACTGTTTACGTTGGTGACAACCAGCTTTCATTTAACTTATTGATACTCTTCTTTTAAGTTATACAGCGTGTTCAGAATTAGTATTCAAGATTTATCGTCGTATAAATGAGTGTAACTTGATTTCCTCAAATCAAAAATGTTAGTCAGATGATGTCAATTATTTTAATAACCAAATTAATTACAGTTAAACTCAGATTTAAGAAAATACAATAACATGCCATTAAGAGATACTAATTTTTACGCAAATTAGTTAAGTTGCCTAACATTTTAAAAAAATATATATTGGAAAAGGAATATTTGGGCAATATGACGACACCATTTTTTTTCCTTAGTTTCATATTTAAAAAATTTAGAGCGAAACTAATGGAAATGATGTAGTTGAAGATTTTTCTCAAAGGTAAGTAGGTATATAAAAATGTTTATTTCTATGCGAAATATAGGTTCAATCAGAGACAATTTTTTTTTTAATGTCACTGGGTATTTTGTCAAACTCATTTTCTAAAGTTATATACAGAGTGTCCTATGGTGCCGACCCATTAGAATATTTCAGAGACTATACCTTGAATTGAATTTCAAAAATTTAGGCATCTAAATATGGTCTACTCAAATAACACAATAGCAACTGTACCCTGTTGAAAATACCGTATAGAATCATATTAAAACTTGATCTGGATCTATAAGTATCTATAAGTGAATGTAGGTTTTAATCTGGCTTTGACAAGCTCTATGTTATTTTAATAGTAATCTTATATGATTCAATATGGTTTGGGTTTATTTGGATATACATATAAAACACATCAATGGAATTGTATTGGTCTCTATAAGTTTTAAATATGATTAGATCTAATATGCCATTACAGATTCAAAACAAAGTGGGTTTTATACGGATTTAATAGGTTAAAATGAATAGTGTTTAATATGGAATTGCTGAATAAAAATTACCATAAAACGAATTGGTTTCAATATGGATTAATATGAAATTCTTTATTTGGGAATTGTTGGTTTCAATAAGGCATTCCAAATCAAATGTTTAATTTGGTTTTATCAGTTTGAATTAGTTTTTATGCGGCATAAAACTGCTTATTTCAATTGCGTTTAATATGGAAGTACTGAATAAAAATTACCATGGAACGAATTGGTTTCAATATGGATTAATAAGAAATTCTTTATTTGGAATTTATTAGTTTCAATAAGGTATTCCAAATCAAATGTTTAATTTGGTTTTATCAGTTTGAATTAGTTTTTATGCGGCATAAAACTGCTTATTTCAATTGCGTTTAATATGGAAGTACTGAATAAAAATTACCATGGAACGAATTGGTTTCAATATGGATTAATAAGAAATTCTTTATTTGGAATTTATTGGTTTCAATAAGGTATTCCAAATCAAATGTTTAATTTGGTTTTATCAGTTTGAATTAGTTTTTATGCGGCATAAAACTGCTTATTTCAATTGCGTTTAATATGGAAGTACTGAATAAAAATTACCATGGAACGAATTGGTTTCAATATGGATTAATAAGAAATTCTTTATTTGGAATTTATTAGTTTCAATAAGGTATTCCAAATCAAATGTTTAATTTGGTTTTATCAGTTTGAATTAGTTTTTATGCGGCATAAAACTGCTTATTTCAATTGCGTTTAATATGGAAGTACTGAATAAAAATTATCATGAAACCAATTGGTTTCAATATGGATTAATAAGAAATTCTTTAATTGGAATTTATTGGTTTCAATAAGGTATTCCAAATCAAATGTTTAATTTGGTTTTATCAGTTTGAATTAGTTTTTATGCGGCATAAAACTGCTTATTTCAATTGCGTTTAATATGGAAGTACTGAATAAAAATTATCATGAAACGAATTGGTTTCAATATGGATTAATAAGAAATTCTTTATTTGGAATTTATTGGTTTCCATAAGGTATTCCAAATCAAATGTTTAATTTGGTTTTATCAGTTTGAATTAGTTTTTATGCGGCATAAAACTGCTTATTTCAATTGCGTTTAATATGGAAGTACTGAATAAAAATTATCATGAAACGAATTGGTTTCAATATGGATTAATAAGAAATTCTTTAATTGGAATTTATTGGTTTCAATAAGGTATTCCAAATCAAATGTTTAATTTGGTTTTATCAGTTTGAATTAGTTTTTATGCGGCATAAAACTGCTTATTTCAATTGCGTTTAATATAGAATTGCTGAATAAGAATTTCCACGATGCGATTGGTTTCAATACGGATTCAATAAAAAATTTCATTCATGTCCGTTATCCTAAATAATGCAGATTTCTTGAGCTCCTTATTTTAAGAAATTATATTGCATAAAACAACACGGCGTCTTAAGTTATTAAAATAAAATATATACCTAAACATTAATAATGTAAGGGTTATTCTTTCGTACTGAACTAAGTGAACAATCTGAAAATTGTCAGTTCATTCACGATTGTGCGTATTGTTTCGACATCGGTCACTTCTAACAAACTGATTAAAATTCCTACCCCCGTTGCCGCTTACTGATCAAACTCTAGGTACCGGTTAGTTCGTTCAGTTAACAGTTAACCTCTAAAAGTATTGAGAGATAATAATTGGCATATGATTTCGAATCAAACCAATAAATTGTAAAAGTTTAAAACATGGATAATAATATCATGGAAGAAATAATTTTCCAGTTTTCAGAGCAGATTTGGTTGTTTTCGAGGTTAAGTGAAAGACAATCACAAAAAAGATGATCTTTCGGTTTCCCCAAATATTCAGTTCAGTATAATCACATTCAGTTTAATCACATTCACTTGTTCAGACCAATCACTACGAAAGAATAACCCTATAGATAGGTGAGGTCATTGTCTTTATAAAGACAACTACTACTTTGTTTTTTGTGTTTTGACAAAATAGTTATGATTTTCTTACCGTATCCACTGTTGCCGATAACATGCTTAAACATAATATTATAATGTTATAGCTGCTCAGATTTTACAACATATTATGTTACGTCACCAAGAAAAAAAGGTCAATTGTTGGCCAATTTAGTATATAAAAAATCCTAGTACAGATTCATTAAATTCATCTTACAGTACAAATTTAGTACCAGATTTAGTGCAAAATTGTAATAATAATTATTATGTTACAACCGGCAACGCTGACCATTTACTAATACTCAGTGTTGCCGAGGTATAGTCTTCACTATTACCAAAGACATTAATCTTTGATATTACCTACCTATATACATAATTATATACATAGTAATTTTTACTAACGCACAGATAGGTATTCAAAATTTAATTACATTTTTTACATAAGAAAAGATAGCAAAGTATATCCAAAGAGTCACAATTGCGTTGGCATGAACATACATTTGCTCCTGGTTTTGCCTATGACATGATAACTAAATAAATAAAAAAATAACTAATAAGAAAAAAACTAAAATTGAAATAATGGACAACCTGTAAAATATATCACGATTTATATTTTAGTTTATAATAAATATATCAAATATATATGAATATTTTATTAAGAAAATCGCGACAAAACTGCGGATTTGACGTAAATCTGGCAACTAGTAAGTAGGTATAGTGGTTTATGCTTGACGCTTGTGAATAGTTCAGAGTTCAGTGTTGCCGATTGCAGCTGACTTCTGACACGGTATAGAATTATATCATAGTATATTTCAAAATTATTCTAGAATGGGTGAAGACATGAATATTAATACAATCACATCCAGAAGTGTGTGTGAATACAACATGTATGTCGTCATAACTCAATTTTGGTAGCTTATTTAATACCTACTATTCTCTATCTATAACAATAATAGCGTATATTTATATACCTATTATCTATTATTATATTAATTGCTATGGCGCATATTTTGTTATTGCCTTTATATAAAAAGTCAAAATATCTAAATGTAATTAAAACATCTGTTGCAATCTCTATGTCGTCATTATATATATATTCCAGAAAACAATAAAAAACTATCGTCAACTGAATAAACTCATGCATAATAATCAGGCAACAAGGTCTGTAATAATCTTGATTTTGGAATTGTCGAATAAAATATGTTACAATTTGATAATTCCCTATGACAACACTGCTGCGGTACAATTTTTTTCTTAATCTAACCTAATACCACACAGCCACACACAAACAACACGTGTTTTGTTATGGCGTCGGTTTATGTTTTGTTTTTCATTATCAATAATACGTTAATTACTCTATCTCAATTGTGTAATAAAATAAGTGTAAATGCTAACCTAAATATATATTATAATATCTTTCATCTATGACTATCTAACAGCATAAAATAACTAAATAACTTTGTGTTGTGTGTTGTGTTGTGATTTGTTAACGACCATGTCAAAAAATTGATTCCAGGTAAGCAAATAAATTATTCTTTTTACCAACGTATATCATTGTCTTTATAAGGAATAAAAAACATTGCCTATGCTCTGCTAATATAATATTATAGTTTGGAATGGGCTTGTTTAACAAAACAAGACTTAAAATCCGAGAGTTTGTCTGTCAACCACTATACTTTCACCAGACGGCCGTTTTCGTCGATCCACGACTCATCAGTGGTGATCGGTCAGTAGTTGACAGCCAAACCCTCGTAAATAATGTGGTATATACCACAAACGGTACAGAGATGTAAAAGGATGTGTTTGGCGACATCTAGTTTTATTGTTCGTAGTACGCCGAGTGAACACAGTTCCTATATCGACTGCCTGGGAGGTCTCTGACCCCATAAAGCAACTACCAACACATAGACGCGCCGATACTCCCTTAAGCGGGATCGCATATATTATATATATTATATATATGCGATCCCGCTTAAGGGAGTATCGGCGCGTCTATGTGTTGGTAGTTGCTTTATGGGGTCAGAGACCTCCCAGGCAGTCGATATAGGAACTGTGTTCACTCGGCGTACTACCAACAATAAAACTAGATGTCGCCAAACACATCCTTTTACATCTAATATTATAGTGTTCATTATCATTAGTACGCACGCAATGTATTAGATACACAGTATAGGCAAAGATTAATATAAATAATATATTATGTATATTAATCTTTGGTACCTATGGTTATTTGTATAAGATACAGGTTGATTGCTGGTCGATGGTATATTGGAAGTTTTTGCGACAAGTAACCATACGATTGTTTTGAAAATGTAAGTGATTATTCAGTTCAACCTAATACGACAGCTAATTGTGTGTATTAGCTGTACTAATACCTAATATATCAGCATACAATAATATTGTCACTATAATATGTAATTTGGGTGAAGTGGTAGAATACATTTATTCTTGTGAACTTTATCAACGTTAATAAAGAAAAAAACGTTTTAATAGTTGTCTACCTAATTAACTATATCGAAAAAATCCAACTTAAGTAACTACTTACATTTTCAAAATATTCGTACTTAGTTACTTTCCCCAAAACAACAAAACAAAGTGTATACCATCAACCAGAATACACCCTGTACATATAGGTACTGTAATAATAGATATTTCACCACAATCAATTAATAAAACAAATGTGTTAAATTTTCCAAAACGGTGAAATATGGAACATTATTCGTAGTTATTTTAACAATTTTTATTTTATTAAATTTTCCTCAATTTATACACACATTTAAGACTTTTGGGAGATGAAAGAAGATCTAAAGAATTAATGATAATTTATTATTATATTAAGAATTGAAAATTAATGACAATATTTAAGAACTTTTTACTCTTTTTAGTATGGGGTATGCTTATCTCAGATTCCTTGATGATGATATAGTACAGGAGATTGGATTGGATTGGATCACCGAAGATATAAAAAACTTACAAACCTTTGTATTTTATATATTGAAGGTATTTTTGCTAGTTTTATTATTGATTACTTTTTAAATTTATATTCGTCTGTAAATCTAAATAAATCATGTTGTTTTAGACGATATTGATGCTCTGAAAACGCAGATAAGCGAAAAAAACGCAGATAAGGGAAAAGCGAATTAAAATGTTAAACCCAGAGGAAATTCTGAAAGAAAATTCACGAAAGCCAATGAGACTAAATAATTTGAGGGAACAACTGAAAGCAACAAATGAGTTATTAAATGTTCAATGGTTGCAAAAAATGTCTTCGACGTTGTTTCAAAACTAAGTAAGAGTGAAATCATATTATTTAGCTTTATCCATCTAGTACTTAGTAGTTTATAAAGTGTTTGCTTGTTATTTTTGTAGAAACTGTGTTCTTGGTCCTTACCAAGAACACAGTTTCTCCTTAGAAGGTAGCTTTGGTATTTTGAAAACCGTATAATTTTGAACGTTCAAGTATCATTGATATCATGACTAAAATAGAACTTTTGGGTTCTCACTTGCTACCGTTTTATAGGTTTCATTATGATCATGAGGCAGATTTTCCTTATGACACAAAGTTAAAAAAACCAATTCAGGAAGTTTATTTTATTTCCACACCAATAATTTAATTTATTATTCTTTGCAATGTTTTTAAACACATTCTGTATTCAGTGCGATAAGAAGTCTGCCGTTGTTCTATGATTCTTATACGTCTGCAATTTAAGGTTTTGTTTGTGGACAAATTTGTCATCTGGAAGATTTTTTCTATATTTCTATATTTCAATATTAATCTTCAAGTACATTTCTGTCTCATCCACCTAATTATAATATCTCTTATTCAGTCTGGAAAATTAACAAGAACCCTGTCCGAGGACATCTCCAATATTTTTAGCAGCATGATTCTAATAATACTTTAATTATCAATGCAGATATTAGTCGGAATTACTATATAAACATGTTTCCGTGATATATCACTCTCATCATCAGTCTGTAGCAATATAAATACCGTTATTACAATGTTTGTATTGTAAATACTTACGTTTTACCATTTAAACTCTTAAATGCTCCCCAGTACAGGTTCTGCATTGAAATGTGAATGTTTAATTGTTCGGTTTTCCAGCGCTAGGTTGCTGCAGGCTAATGATGAGTGTATTATACTCTCGAAACGTGTCTCTATAAAGACGTTAATATAAAACATATTTGTGGTGACACTTGTTTTTTACTTTGCTATTAAAATTGCACACCGCTCGCTGTAAGAATGGCCTATTTATTCAAATTTTATTTCTGTTTGGGCATATTTAGATGGCATATCTGAAGCCAATAAATGGAACTGATTCGTTTTGCATTTTCAGATATTACAACATTTTATTTAATTAAAAAGGGACTGATGAATTCGCCATGCGTACCCAGTTATCAAAAGTAAATACCTGGATTGGGATAAAGGTATCCGATATTAATAGGGCGCCCCGGCAGAGCTGTGGTAAGTACCAATTAAATAAAAGTATTGTTTATGTAATGAACTGCTTAACAGTATTTTCATAACTGATATTTTAATATTCCAATGTCTAACTTTTCCACAAAAAGTTAGTCATGACTTGAAAGTTTTTTTAGATGGGATGAAAAATAATAATTTAAAAGAGAATACGGAAACCTCTGAAGAAATAAACGTAGAGAGTGAAGATATTTTAGACAATAAGACATGAGGAACGGAAAGTTAGTATTATTCAATAACAATTTTATGTTATACTTTTTTCTATAAAAAAAGTCCTACCATCTTTATTTTATAGTCGACAAAAATATTGGGTTTACTTTTTATCCGTTTTATACACTTTTCACGAGATTCTCTAAGGCACTCATTTTATATCGCGTATGTAGACCAAGTTTACTATGTGGCTATGTGGTGTATCTGCTGTCTTCAGGCAAGCCCAGTAAGATTTTTAGGTAGTTATGTTTTTTTTTTATTTTGCCAAAAGTTCAGAACTTAGAAATGTTCAGTAGTATGGTTTACCAAATTTGGTTCAACAAGTACTTATTTACGTATAAAATGACCTAAAACACTTATTTATGAAAACATTATGTTTGGTGAAGTGATAAAACGTACTTGTTTCTACTCACCGATTAAGTATTATTAATATTTTGCTATATAAAATATTTTATATTTTGTTTTAGGTGAACATTGAGACAAATATTGACATGTAATTTTAAAATAGAAAAAAAGTACATGTAACCGAGTGCAGACTTTTTTTTGCTTCCACAAATCCCAAAGTTATGGTTTTTTAAGACAATAATTCTAGACATATATAAAAAATAATAAAAATAAATGAAAATTAATTCGACGAAGGGGTAAGTAATTCTATAATACTATAGACCTTAACGTATTTCAACAAAATTGAAGAGTTATAATTTATTTATAATAATATACAGGGATTTACATTTAAATCCGTTCTAGATTTAAACAGGTTCTAGTGGGCAATCCTGATTGAATCTGATAACTACAAATTAATCCCAATAGCTTTTGCATTTGGATTTGCTTATAAAACCATATTAAATCCGTTCTAAATGTAAACAGGTTCTATTGGGCAATCCTGATAGAAATTGATAACTACAAATTAATCCCAATACCTTTTGCATATGCTTATAAAACCATATTAAATCCGTTCTAGATGTAGACAGGTTCTAGTGGGCAATCCTGATTGAATCTGATAACTACAAATTAATTCCAACAGCTTTTGCATTTGGATTTTCTTATAAAACCCTATTAAATCCGTTCTAAACGTAAACAGGTTCTATTGGGCAATCCTGATAGAATCTGATAAATACAAATTAATCCCAATAGCCCTTGCATTTGGATTTGCTTATAAAACATATTAAATCCGTTCTAAATGTAAACAGGTTCTATTGGGCAATCCTGATAGAAACTGATAACTACTAATTAATTCCATTAGCTTTTGCATTTGGATTTGCTTATAGAACCATATTAAAACGTTCTAAATGTAAACAGGTTCTATTGGGCAATCCTGATAGAATCTGATAAATACAAATTAATCCCAATAGCTTCTGCATTTGGATTTGCTTATAAAACCATATTACATCCGTTCTAAATGTAAACAGGTTCTATTGGGCAATCCTGCTAGAATCTGATAAATGCAAATTAATCAAAATAGCTTTTGCATTTGGATTTGCTTATAAAACCATATTAAATCCGTTCTAAATGTAAACAGGTTCTATTGGGCAATCCTGATAGAATCTGATAAATACAAATTAATCCCAATAGCTTCTGCATTTGGATTTGCTTATAAAACCATATTACATCCGTTCTAAATGTAAACAGGTTCTATTGGGCCATCCTGCTAAAATCTGATAAATGCAAATTAATCGCAATAGCTTTTGCATTTGGATTTGCTTATAAAACCATATTAAATCCGTTCTAAATGTAAACAGGTTCTATTGGGCAATCCTGATAGAAACTGATAACTACAAATTAATCCCAATAGCTTTTGCATTTGGATTTGCTTATAAAACCATATTAAATCCGTTCTAAATGTAA
This sequence comes from Apoderus coryli, assembly GCA_911728435.2. NCBI lineage: Eukaryota > Metazoa > Arthropoda > Insecta > Coleoptera > Attelabidae > Apoderus > Apoderus coryli. Next base: position 13,104,725 of record OU452212.1, on the reverse strand, counting down.
ACAGGTTCTATTGGGCAATCCTGATAGAATCTGATATATACAAATTAATCCCAATAGCTTTTGCATTTGGATTTGCTTATAAAACCATATTAAATCCGTTATAAATGTAAACAGGTTCTATTGGGCAATCCTGATAGAAACTGATAACTACAAATTAATCCCAATAGCTCTTGCATTTGGATTTCCTTATAAAACCATATTAAATCCGTTCTAAATGTAAACAGGTTCTATTGGGCAATCCTGATAGAAACTGATAACTGCAAATTAATCCCAATAGCTTTTGCATTTGGATTTGCTTACAAAAACCATATTAAATCCGTTCTAAATGTAAACAGGTTCTATTGGGCAATCCTGATAGAATCTGATAAATACAAATTAATCCCAATAGCTTTTGCATTTGGATTTGCTTATAAAACCATATTAAATCCGCTCTAAATGTAAACAGGTTCTATTGGGCAATCCTGATAGAAACTGATAACTACAAATTAATCCCAATAGCTTTTGCATTTGGATTTGCTTATAAAACCATATTAAATCCGTTCTAAATGTAAACAGGTTCTATTGGGCAATCCTGATAGAAACTGATAACTACAAATTAATCCCAATAGCTTTTGCATTTGGATTTGCTTATAAAACCATATTAAATCCGTTCTAAATGTAAACAGGTTCTATTGGGCAATCCTGATAGAATCTGATATATACAAATTAATCCCAATAGCTTTTGCATTTGGATTTGCTTATAAAACCATATTAAATCCGTTCTAAATGTAAACAGGTTCTATTGGGCAATCCTGATAGAAACTGATAACTACAAATTAATCCCAATAGCTCTTGCATTTGGATTTCCTTATAAAACCATATTAAATCCGTTCTAAATGTAAACAGGTTCTATTGGGCAATCCTGATAGAAACTGATAACTGCAAATTAATCCCAATAGCTTTTGCATTTGGATTTGCTTACAAAAACCATATTAAATCCGTTCTAAATGTAAACAGGTTCTATTGGGCAATCCTGATAGAATCTGATAAATACAAATTAATCCCAATAGCTTTTGCATTTGGATTTGCTTATAAAACCATATTAAATCCGCTCTAAATGTAAACAGGTTCTATTGGGCAATCCTGATAGAAACTGATAACTGCAAATTAATCCCAATAGCTTTTGCATTTGGATTTGCTTATAAAACCATATTAAATCCGTTCTAAATGTAAACAGGTTCTATTGGGCAATCCTGATAGAAACTGATAACTGCAAATTAATCCCAATAGCTTTTGCATTTGGATTTGCTTATAAAACCATATTAAATCCATTTAAGATTCTATTGGATTCTTGTGGGTATTCCTGATTCATACTAATTATTTCAAATATGTTTTTAGTTTGGAATTGCTGTTTCAAATACACACTATGAACCGTATTAATCCATATTAAATTTTTTTTTATATGGTTCTATCTGGCATTTTCAACAGGGATACACTTCCGGTTCTACCAGAAGTTGATGGCGACTTTGTTATTTTAAATAGAACATCCTATATTTTATTACATTTTTGGATTCTACGTAAGATTGTAGACATGTTTCCTGTATCATGTTGTATGCCTAATTTCAGTCGTTTCTGACGTGCTTTTATCAAGATTTATGTCAAAATTTACATTTTAGGACCAAATAATATTAATTTTTTCTCATAAGGACGTCTCTGTTAATTATTTTATATGTGTTTTCTTAGAAAGTAAGGTCTCCGATTCCATAAGATATTTTCAGATTTATTCATACGAGGTGGTCAAAAAAGTATAGATACATACATACAAATGGATGTTAGAAAGTACATTTGAAAATCAATTTTTTCAAATGGTACATATATTTTTCTAATTTTATCTTACTTATCATCGAACACCTGTTACAAAATTGCCCTCATGTTTAATGATCCTTTTCATTGGAATAGGCATACAACATGATACAGGAAACATGTCTACAAACTCACGTAGAATCTAAAAATGTAATAAAATATAGAACGTTCTATTTAAAACAACAAAGTCGCCATCAACTTCTGGCAGAACCGAAGGTGTTATGCAGTTGCTATTATGTGATTTGAGTAGACCATATTTAGATGCCGAAATTTTTGAAATTCAATTCAAGGTAGTCTCTGAAATATTCTAATGTGTCATCACCATAGGAGACCCTGTATATGTTATATAAATAAAATTCATTCTAGACCTGGGCGGAATGAAAATGATATAAGTAACAATATTAATGAAACGCAAAAAAAGGTCTGAAAATAATATATATATTATTTTTTTTAGATCTGAAAGTTATGATTTAAGATCTTATGCTTTTAGGGATGAAAAGCATGACAAAAAGGAAGCGGGGTGTATTTCATCAGATGAATATGAAAGGTTATATATCATGTACTTAATACTGCAATTTCATGTGATTAAAACAACGTATTTTTAATTACATTTTAGCATTAACACTTGTCCACTGACTGTAGAAAAGGAAAGTCAAGATGAGTACATAATTAAAGGCAACCGAATTGTGGAGCTAAATTATGTTCTAAATTGGGCAATATCTTTGCAATACAATCACTCCAAAAAGTGCACTCTAGGAAAATTGCAAATAGCTGGAGAAAAATCACGAGGCAAAGGGCTAACCAGCACGATTGTGTTTTCTTGCAATTCATGCAAAAATATTTACCAGTATGACACCGAAAATCCTGAAAAGGAAAAGTCAGATATAAATATTGGTACAGTGTGGGGTACTATGGCTTCGGGTAGTACGTATTCTCATACGAGTGAACTTTTTAGTTGTATGGATATACCTACAATGACTCCTTCTTTATTTTAGAATATTGAAAATGAGTTGTATACATAAATGATACAATAGACCTCTTTATTGAAGAAATTTTCCGAGATGAGTATTTTTGGAAAGAGGTTGCCAAAATTAAAAACATTTTATGGTGATTGTATAGCTCCTGAGATAGTTAGAGACAGAATTGGAAAAGGGAAACGATGTATTGACCCAGAATTTATTTTGATATCAATAGAAGCACAAAGGCAAAAAAAGAAGAACTCGCGAAACCTCTCTAACTTTATTGCGAATATAATGTTTTTGGAAAAGTGTTTGTGTGATGGTGTGTGTGTGTCTGTCTGTCTATAAGTCTAAAACAGTTGGATGATTTTTTTAGAAAAATCAGTTTTCACACATAATCGGTTCCTATTTTTCTACTATACTGAAAAAATGTATGTACCATGGGCGTCCGTGAAAAAAAAACATAGCTGAAGTCTGCAATAAAAAAAATAATATTTTATTTAGAAATAAAGCATGTAGAGAGAACAACTATTGACAAAAAGCTCACAGAAATATTACTTTTACATTGAAATATGGAGAGGTATTCGTGCCTCGAGGGCAACAGTTTGTTTTAATTGAGCTGGTGTTCTTTCGGTTACGACAAAATTATTATTATGTTATGTTATTAAGAAAAGTTATTCAAAATGAAAAACTGAGTAACAGTACGAAATTTCAAAGTAAAATTTGAAAGCCGTCTGTCCATATTTTGTATTTGATCCTTTTCTTTTTTCTTGTTTGAAAAAAAATCCTTGAATATTTCATGTTTAATAATAATTTTATATTAGACATAATAAAATAAATATTTTATTTGGATATAATAAATACACCTTACCTATAAATATAAATATTTTTAAAAATATAAATTATTTTGAAAAGATTTAAATCTTAATTTTTTAGTAAAAAATCAAAGATACTATTCAAAAAGAATTGAATCATAAATCAAAAATCATTTCCTGAAAACAAAGTTAAAATCAAAGTAGGTGGGTACCTACCTATTGAAATAAAAAAGTACCGAATTAAATAAAAAAAGATCAAAATCCAACTAACAACCTTATAGGTATATCGAACATAACTTGCTTATATCTTGTATATAGATATAATACCTAGGTACCAATAATATATTATACTTACAGTCTGTATTACAAACGAATATATGCACAAAAAAGAATAAAAATAATGATTACCCAAAATAGAAATATTACATTTTAGGGTCACTATGTATTAGTTTTGGCGCCACCTAGTGAGGAGAAGAATATATTAAAATATGTTGTAACTTAAGAAATGGATATTTTTCAATGAATACAGCCTTAGGCAACCAAGAATACAACCATACTAGCGGCCATTTTTGTAACTAACCGTTTCAGATTCCCCTCTTAAAAGAAAGAATTTGTCGATTAAAATGAAATTATTTTGAATACATTTGGAAATGATATACATACAAAACTAAAATTTATAACGAAAAAAATTTCGAAACCCGTACCGTGAGAATTGGATTTTTGAAGCAACAACTATATTATTATGGGAGACTTTAATATAGGTAAATTCTGCAAACACCACTCTTACAAATAGATTTGATAATTTTTGTAATTTAATTACGTCTAAACAATAAAATAACATTAAAAATAACCGAAACAATTCTGGACCTAATAGTTTCTATTTCACAACGTATAGTAAGAAAAGTTTCTAAACCACTAATTACTGAGGATAGTTATCATCCAGCATTAAATATTAATCAGATTATAAATAAAAATACCAGTTGCTGTCAATCTAATGGTGCGATATTTTATAATTTTCGTAAGGTAAATGTTTTTGATCTGTACAATTATATACAACTAGACAATTGCAGTTCTCTGTAATTGCATAATAATCCCAATGACGCGTTCCAAGAAATCTATCTTAAAATCCATGCGATTTTTGAAAAATGTATTCTTTTGATAAAGTAGGTACAAAAAAAAGAAAATACCCCCTTCTGGTTCACTGCTGAGATAATTAAAGATATAAAATCAAAGGAAAGAAATGTGAAATTCTAAAAAAACTAAATTAAAACAGTACTTAGAAGATTTCACATACTTTTGAAGATATGAAGTTCTTTAGACCAGAGCTGAATTTTCAGCCATTTACTAGTTATTTTGATGATGATGATATTTTGATTTTGTCTATGTTGATGCTGTTGTACCTACAAATTATCAAAATCACGTAATCAACAATGACCCAATTTTTAATATAGAGTCGATTACTATGAAGAAGACGTAGACTCAGCTATAAGTAAGCTGAAAAACAAAAGGTATTTGGGTTTTGATCTTATACCTAGGTTCGTCGTCCTTAAACGTTGTAAAGATGTTTTAATTAAACCACTTACTGTTATATTTAATCTATCATTGAAAAAGCAAATATTTCCCTGCTCTCTTAAAACTGCAAAAATATAACTAATTTTCATAAATGGAACACGAGAACATATTAGAAATTATAGACCTGTAGTTGCACTATCTAACATAGCCATCTTACTTGAAATTGTACTCAGTCAAAAAATTAAATTAAATTAAAAAATTACGAGTACTATCTTAAAAACCGTCTAAGTAATGGATTTCGTATGAACAGATCAACTGAAAACCTACTGGATTTTGTCAATTTTACACAGAAAAAAAACCTTGGTTCAGATAGATAAAAAACGTAAGCACCACAGGGACAGCCAAAACCTTGTCTACTCCTTCTAGAAAAATTTACTGGATAGACATTATGTCATTTAGATAATATTCTTGAATAGTTTACATATGCTTCTTGTCTAAAAGAGACAAACACTTTTTGTCATTTAAATAAAAATATATTGTATGCCAGCAAAGTTTATTAGTAATTTTAGTAATGTAGAAAAATTTACTGGATAGACATTATGTCATTTAGATAATATTCTTGAATAGTTTACATATGCTCCTTGTCTGGGAGAGACAAACACTATTTGTCATTTAAATAAAAGTATATTGTATGCCAGCAAAGTTTACTAGTTATTTTAGTGATGATACTCGTTTAATGTCTATCCAGTAAATTTTTCTACATTACTAAAATAACTAATAAACTTTGCTAACATACAATATATTTTTATTTAAATGACAAATAGTGTTTGTCTCTCTCTTCTAGTAATTTTTTCTAGAAGGGGTAGACAAGATTTGGGGGTCCCTGTGGTGCTTACGTTTTTTTATCTGAACCACCATCAGGTTTTTAGTGCGAATCTTATTTATTTATTTTTTTAAAATAAACTTAAGCCAACGGAAAATCTTGTATTAGGTATAAGTAATATAAGCTAGGTATATATAGTCAAACTTCAATCTACACATGTTAAAGTGGGTAGGTATAATGCAGCTGAATCCTTTGCCGGAATTCCTGAGAATATTGCTCAGCACATAAACAACTAGGGTTGGTTGATCTTGGAAACGGTCGGAGTGACAATGTCGGTTAACTTAGAGAAAAGTTGTACAATTTAAACACCTTTTAAATGGTGTTTTCAAAAGTAAAGTAAATTTAGCAGTTTTCGAGAATTTCTTAAAAATCAATTTTTTGGGATATTAGTTTTTATTGATTTCAGACATTATTTTTACAGATATATAAAAAAAATGAAAAGCACTTTCTCATTGTTGCTTTTTGAGGAGACTCGACGTTTCGTTTTCGAAAAACCATCAACTTCGATTTTTTAAATACGGCCCTTGATTTTCTATTGTTAAATTTAAAGCCATTTTCAATTCAAAAATAGGTGGTTTAAACAACTTTTCAGTATTTTTAGTTGTTATTTAAACTTATTCAAGAAAAATCGCCATAGTTTGGGACTTAACTGACTGAATGCAGAGTATATACCTAATTAGTAATTTTGGCAATAAAATTCTTTCGACACATTTTATTCTGTACCCAGTTTTTTAAATTTAGTTAAAATTTTTGTGCTTTTTGAAATTATTAAAGAAACGCCTTTCTTTCATTTACGCAAAATAAGTGCCAAACTATGGCGGTTTTTCTTGAAGTTTAAATAACAGCTAAAAATACTGAAAACTTGTTGAAACCATTCCGTTACATCTATTTTTGTTTTGAAAATGGCTTTAAATTTAACAATAAAAAGTCGAGGGCCGTATTTAAAAAATCGAAGTTGATGGTTTTTCAAAAACGAAACGTCGTAATGAAAATTTGTAAACGCTATATTATTTTCATAAAAAAGTAACAATGAGAGCTTTTAAGTTTTTTATATCAGTAAAAATAATGTCAGAAATCAATAAAAACTAAAATCGCAAAAAATTGCATTTTCTTAAAAAAATACGGCCTTGTAAAATATAGTTTATACCTAATTCATTTTCTACTATAAATATTATACATTTCAAGATCTACTAACTAGGTACTAGGTAGTTATCTAATTTGGGGACAAATAAACCTAAAATGTAAGTATTGGCTATTTAAAAAAAATCGAGTTTTTCCGAAAAACAATGACGCTGAAACAAAAAAAAATTATCAAAGAAACTTTGGATTCCTTATGAGGAAACTAAGTAAAATAACAGATTCTACCGGTACGTACGAGGAATGATAAGACAATTCCAATCCACAACTCCTAATTCACAGACATTGGTAAAATGGTAAACAAATCAATACATACCTATCTTTACAAAAGAAAGAAAAAAGTCATACCTAGCTAAAATATTTATGTAACTTCTTTTGAAAAACTGCCTTAATTTGCTAAAAATTAATCCGTCCCTGGCAAATTAAATATATTATCGTGAACCCATCTAAACTATTGTTTAGTTGCTGTAAATGGAGGAATACCATATTAAGATTGATTAAATTAGAAAAAGTATTTTAAATTAGGATTAAGTACCTACTAAATAATACGTATCTAGATAGGTATCTATTGCCAAAGATTATATCTGATATTGCCATGAAATAAGATTGTTTGCATTGGTCGTAAAATTATAAAAATAAATAATTAAATAATAATTATTATAATTTACTTACCGATAAAAGTATCAACAAGCTCCCCCAGATTCCAGCTAATTAATATTTCTTTTGTTTCCTCCATAGATATTAATAATATATATTTAACAAAACTCAACACGCCAAACTAATCACTAATCACTACACTTAATTATGTTGGATGCACATTGGTTAATATCTGTTACTGTATCTGTATAGTCCGTCCTCACCACTTGTAGAAATTGGGATATCAATATCTAGGTATACACTCACTATCAATAAATCAAAATTTAATATATTAAATTAAAATATCTTCAGATTAGAACACCAAATAACTAGATCCTAGTTAGAGCGACGCCAAGACTCTAATCAAAAAATACCAAAATGAAACCCCCTCCCTCTACACCAAGTGAGACGCGCTAGGTACAACGTGGTACACATAGAAGATGTTGTTGTCGGCACCTGCTTCTTCAAAGGGTTTTAGGTACGTGGACTAGCAGCGGGGACAAACACATTAGGTAGAACGGGGAATAACCGTTGGCTGGAATAGAATGACGACTTATGTAGACAACTATAGGTTCCCATCTCTACCAGATAAAATAATTCGATAGGTATTTTGGAGGATAGAAATTTTGTAAATGAGAAGTATTAGGTAAAATAACTATTATACAGATTTAATGAAATCAGTGCCTATTTTAGCTATGTACTTACTTAGTTGTTAAAATCTTATTTATACTTAAATATTATAATGCACATACCTAGGTCCATTAATATACTAAAGCAGATAAATAGAATTTATAAGTAGGTAGGTTCCTATTAGAACTAATTTAGTTTTGGGTTTCATAAAACGATTTTTGAGAATAGTTAGGTACGTATAGGTACCTACCTAATTACCTCATTAAGTATTTTCTTAATAATAATAGCTACACCTAAGTGGGTACGTATGGAAATCTGTAGCTGTACAATACCTAATTCAAACAGAATACCGAACTCATTTAGCGCAAATAAAATTTTATATAGGTTCACAATTTGAAATCTTATTTAACTAATGCACATACAAGTCTCGTTTAGATGAGAAGATATCAGCTTAGCAGGAAAAATTGTCGTTTTTAGATAATGTAGTTACTCATACTTGATAACTACATTTACTGCTAATTTTGCGAAAACTAGCAAATTCACCTCTAAATAATATTTTTTATTTGGATAAACCAAGTTTTTTTTTCTGTGTACTACGGATATTGATAATTAATCAATGGTGCTGAGAAATTTTACCTCATTTCAAGAACATTGTGACGTTTTATATCAATTATAGTCAATTTAAGTTTATAATAATATAAGTCGTTTAAAATGAAAATATAAGTAATTTAAAATGAAAATACCATAAAATAAATAAACACACTTTCTATATTAGTCTTACTTCTCTACGTATTAAGTATAATTTAAGTGTTTAGGTTTAAGTTTATACAAAACAGTGTAAATTTACTATGTAACATGCCTCAGATTGCTCAATAATATGTGGCTAATAGACTATGTCTGAAGCCAAACAGCTCAAAAAAAAACAAATTTACTATGTTGACATAGTTTGTATCTGCTTCAAGAGGGTAGATTCATGTGATCTAAACTTTGGAAAAAAATAATTTAGTTTAGTACTACTAGTTATAAATGGCACAAATTGTCTGTAGGCAACGGCACTTGTACGCTCTAGAATAGGCCCCGGTATATGTGCGAATAGCGTTCTGCACGACCCTTTTTGCAGATTTATTATAATATTTCCCAACGTTACTATCCCGATCCCGCATATCAACATTCATATTCCAACTTCAGGCCAAAGACTAATCTAGTATAATGAACGCTATAACTAATTGTCTCCTTTCAAAAAGTCAAGGCTAGTTATCTTCAAGACGAAACGAGAGATGTACAACACTTAAAGATTAAAGCATGTTTCTAGATGCCTCCAGCAGTCATGCCAGTTTATTACCATCTTAACAATAATGAGTGGTAGGTATATGCTAAAACCAGTGCAAAAATATTTTATATTGTTTTAAGTATTTAAACAATATTTAATCCGCTGAGTGCTATTTTACTCTGCAATTAGTTATAATTGGTTTTAGTATACTTTCGGATAAACTCGAAAAACAGATGCTAGAGTTGGATCAGAAAACTGAGAGCTCAGTATGTATTTACTTACATTTTGTGGATGCAATGTTAAAACTACTTCACCAAACACACATAACTAGTTGCTTCACTGTCGGCTAGAGTATTGTCTTAGACGGTGGGATAGTAACAACCAATACGCTTCCTTCTTATCTGATATCACGTAAGCGGAAATCGTATATTTGTAATTAATTTAGTATTCTTCTTCTCTATCAGAATCAAATCATGATATACAGTAGTAATTCTATAAGTACTGTAAAATAATCGGCTATAGGTACATCGATAACAATTATAAACATAAAGAGATCATTCTATTATAACTGTCTAAACCCTGACAATAAGAGCAACTACAGCATCTTTGGTTAGCATATTGGTCTTCTTTTAACAAAACACGTCTACTCCACAAAATAATTTATATATACGTGTGTTAAAACTTTTTTCTCTTAACACTAGCCAGACATGTTTCGGACTACACGTCCATCATCAGTGGCTTAAGTAACCTTATGTGTAATTAGTACATTAAAATTGTGAAATTGTGTAGTTGCAAATTGGACACTTATACAAATCACATTGATGGAAAAGGAAAAGTTAATGCTACAAATAAAATCAAATTAAAATACTAGCATTATTAAGTAACAATTAAATGATATTTTTGATGATGGTTTTTGATTTCTTTTTCTTATTTTTCATTTTCTTACTTATTATTTTCATTACAAATTAAAGTGTTTAACTTCCAACGTAGTTATTATTTTATTGCCGCTTAGTTAAAACTTTTTTGTTTTTTAAAGTTTCGTTTCGTGATTAAACTGCTGTGTTAAACTTTTCTGTGAGAAAAATTGTTTTAAGAACGTTTTTACAGCAAAATAATAAAATAGTTATAAAATATGATATCGTAACAATTTTATAAACGTTTATAAAATACGTTTTGTAGGACGTATTTGTTCCGAATGATAATTGGTTTTAAAAGCATTTTGTAAAAGTACTAGTCTGGATTAACTTGTTCCTTTAAAAACAATTATAAAATTAATCTGTTAAAGTACAATTCGTAATAATAAAATAGTTTTTTTATTGTCGTTATTAAGAGCGATTTGTTTTGTGGAGCAAATTTGTGCGCAAATTAATAAATACAAAATTGTTTTTTACTTATTTTATTAAAAACAATAAAAAAATAAATATGTTGCCAATGCATATTTTATAAAATTAAAATGCTGTCATAAACATTACCTAGAACTAATATATAACATAGTCTTCTTTATTTTCAACTGATATTTATTGTTATATTATACACTGATTTCAAATGTTGTCCAAATGGAAAAAAAAACTAAAAGCAGTTGTGCATTTAATAGCAAATTAAAACTTAATTACTACAATATTATAAATTTTCAAAGGCAAAACATCAGTGACTATAATAATGGAATCTAATCAAATTAATGACAATATTTACATTAATAAGACACCAAAAAATATTGTGGACACTGATAAATTCTCAGGAGGAATTATTACTAGATAGTGAGCGGGTAGCCGAAATAGAGAATTGGATACCTATCCTGGTGATCAATATCATGCTTCAAGCACAACAAGTGAGCTAGAAAAAAATGCAAAACTAAGAGAAAACATGCGATCATGGGCAGTATCAAATAATGTTCCGCATTTTTCATAAAAGAAGCTTTTTGCCATACTCAATGAATGCCAAATTTTCTACCTCAAGATCCTCGAACTCTCTCAAAGATACTCGATAAACCGTTTTAATAACGGCAATTATAACATACATAACATAACCAAAGGGCTCAATTTAGGTTATGTTTAAATTACTCCCGTAAAAGCTAATAATAGAGTAGCTATAGAAGCATTTTGTTTTATAATAACACATTAAAAGCTTTTATAAAACATATTATGTTAAAGTTTGTTTTGTAAAACTCTGTTTACTATTTTATTATTATTCCAATATTGAGACGATGCGACACACGGCGGGGACTCACACAAACATCAAAGTATCAAGCACGAATACTTCAAGTAGACAGGACTAGACTTGATTAATTTGTGTACATTTTATCTTATAATTTTTTTCCAGCGCCTTTAAATTAAATTTTGATTTTTAGAGCATTTATATAAAAGCTTGTTTTAGTTTGTTTTTATTATTAATTTATTTTAAATAACGGCAAAAGATAACTAAATACATAAAACTTCAAGGAAAATACTTGTAATTAACTTCATTATTCATTATCAAGCTTAGTGAAATATATATTTTTATCTCTTACACCATAACTGGTTTCTAAAAATGTCTTCAAGTTTACTAAAACATAGGTACCTACTTATATTTTCGCTAGTATCCATATCACAGATATAAAATAATCATATCATCATTCTCATGCTATCAAAGGGGTTTCAGGTAATATTAATTTTATATTAGATTTTATATGCACTTAAAATATTATGAGATTTATGTTTTTTAACGAATACACCCCTGTATAAAACAATTCTGCAGTTATTTTATAATAGCTATCTAAAGAGCATACTCGTCTGGGTTGAGATAATTTTGTTTTATAAGCATCGTATAAGGAAGAAGCCATTTTTGGTTTCTTTAAATTGTTAGCCATGTTGACCAAACTTTTAAAATTAATATTTTTTCTAATTTGTAAAATTTTCTTAGCTAATAAGCTATACAGAATCAGTCATTATATAATAAAGGATATCGCAAAAGATTATTTTCAACAATAAGTGACAATAAAAAAAACAAGGTTCAAGAAAAAGACATTACTAAAATAAAAAAAATATTTTATATAATTTATAAAATCTAAATTCACTAATTTACATAATTCGCGAGGCGCATTAAAATTTTAATAATAATATACAATATATTTAACAGTAAATTTTGTTTCGCAGCCAAATCTGCTCATGGGTGAATTTTATCTGACTTATTTTATTATTCATTATTGGGTATTATAGCGTTTTATATTATTTTTATCTCCATCATTGTTCAGATTTTATTAATGTGTACCAACAACAATGCATAATAATTTATAAAATAATTTTGTATAAAAAGGTATTTTAAAAAAACTGTTGCCGCTGAGAGCAAAAATGTTGAAATTGAGGCTCTTATAATATATATATTTTATTATTATTTTATATATTTTATAAATGTTCTTACTGCAATTAAAAAAGTTAAATTGTTAGTTGGGAAGTAACATACTATTTTTACATTTTGTGTAGTTGGCACCGCTACTATTTAAATTCTAGAAATCTCTTTACATGAACTATCACATTTGTGTGGTGCAACAAGATATGTCTTAATATTTTGACATTCTGATAGATTTTATGTCAGGTTCACAGGATTTAACGTGGGATCACATTACGTCATATAATACAGATATAAACTTGCGATATATAATAATATGTAGTAGACAATATCAAAAATAAATATTGATAGGTGCTAACAATATATAAAAGTTATCTCTTGTGATTTATTTTCAAATTCTAACAGAAATTTCGTAAGAATTTATATGATGGTTAAAAATTGCATTCTTTTATTTAGGTGCCTGACCAAACGCAGTCTGTCAGAGTTTCACGAAGCGCTACCAGTTCACCAGTGGCAAATGCGCGGACCAAACTACAAACGTCGTCGGCGAAGTCGTAATAAGTATGTCAAATAAAATGGAAAATACTGTACGAACCAAGTGGTGTTATTGTTTTTCATTTTATATTTCAAGATGGACCAAAAATGTTATTGTTATAACCATAGGTTTTTTTCTTTAGAAACTAATTTTTAATTCTGTGATATATTAGTTCAAACGATTATTGTGAAATATATGCCTTGATTTAATTAAAAGATGTAAGGATGATATTTTTTTTTTGTATTTCGCTTAATATACCCAATTATTTTTACACCAGCATAACATCACCTCATTCCTTCTTCTTCTTGCGGTGCCTTGCCTGTCTCAGGCATGGGCTATCTTCGTGACAATCTGGTTGAAGCGCTCTCTATCTTTAGCCGCTTGGAATAATTGTTCTACTCCCAGTCCGGTCCAATTCCTGATGTTTCGCAGCCATGATAGTTTTTTGCGGCCTATCCATCTTCTGCCCTCAACTTTTCCCTGGATGATCAGGCGAGGAATGTGGTACTTGGGTCCTCGTGTTATATGTCCAAAGTAGCTAACCTTTCTTGTTTTTATGGTGTCCAGGAGTTCTCGATCTTTATCCAGCTGTCTGAGAACTTCTTCATTGCTAGTATGCGTCGTCCAAGAGATTTTGAGGATTCTCCGATAGCACCACATCTCGAATGCCTCTATTTTATTCATGGTGTCAATTTTAAGGGTCCATGTCTCACAGCCGTACAGAAAAATGCTCCATATGTAACATCGGAGTGTTCTGAGCCGCGTTTGAATTGAGAGATTTCTATTAGTAAGGGTGGGTTTCCATTTACTAAACATCCCATGTGCCATTTCAATCCTCGCTTTAATCTCTTCTTCGCATGTTATTTTATTGTTCAGCCAACTTCCCAGATACTTGAAGTGTGATACCAACTCGATGTTGTGTCCGTTGATTGTGATCGGAATTGGTTCTATGTTTATTTTACCTACCGCCATCCATTTTGTTTTTTTTATGTTTATATTAATACCCCATCTTCGTCCAGCCTCATACACTCTGTCCAGCAACACTTGCAAGTCCTCCATAGACTCAGCGATAATAGCGGTATAATCTGCGTACCTCATTCCGAAGGACCTAAAATAAAAGACACAATTTACATTTACATATTTTGTTCAGACGTTCTGTTTGATATAACCAATAACTGACATTTTTGTGAAAACAATTATTGTTAATATAACAATACAAAAATGCAACATAATCTCACACTCACTAATACATTTGACACAATATTTGTTACTCATTCAACAATATAAAGAAATAAGTCTTCTACCCTAAGAATACCTATCCGGAATCTTGGATACTCTACCACTGCGCGTTCCTACAGGTAGGAATCATTTTCAGAGTCAGAGATAATATCGTGAAAATAGTTTAAAAGCTGTTCCAATGATGTTCTTTAGATCCAGTTATAGATAGCAGAAAAAACTTTTTCTTAAGATTGGAATTAGGGATCAGTAAGTAAAGAAAGCTATCTCCACTTAATTGTCGACGTTTCGTGAACCGTTGTTCACTTTTTCAGGATTCTAATCAATTTAGAAAAACAATATTTATATTTATTTACTTAATTAATTTACTTTAAGTATCTTAATTGATTTATTTATTCAATTATTTTCCAGTGCTGATTATAATAAACCTTATTTTGAAAAAATACAAACAAAGCCCGTTTTTATCGCGCTACCATTTCAATTGAAGCAAACAGGGTTGTCACTGTGACTTTGAAATACATCGCATTTTTACCAACAGTATGGTTACAGTGAAGAGTTGCAATACCTGCAAAAAGACAATTGGGAAATCCAAGATAAAACTCCAGTGCGGTTTGTGCTCTGGATATTTCCACAATGCTTGTGTCAACATTACGGACATTGAGGCTAGGTTAATGCTTAGTGAGGGAACATCTTGGACCTGCGATGACTGTAGATCTCGTAACCGACGGTCTCAACGTTTTTCATTCTCGCCGAGAGAACCCAATGACGCGTCACAAGAAATAAAATTAATATTACGAGAACTGCAGGATGAAGTGAAGGACTTGAGGAAGGCTGTTGAGTTTCTGAGTGATAAGTACGAGGAAGAAAGAAATAGGGCTAAAATCATGTCTGATGCTGTATCGCAGTTGAGCAGGGAAAATGGCCATTTGAAGAAGGAGATCCAGATTTTAAAGAGTGCAATGAATGACCATGAGGTTAGTAATATAAAGAACAACATCTCTATCTCAGGCATCGTGAGTGGCGAGAATGAAAGGGCTGCTGCTCCAGAGAGGCTTTCGAAAGTCTTTCGTCATTTAGATGTGTCTGTGTCTTCAGATGATATCGAGGAAACCCAACACATCACCACAAAATCGGGCACGAAAATTATTGTTAAATTCAAATCGCATGAGAAGAAAATTCAGATCCCCGGTGCTAGAGCTAGAAAAGGTAAATTAACTCCCAGAACTTGTGGGATTGGTGAGTCTTCTGAGCCGATTTTCATCAATGAGGAGATGACGAGGGATTCCTATAAGCTGTTCAAAAGAGCTAAAACTCTTAGGTTGTCGGGTTTCAAATACGTGTGGCACAGGGATGGAACAATTATGGTTCGGAAGGCGGAAGGAGATCGCGTAATTGTCATCAAGGATGAACAAATGCTTGATGATCTATTGGATGGAAATTAGTTTCAATTATAGACATTACATTATTATTATTATTATTATTATTTTTTCTTGTTCTTATTTTTACTTTTTGGCGTTTTTTGTATAATTACCTGTAATCAATGGCTAATCAAAATATAAAGATGAAGATAGGTCACATTAATATACGTTCGTTGATGCCTGCTTTGAATGAGGTAAGAGATTTACTAAATACTACTAATATTGATATATTAGGTGTATCCGAAACGTGGCTAACTGGCGATGTGCGCGACTCTGATGTACGGATTAATAACTACAACTTTTATAGAGTCGATCGTTGTACTAGAGGTGGAGGTGTGGGAGTTTTTGTCAGACATAATTTGAAGGTAAATTTGTTGGATGTCGAGTCTCAGACCGAGAATTTGGAACAGCTATGGGTTTCTGTTAATCTTGCGAATTTGGTACTAGGATTTGGCATACTTTATCGCCCACCTACAACAAGCGTCCTGCAGTCTATTAACTGGCTTGAAACATCCGTCTCGAATGTCTTACCTTTGGTAGACGAAATAATAATTGTCGGTGATTTAAACATAAATTTGTTAGTTAGAAATAATGCAAGCAGGATTTTTACCAACTTTTTGGACACTTTTAATATGGCGCAAGTGGTGACAGAGCCTACCCGTGTATGTTTGCAATCTAGCACTCTGTTAGATATCATAATTACATCTAATAAAAAGATAATGCTTGATAGCCCAAGGCATATTCCCATGCACGATATTACAGATCATCAGCTCATAATGTGTTCTTTAACATTCAATGCCAACAGACGGGAACCCAAATTTGTAGAGTACAGTGATTTTCGGCGGATCGAAAATGACTTGTTTCAGAGTGATTTAATTAATGCGAACTGGTCTCAAATTTTTGATACTAATTACGTTGACGAAAAAGTAAGAATGCTTACAGCAAATATTAGGGATTTGTTTGATATTCACGCTCCGGTTCGTTCCGTACGTGTGACCAAGCGGAAAGCACCTTGGTTCACCGACGTGTTGAGGATCATGAAGGCAGAACGTAATCGATTATTTTCAAAATATATTAAAACAAAAGACATGCGGGATTGGGAGGCTTACAAAAATATGCGTAATTTCTTTACCTCTGCTGTGCGCGCCGAGAAAAAAGCTTATTTGGAATATATTAGAAGAACTAATAAAAGAAAAGATCTGTGGGCTGCATTAGATCAAATGAATGTTTATTCAAATAAAAGAAAGCGAAATGCAATACCCATTCCTTTTAGTGACCCTGATGATATAAATCATTATTTCATAAGTTCGGTTGCGCAAATTGCTCCTTGTATTAGTGAAGACACTTTAGACTTTTATTTGCAAAATCGGAAATGTTCTAGTCGGTTTGAAATGTCAGACGTAACTGATTCTGACGTATTGAGCGGTATCGGGGAACTGAAGTCCAGGGCAGCTGGAGCGGACAAAATTAATTTGGATATGATTAGGATGTGTTGCCCCACAATAATTCCGATTCTAACACACATGTTTAACCATTGCATTCAGAATGGAGTATTTCCTTCTGACTGGAAGAAGGCTGTTGTCTTGCCCCTTCCGAAGGTGTCGGTTGTAAATGAATTTTCTGATTTAAGACCTATTAGCTTATTGTCGTTATTTTCAAAAATATTGGAGAAAGTAATTTACAAACAAATTGCGGGGTTTTTAAGTGAGTTTAATCTTCTCCCTTCATGTCAGTCCGGCTTCCGGAGAGGATTAGGCACGGCAACGGCTTTAACCAAAGTTTTGGACGACATTATATTAGCTGTAGATAGAAAGGAAACAGTCGCTCTGGCTCTTCTTGATTTTAGTAAGGCGTTTGATATTATTGATCACCGGTTATTATGCAGGAAATTAAGCTATTTGGGTTTTGAGCAAATTAGACTATTTACATGATCGTTCGCAGGCTGTTTCTATAAATGGTAGGCATTCGAAATGCCTTCCGATAGAGAGGGGAGTTCCACAGGTGTCGATATTGGGACCTCTACTATTTGTTTTATTCACAGTGGATATGGTGGACTGTTTGACAGCTTGTGATATGCACCAGTATGCGGACGATACACAGGTCTATGTGACTTACGACCGAAGTGCTTCTGTTACCGCTACATAATATAGAGCAGTATTGTTGCAATAACGGACTTAAAATTAACCCCAAAAAGTCCAATCTCATTTATTTCGGTACTTCTTCAGATAACGCGAAGCTACGTGTTCGTATTGGAGACGACGAAATTGCTGCTGTCGAGGAGGTTAAAAATTTGGGAGTCCTTATTGATCGAAAATTGCGCTTCAGGTCTCATGTCAATAGCATTGTTCAGCGTTCTTATGCCACACTTAGGAGCCTGTACCGCAGTAGACATGTGCTGGAGAAGGACATAAAAATTCAATTATGTGAGACCCTGGTCTTGAGTCACTCCAACTATTGTGATGTGGTATATGGCTCTTGTATAGACTTGAATACTTCCAAAAGAATTCAAAAGATACAGAACTCTTGCGTTCGCTTTGTCTTCGGTCTGAGGGCTCGAGATCATATAAGCCCTTATATTAACCAGTTAGGATGGCTGAAAATGGATAAACGTAGGTTGTTACACATGGCCTGCTTGGTTCATAAGGTTATTTCCACTGGATGTCCTAATTATTTGCGAGAAAAACTAACATATAGATGGGCTGATCATGACAGAGACACTCTTTACCGCTACCTCCTCAATGTGCCTACACATCGAACGGCCATATTCGAGAGATCGTTTTCTTACATCGCACCGCGCCTTTATAATGCAGTACAAATGGAAATGTACAGTCTTAGGCAGGCAGGCTTCAAGCGAAATTACAAGTTGTTTTTGTTAAATGAATAATTCGATTTGTTTCTTTATAGGTTTTTTTTTTGTATATATATATATTATGTTTTGTATACACTCAAAATTCAATTATAGTTTATGTTTGTAACTTAATTTACATGCTCGGTTAGCAACAGCTAAGCTGACTCTCGCCGAGTTAAAAATAAAGTCCTTTTTATTTATTTATTATTTATTATTTATTTATGTATTAATTATTATTCTTATGTTTTATATGTTTTGTTTGTTTACCGGTCTACAAAATTATTTAATTTTTTTGACAAATATATATTTATTTTTTATTTAATAAGTATTTAGGGGTCACAATTGTAGATAATCATAAAATTGCAATACCGGGACCGGCTTATTCATATCAATTTTTGTTATTACCTCCATACATATTTCTACTTCATAAAAAACCAGTTTCTTTGTGGCCAATGATTTCAGGTATTCCACAGGTACCTAATTGACACCACTATTCTTTTTATTATTTATTAATGATTTTATATTGCGTTGTTTCTTACACAGCACATTTATTTATTTAACTATTTAATCAAGGCACAAGGTAAAAACGAAGAGAATAATTTTTATACAAATTACAATGTACTTGGAATTATCATATTGTTAGGTACTGCTTTTAACTTTTACATTTGAAATAACTTAGTAAAACATAGTTCAAATCTATACAAACGCAACGCTAGTTTTATACAACAATGGCGGTAAATATTTAATTTAAACAGGGAAAAGAAAAACAAATAATTAACAGAGCCAAATAATGGCGATAAAACAGAAGTGTCACATGCTGAGCAATTCTATTTCAATTATCAGAGTTGCTTTGTTTGATTTTCAATACATTCTTCAACAATATTAAGGGTTTTATATATAAAAATTTAGAACTGGACTCCCAACCGTATGAACTCCACATGTACAGAGTGTCCAGATTTCATTGTAATTGCGAGGTAGCTCCGTTATTACTTTACTAGCGACACGTTGCTACTTTTTTGTGCAATTCACGATGCCCTAATCATATTTTGGGTAACACATGTAGTTTTCGATATACAGGGTCGTCTCGTATACCTCGGAAACTATAACAGATATTGGAAATTTAAAAACGGTGTTTGATAGGTGGTTTTATGTGGAGTTCACAGGCGAATTTTAAATTTTTTTGGTTGGTGTCAGTTTCAAAATGTGAAGCCATTTAAATTGTATATTTTTTTTTCCTTTCAAATTATATATAACACTTAATAGTTTTATTTCTAGAAATATCAAAAATCGAGAACGTTATGAAAGAAATAATTGTAATGAGGTTTTTTGAACACCCTGTAATTTTGTGTATAGTGTTAAATTATTTTGATTATCCCTTATGTTATTAGTTTTTAAAATAATATAAATCTATTAGGTTGAAAAAAATTCTTTATTTGTTCTTGTAGAAATATAAGTTTACGCATTGTTTGTTTGTTTATTGTTTATCAAGGCAAAAAACGGCAATTTTTATTGAATATACTTAGAATTTTGCTGTTTTAAAAACTGATAACATAATCGTGACCAAAGTTACATCGTGTCCAAAAATCCTCATAACAATAAATTTTTCAATAACGCTCTCGATTTTTGATATTTCTAAAAATGAGACTAATAATTTGAAAGGAACAAAAATATTGCAATTTAAATGGCTAATCAGGGTGGTTCCATTTAAAAAACATAAGTTTGGTTCCTAATTTGAGTCTGAGACCATGTAAATGTACGCCTCTGCACTGCACATAAAAACATCTATGAAACGCCGTTTATATATTTCCAATATCTGTTATAGTTTCCGAGATACGAGAGGGGGCCGAAAAGTGATTTTTTTTAATTCGGCCCTGTTTCTCAAAAACTACATGTGTTACCCAAAATATGATTAGGGCATCGTGAGTTTCACAAAAAAGTAGCAACGTGTTGCGAAAATCGCATCCTGCTAACTTTCACAATAACGGAGCTACGAAATTTGGACACCCTGTATTCGAGTCAAACATTTGATCATTGTACTGCTCAGAGACAGCCATTTAAAAGGCTGACATCTCTTTAGAGTTCATATATGCAAGTTTCACAGCATAAAACCTGAATATGTTTAGGATTTAGATATTGAATTACATCTTGCTTTGATTACGAAAAAGGTAAATGACAAAAAGGGCAATGAAATATTACTTTTACACTTATACATATGCAGAACTATTCGTGACTCGAAGGCAACAGTTGATTTGAATAATAATTAACAATTAGTAAAACATAGAGTGAATATGTTTTCAAAACTTTCTATTAGCATCAAAAGTTGATGCCCAGGAGTTTAGTACATAAAATTCATCCTTCAAGCGCGGATTACATAAAGGGTTTGTTATTCACGATGCGTTTTCCAATAAATAACATTTTAAGAAATTTCAAAAAATCTTGAAAAAAGAATACTATTTTGTAATGATACAAATGGACATTATTGTGAATTAATGAAAATTTCTCTATTATGAACAAAGCAAGATAGCTATGGAGTTAGTTATAAAAAATTTATAGAATACTCATCTTTAATTTATTAGATGAAAATTTACTACGATTTGAAGAAATCAATTGGTAAGTATCCGGCAACACATTGCTTAAAATACTTACAAGCGCACCTGATTCCCACATAAGTTAGTAGGGTAACTTTCCCAAATAATTTGTTTATTTTTTATTTCTTCAAAGGAAATTAGAAGCCCAAGATCCTTTCTTTTCCACAAGGCCTCGACATTAGGTGATTCAGCCAAATTTTTTATGATTTATTTCTTTCAGACATTGTCCTTATATGCTGATTCGAACCCACTACCGGGACAACCTGCTCCAGTACAGCGCGCTTATTTAATTTTTTTTATTTTCTTTTATTTTATTATATCTATAATTAGTTTTCGAAAATAATTATTTTCTCGAAAATTATTACATATTGGTATGGGAAGCTATAAAGCATTGTTATGATAATTTCTTTTTAAAGTTCCATTATATACATTTAAATATAAATTGTCCCATTTAAAAAGTCATCACTCAGATACGTCTTTCAATGTAAATATTTCGTCTGTTATTTAGATACACATGTTTTGACTTTGTTATGTTGTGTTATTTGTTAACTGTTAACTAATTAATACATTTGGTTACCTGATGTTAAACTTAACTTTGTTTTTTTCTTCATTTGTATTCTCATATTAGGATTTCAGAATTGTATTTAAATTACAAAAGAATCAGAATTGTTGTTGTTTTTGTTAAAATGACAATTTCTAAATACGAGATGTGAAGAAGATGATTGAAGAAAGTTTGAAGTTCAATTTAGTTTCTAAATTTAAACAGACTCGTTGAGCGCACTCTGTATATTTTTAATATTTATCAAAATGTAACCTGTAAAAATAATGTTAATTTGAATAATAGGTTTGTTTGGAAAAAAAAACTCTTATCTCTCCTTCCTTAATACGTCCAGATATGTAACTAAGTAGGTACAGACCAATTATATGTATTACGTTTATAACAACCTCAAGGTGCTTTTAGTTCTATATAGCACACCGGCACCGTCACAAATAGAATAATTTCAAAATAAGAATATCTATATACACTTATACTAATATTTTAATTTGAATTTTAAAAATGAGCGACAAGACTATTCCGGTAACAGTAAAAGTAAATGAAGGGTTATTACAGGGCGGTCATGGCACAAATTTATTTGGCCAACCGTTTTTGAAGTTTCTTGGAGTTCCTTACGCTAAACCCCCAATTGGAGATTTGAGATTTAAGGTAAGTTAGTATTTTACAATTTACACATTTTTTATAGGAAGGGTTGCCATTTTATTTAAATTATTAAGAAACATTCAAAACTAGGTGCTTCATAATACTTCATTACCTAACTCCATCTTTACTCTTGAACACCATATCAAAATTTTTGCTACCAGATACGTATTAGTAGAGGTTTCTATACACAGAAATATGCCTGCAAATTTGATAAAATTGCCGATGTTTGAACTCAATTTAATAATAATAATAATGTCTTTATTGCAAATTAAAAAATTTACAAAAGGCGAAGTTGAGGCATTATGCCTCCTAGCTTAACCTACTTTAATTATAAAGCTTATATTACCTTACTGTAAAAAAAAAAAAAGAGAAAAGTAACGTAATACACGTTGCTAACCGTTCCATATCATAGACTATAGAGTGTGTTCTATAAAATTAAGATTAAATTTAAATACAACACATAAGAGAACAATTAGTATTGAGAGTGAAGGATAAGTTCTCGAACATTTACCTTAAATTCAAGTCCCTTCAGAATTTTATAATTATTTGGTAAATTATTGTATAGTTTTGCGACATTATAGGAAAACGACCGTAGCAGTGCGGTGAGCAGGTGGAGTTATCGCCATTCTATGTCTCAAGTTTATAACAATATTGTCACCCCTGAATTGCATTTTATTGTAAAGGTAATCCGGTATCTTCTTATTTATTACTTTGTTATATAAAACCAATGCATGCAACAACCGTCTTTCATTCATATTTAGCCATTGAAGCTCCCTCAACTTAGCGCTGACCCCACGTTCCCTGCCTCTCAATCCCGCGATTAATCGAATACAAGAATTTTGCATCAGCTGAATTCGACGCTGATCAAATCCAACAAGACAAGGACCATAGACAGCGTCACAAAAGTTAAAATGCGACAAGGCCAAGGAGTCACATAATTGTTTTCTTAAAGCCTTTGTGAGAGTTTTTCTATTACTGTACAAGAGTTTTAAATTGTAAAACGCTTTTTTTATACAGGCACTCACATGCTCCCTAAATCTCAGGTCCGTGTCCCTTATCATGCCCAAGTTCCGAGCCATAGGCACATTCTCCATCCGCATATTATCAACCCTTATTGAAACTAGGTCTCTGTAACGGATTCTTATTTGATTCGGACCAAAGACCAAGATCTTGGTCTTGTCCTTGTTAATCTCTAAACAGTGCCCATTCGAAGCTTTAACCAGATTATTAATATCACCATTAAACAGGTTAACGGCCGGCTGCAGTTGTTGAGGATCGAAACACGCATACAATTGAGTATCATCTGCATATAAATGAGCTGAAAAATGCTTAACACTGCAGATAAGTTGTGATGTATAGAGGCAGTATAAAATTGGGGCAAGTATAGAGCCTTAAGGCACCCCTGCTAAGAGACTTTTTTCTTGTGATACTCTTCCCCCCTCGAGGACCACAACCTGCCTCCTACCCGATATATAGCACTGAATCAATCCCCTAGCACATCCGCCAAAGCCCAAGTACTCAAGGATCACCATCAACAAATCATGGTTGTCCACTATCCACCGCCCTAAAAATATCATCCGTTATCTTAAGCAAGGCCGTACAACAGCTATAGTTAGATCGAAAACCGGACTGAGTACTAGGCAGAAGACAATGATTTTCAACATACACTTTTATCTGGTCAAATAAGATACGCTCGACGATCTTGGAGATGGCAGGCAGAATACTAATTGGTCGCAAATCCTTCACCGCTTTTGGGCAAGGTTTTTTAGGAACTGGAATTACTTGAGCAAGTTTCCATCCATCAGGAAATACAGACGAGTCAATACATGAATTAACCAAGTTAGTCAAAATCGGCAATAAGAAAGGACATGCTCTCTTTAACATTTCTACGATCCCTACCAACAGCATTGGTTCTGATTCTAGAAAGAGCAATTTCTACCTGATCCAAGGCAACCAATTCAAACTTAAAGCTGCCAGCATTGTGTCTGCGATTATTAACATAAAAATCAAAGAGATCCTGGTCATAAGGGACATGTGAAAGGTTAACAAAATGACTATTTATGTTATCGGGGTTATTCAGGTTATGCGGGAGACTTTCTTTGTCTTTTCCATAAATGCTCATGTCACGTAACAGCTTCCAGTTGTCCCGGGAAGTTCCATTCTCAATACTATTCTTAAGAAATTCTTTCTTTCGAGTATTGGTTTGGGATGTTACAAAATTCCTGAGTAGTTTGTATGCCGACCAGTTCGCATCAGTTTTATTATTAATATTTCCGCTTCAAAATACCTCATTAGCTAATCCCATCCTTTGTCTTTAAAACGCTATCATAATTTTTGCTACCAGATACATTATATTAGTGGAGACTTGCATCCACAAAAATATGCCTGCAAAGTCGAAATTTGAGGATTTTTTGAACTAACTATTTAATATTTCACCTTCAGAATACTTCATTACCTAACCTAACTCTTTAACACCCTGTCAAAATTTTTGCGACCAAATACGTATTAGTGAAGATTTCCATCCACAAAAATATGTCTGCAAATCGATCTTTTGTGAGTGATGCCGTGCTCGAATTTGTAGTAGTACGTCATTCGTAGACGCCGATGCTGTCGTACCGAGGTGTGCGAGTGGAGGAGCAGAAGGATGTAAAAAATTTAAAAAAGGACTTAGTAAATATTAATAAACATGTTTTCAACGTTGTAGGTTAATAAAATGCATTTAAAATATGGACAGTATTTGAATAAGTTAATAATAGAACTAAAATACATGAACACTTAGAAAGGGTTTTATATAAATAAATTCATTGTTGAATTAAAGAAAGCGTATATTATTTAAATATTATTTGTCAAAATCATTCATTTATTAACAATGTTTTGCATTTTTTGCCAAGTTCAAATAAATAAAAATCCTCTCTATAGTGAACGTTTACGAAAGTTGATAGATTTCATAATCGCCAGATATTAAATCACATTAGGTATATTTAATTTATTTCTAATTATAGGCTCCACAACCTGCAGAGCCATGGGAAGGAGTTAGAGATGCAAGAGACATTGGAAACTGTAGCTTACAAAAAGACTTATTTACCAAGGAATTTAAAGGTTCTGAGGATTGCCTACAATTAAACGTTTTCACACATGACGTAAGTACATTAAAATTATTGATGTGTCACAATACTTTCCCGCACAGGGAGAGTATTGTGAACGCGCTAAAAAAAATTTTTGAGATAGAAACGGATATAACTATTTTGATGGAAGTCTGTCTGTCTGTGTGTGTGAGGGTGTGTGTGTGTGTATGTATGTATGTGTGTCTGTATGTATGTATTCTTCCACGCTTTAACCAATTGAGCTGATAGGGGTGGACACAACCACTAAATTTTCCTATATCAGTAGAGGCTGAGTGATACATCATTTTATAGCATATTTTATGTGCTTTACAGCGATAGGTCACTTTTGATATTTGCCCCAATAAT
Organism: Apoderus coryli; assembly: GCA_911728435.2. NCBI lineage: Eukaryota > Metazoa > Arthropoda > Insecta > Coleoptera > Attelabidae > Apoderus > Apoderus coryli. The sequence goes on along the minus strand of OU452212.1, from coordinate 13,078,424 downwards.
TCTAGAGAAAATAGCGTTTAAAATTTCTTTCTTAAAAGAATATAATGTGTACTTGAATACCTCCTTTAACACATTGATAGAGCGTTCGCTTCGCATGCTTACATAAATATATTATCATTGTACGATATTGTGTATATAAATATGTATATAGTTAAGTGTCTGTGATGTATTATGTGACTATGAATAAAACTTTGTTGAAAAATTTGATTTGCTTCGCATGCGGAAAGTTATGGGTTCGAATTCCAGCTCTGGCAATATTTTTTTTAGAATAAAGTAAGTAGTTAGTTTATTGGAAATAATGAAAATCATACAATTATTATAATAATAATTATTAAAATTCTGTTTCGTTACGCAGTAAATCATGTCGGGAAAGTTTTGGGGCGACACAACCGATTTTTTAATATTTGCTCTAAATAATCTTACAAGAAAACGTAATTAATCTATTCGTCAACGTAGCTAAAATCAATCATATTATTAGAATCCTAATTATTGTGTTTCAGCTAGTGAATTACATATATTGATTCAAGTGGGCTAAATATCGGTTCAAACATCGTTTTTTGACCTATAAAATTAAAACCCAATATTTTAGGTACAAATGGACCTTCGATATTTACCTGAACGACTGAAAAATACTATCCACCGTGGCGTTAATACACATGGTGTGCTACGCCTATGAACGTGTTTTAGATCGGACTGCGCATGACGTCATTTTGGGAGCAGTTTTAAAAGTGCAGGTATCAGAACATCATAATATGACTGACGTGGCAATGCCAGATGACTGATGAAACTGTAAACACCACAAAGCAATATAAATTGTTTTTATTCTATATTATATTCATAATTATATAGAAAATATAATTATTATTATAATAAAATCAAATTTATTGTATTTGGGCTCTGTTATAATGCCTGGTTGTGCGGTATACAGCTGTAAAAACTATTCGCGGAAAACAAAAAGTACGGACATAAGACATTTTAGTTTTCCCCAAAACCAAGAACTGTCCAAACAGTGGGTCATGGCTTGTCAACGTGATGATAAAATTAATACAAAGCAAGGTAAAATTTTATTTAGGACATTACGGAATATTCAATACATTTTGAAAATAAAACCTACTTGAACTGCTTTTCTAAATTTATTACATACTTTGTTTTAGCACGAATTTGCTCAATGCATTTTGAACCTGCTGCTTTCAAAAAAGATTTAAAGCATGAAACCGGCTGCACAGATTTTTTCAAACAGTTTGTCAAAAGCTATCGAGTGGTGTGGATTACAAGGGTTTTATAAAAATAGATCTTGGAAACAAACTAGTACATTTTTAAAAATAATGAATGATTGGTTTGATATTTTTAATGCAAAATTCAAGTATGGTAGCCATCCTGGAGCTAATGCTTTTGGCACAGATTTACAGAAACAAACTGCAGCTATAAGAGAAACGAACGAAATTATATCACAAATGATAGTTGGCACTCATAAATCACTTGTACCTTTTCAGAAGGGAATCCTTTTGAGTAATAGGTCCTTAATTGAATTGTATGACTATTTGTATAAGAAATATGGTATTAATTATCTTATTACGTATAGATTGAACCAAGATGTCATAGAAAATTTTTTTTCATATATTCGTGGAATGGGTGCCACTAACGATCATCCAGATCCTGTACAAATTAAATATAGAATACGATGGTATATACTTGGTAAACATTCCCTAGCTATATTTACAATGAACAATAATACCGAAGAAGGTCATGAATCTTGCCTACTTACAAATACTGAAATTTGTTTATCTCAAGAGTTACTTAAAAACACTTTATCGGATGTGAACTCTGAGCAAAATCTTGACAAAGAGGATTTTTCTACTCAGGATGATTGTTTTACTAACTATACATTTATAGAACCGCAAATACCGGAAGAGTTAGTTCCCGAAATAGATCTGACCAATTATGCTGTGCCAACCGAGTGGGAAAATGTATTGGGGATACTGGAGACTAATAAATTTTCAGATACTATAGCAAACGAAGGTTTGAAATATATTGCAGGCTATGTAGCCTATCGTTTCAAAAATAAATTTAAGCATTTAAATTTAGGTAATGAAACAAAAAATGTACTTGTTTTAAGTACTAATAGCAATCCTGATTGGCTGAACTTCCTCTCAAGGGGGTTTTTACTTCAACCTAGTGATGAATTGATACAAATGGGACGGATCATAGAACAATAATTTCGGAATTTTCATGGTAATTTTTTATCGAAAGAAGCAATAATATTTAAGAGGTTGGCAAATATTGTTACTGAAAAAATACCATCTAATTTAAAATATTTACCCTATGAAGTTATTCTTTGTATGGTTCGTACCCGAACTTATATTAGATTAAGAGAGCTTAATAAAAATATTAGTTTGTTACATTCCAAACGCAAGCTGGAAAAAAAAATGTCCAAGTTTACAAATAAAAAAAGTAAATAATTGGTTTTTGTTGTTTCTTTAGCCCTAAAACCATTTTGAATAAATACTGAAAGTACATTACACATGAATAAATATTGTGATTCAGGTCATGTTATAAATAAAAAAAAAAACATTTTAAGCGCAGTGAAGTATTTTATTTTTCCTAATTATTTATAACTAAAAGCCACATTTGGCTTTTTTGTTTAGTTATTTTTGTTAACAATGAAACACCTAAAAACAAATAAAACTAAGTAATATCGATATTTAAAAGCCATTGACCAGATTTCAAAAATGCTCCCAGGCTGACGTCACCGGTGCGCCAGAGACGGTAGATTACATGCGCGATAGCACACCATCTGTATTACCGCCATGCTATCCACTAGTACTGATAATAGTACTACTACTGATACCTTTTATCGTATTTAATATTTTGTACCTAATGCCAAAGATTAATCTACACAATAGATAGTCAGCGTATATGGGAAAGAAAACAAAAATTGAAACTGTCTCGACACGAGCTACATCTATTAGAAAAACATGCAACCATGGAAATTATGGAAATTGTAGATGGCGTTATATGTATTGTGTTGAAATAAAATAATCATATGGGCAATGTTAGACAAGGACGAGTATACTTTCCCCTACGAGGTGGGAGTTTGTTTTTATATTATAGGTATCATATATGTACTACTGTGCAGCAGTGTTTTTTGTCGGTTAATATAAAATTATATGGTATACGTACACCTATCTACGCAAAGATTAATGTGTATGGACGAAAATAAAAGAAATTACTATAATAGTATAAATATACAGGGCTGGTTCATTAAATGTTTTAGACAATAATTTTAAATGACTAAAATAATATTATTTTAGTCATTTAATTTTAAATTTCGGATATAAGGATGCATCAAAAAGTTATATTTAAATTAACGAAATTTGGCGTTATAGATAGGACTTCCGCTTATTATCTGATTCAGTTTTAAGGATCAAACTCAAACAGCAGATTCAACTTGTTAACATTATGAAAAAATAAATCTCAGACTCATACAGGCGTGAAATGCTACCCTAACTTTTTTATGCACATTTTTTGCGTGTGTTTCAATTCGGAGATGTAAAATCTAACAAATTATATACGTAATAAATGTATCCTTCTGTGATATTGATAGAAAGTCATCGTTATCGCGTATTATCGATTTTAAGAAATGTTAATATTAAAAAGGCTGTGCTTTTTACAAGTTGCTGAAGTAAATAAGGTTTGAAATTTCCAGCATGACAATAATTATTTAAAAAAATACGGTTTCGAAATGCAGGATGTAAAAAATTAGAATTTTTAATCTGTTTTTAATGAAAATTTAAATCTATTGAGAAACATGGTTCAGGGTTTTTGTGAAATGTATTTTACTCCAAAGATTCTACTCATCGATTATAACCGAATTAATTTACTCAAAAATATCTATACTAGTAAAATAACACAATTATCACAATTAGGTTCAAATTCTGCAACGCCGATTTGAAAAAAAACTTACAGCCTCCTTAATATTGGTTTTTGTGCAATTATCATAAAACTTTAAAAAACTAACGATTTATGTAGATTGTATTGTTAACAAGTTTCATAAAAAGCTTTAAAAACCCACCAACAGGGTGTTAAAAGTATCACGACAATAACTTTTTTCATGTTTTAACAAGTACAATCGTCTGCTTCAGATTGATCCTTAAAAACTGAATAACAGTTTCTCTATATAAAAAAAATAAAACTCGTAAATATCATCCCCAAACATTTAATTTGAATACAATTACATAACACCATATTTGAAAGTAAATAAAAAAAAAACAGCATTACCTAGTTTGACAGATTTGCAAATTGCAAATCAAAGTATCTATGTATACAGGGTGTTGCATAAGTACTTGTACAAACTTTAAAGGGTGATTCTTTGACTAATTTTAAGATACAAATTTCATATGTACATGGGTCCGCTACGGCTTGGTTTTCGAGATACAGGTAGTTCAAAAATAATATTATATTTAGGATTATATGCTTGTTCAATAGCATCGCAATTTGGTGCAATTCGGGATACAGGTGTATTGATGACACCAGAGCTGTCAAAAGAACTAATAAAAAATACGAAAAATAACAAAATACAAATATCATTCAAAAGACAACAATGCACATAATAGTCGGTACCAAGCCAAATAGGTAGTAGGTAAATATAGATTTATTTTGTTTCGAGCTTGGGCTTGGCACCGACTTATTGTAATCAAAACTACCCACCAAACGGATACATTTAATTTTACGCAGACATCTAGTGTGAGCAGGCAATATGCCCGGTGAGAGAAAGTTGATAGACGATGGCCGGACGAGAAGTAACAACTGATTATATCCTATTGCCAACACAAGATATTCCCTGACGGGAAGCTTTATTAATGAATGGCTTGTTACATACATACATGACTTTTTAAGTTATGTTGGAAATTTGTTTCACACTACCACACTTTCATCAGGCGGGCAGTTTCGTTGATCCACAACCCAGTGTGACCGAAATTTCCAACATTTACAAAGAGCTTACACTACCTGTAATTATGATATGTCATTCATCTCTCATGCTAGTATAAGCTCTTCGTAAATGTTGAATATTTGGGTCACACTGCCTGCCGATCACCACTGATGAATTGTGAATCAACGAAACTGCCCGTCTGGTGAAAGCATGGTAGTGTGAAACAAATTTCCAACATAACTTATTGTCTTGTTACATTATGTAGCAAGCAATTCATTACTATTAATCATGTTTATTTAAAGTATATTTTAGAGGCGGCTATAAAAATTCTTATAGAATGCGGATTAAAAATGGTTGCTATTATATGCGATCAATGAAAAACCAATCAGCCTTAAAAACTTGGGTGTATCAGTGGAAAAGCCATGTTTTCATGTTAACTCTTCAAAAATATATTGTACAAAGAGCATATCAATGGATTTAAATTACATATTATACATGTTATACAAGTTCAAATAAAAGATGTTTGCTATTGTGGGGGAAAAACAATGGTGGCACCCATTGGCGAGTTTGTCAACCGTTTCAAGATTATCTCAAGGTCAACTCGTTTGTTTCTTAATGGAAACATATATTTTTCATTACCGAATCAAATTCTACATAAAAAACATATAAATTTTGTTAATAAATTTTTTTGACTCCGATAATAATTTCGATATTTCTCAAAGATCTGTGGTGAAATTATTAAAAACAGAATAGGTATAAAGTTATTGGAGAATCTAGAAGAATATTACCTGTCATGTCAGTAAAAGTAAGAAATTCATTTGAAAGGAGACTCCAATTGTGCGCAAATATCAACGGACAACATTTTCAACATATGTTGGACTAGTTTTTAATATTAGGTTGTTGGATTCCATTTTCTTTCTAATGGTTTTTTGAATTAAATTTTTATTTGTTCGTATTTTATTTTACAAGTATTTTCAATTGACAGCTACAATGTTTTCCATGGCAAGTCTTATAAAAATTTAGTTTTAATGAACTGTAAACGAAGAACATGATTGTTTTATAAAACAGTTTTCCTCAATTATTTTCCAATGTAACCCTATAAAAATTTAAGATCGTCGTATCCAGAAATAAATTGTCTACCTAAAAATGAAAAGAAAAATATACCATGTCATTTAAAAAAACAAAGTTGGTTGCCATAGCAACAAAGCTGTTAACGCTATAAAAAATTGAACATCAGGAGGTTGTGCCAGAAATTATACCCAATAACTTTTCTTTAAACATTTTTTCAAAATAACGATTATTTTCGGATATACAGGGGTTTCCACACTTTATACTCCGAGTTCGAATCGGAAACTGCATCAGACACAGCAAATTACGTGGAATTTATCAATAATTTATTTGATACCCTAAATAGTAAAGAATTATATAGCAAAAATCCTTTCGTATGTTCTATTCCCTGTAAATTTTTTCCTTATAAAAGTAATATCATTTTATGGGTCTAAAGTGAACACTTTTGCAGAAAGTTGCCTCTAAATAAAACTCGGCAAGTAACGGTTCCTACTTTAAGCTGTGTGTACCTTATTATTACGCACCGTCATGGGTTCGAGTCCCAGTTCTGCCAATATTTTGTTTTCTAATTTTTTAATACAGTAGTTAGTTTGTTACATTAGTTTATTGGAAATAATTAATATAATACAATTATAATAATAATAATTATTAAAATTCTGTTTCGTTACGCAGGTCATGCCTATATTTTTGATTACATTATATCTTGTCGAGAAAGTTTTGGGGCGACACAACTGATTTTTTTGAATATTTCCCTCATGTGTAAAAAATCCTATGAGAGCAGTGCAATTATCGATTGATTACAGCGGTAACTGCACTGTAGAAACCGAAAGAGCACTGCGATAATTGCATCAAAGATTAATCTTTGATTGCATTGTTTACGTATCCACTATCACCCATGTGAATCCATGATAATTAATAATAAAATCAGTTTGACAAGTAAAGTCAAAAAATATTTTTAAAAATGTCTCGATTCGGATGTGATTCATTGGGAATTATAGAAAATAAAGTGATGGAAAGCGAACCAAAGAACACCAAACACAACAGACAATACGTGTGGCGACAGTATTCGGGAAATATTCCCCCGAATTACACTCGTGCATCAAAATAACCAGATAATTTTGCATTCGAGCGTGTTGTCTTGGAAAAACTACATTCAAACGCTGTCATGTAAAATTATCGGTAATTTTAATGCACTTGTGCAATTACTACAAAAAAATGGAAGATGGAATCAATTTTGTGTTTGTATGAGGATTAAGAAAAATTGGGCTACAAATTTTAATGACTTAACCAATATCCAATCGAAAATAAGTTTACATACAGGGTGGTCCAACGAAAAGTTTGCACCTAGCTTTTCTCTTTTTTTTGTAGTCGAATGCGAAAATGCTCGGACACGTCGATTTTGCTTTTGAGGGGGACACATTTTAAACATATTTTTCGATCTGCGCCTTTAACCCCCTAGCGGGGGTGAGTAACAACCCTAAAATTTTAAATGGAAAGAGGGGTCTAATGACATATCATTTGAAAGGACACAAAATTGTCTTTCTAATGATACCCTATTTGTCGAATTTTACTAAAACAGTTAATACGAAAACGACTTTAAAGACATTAAGCCGATAATTTTGGTATTAATGAGAAATACAAATAAGTTTTAATTATTGCGAGTGAAAACACCTGCAATCGTTAGTACATTCCAATGTTTGTTAGTTTTAACATTGCTTTGTAAAAAAAGTAAACAAGCTGTTAAATTGATTTATTAAAACGTTACATTAACAAATGTTGAAAATGTGACCCATTTGATTCCATACAATAATACAGATTTTGTTCAAATCTATTTCTAACATTTTGTAGCATATCAGGTGTTATGTTTCTGCACTCTTCTGTAATGCGTTGGCGAAGATCTTCTATGGACTCGGGCTTCGTGGCAAAACATTTATTTTTTAAGTGCCCCCAAAGAAAAAAGTCTAAAGGCGATAAATCCGGTGACCTGGCAGGCCATTCAATTGGGCCCCTCCTTCCAATCCACCGTCCAGGGAACCGGTCATCTAAGAACTGTCTTACAGGAGCCACATAGTGCGGAGGTGCTCCATCTTGCTGGAAATAAAGCCGATCAGCAGTATGATTTTGGTCATCTTCTATTATTTGTGTTATTAAAGGATCAATTGTGTCTTCAAGCATGTTTAGGTACACTTCACCAGTTAAATTTCCAGGAATAAAAAGTGGTCCTATAATATGATTTCCTAATATGCCACACCAGACGTTTATTTTTTGAGGATACTGGGTATGAACCTCACGGAATAAATGTGGGTTACTGTCATCCCAGTAACGGCAATTGTGCCTATTTACAGCTCCATTCAAATAAAATGTGCATTCGTCGGAAAAACAAATGTTAAATAATAATTGCGGATCTTCAATTAAACGCTGGCTCATTGCTTCACAAAATTGCAGCCTTCTATCAGGATCATCCTCATTTAGTTCCTGTACTAATTTGATTTTGTACGGATGAAATTTGTACGCTTTTAAAATTCGTATTATGGACGAACGGGAGACACCTGAGGCTTCAGCTAGTTGACGGGTACTTTGACTATGATCCATTTCAACATGCCCTAAAACAGCGACTTCCACAGCTTCATTTCTGATCGGTTTCTGCGGCTGGTGTTTTACATTACAGACAGATCCGGTATCTACAAACTTTTTAACTAACTTGCCAACGTACACATCATTCACATTTTTATCGGGATGTCTCTCATTAAATAAGCGAGCCGTAAGTCTAGCACTACTATTATTTTGAAAATAAAGTTTAACAATTTCAACTCGTTCTAGAATGGAATAAATCATTTTGTACGGTAAAAGTAAAATAACTTGAGAAGCAACCAAACTGAATCAATGAAAAGACTAAAATAAACGGTGTAAATTCTTTTCCTACACGTATCTGCAGTTTTTATTTCAACAAAAAACGCAAACGATTAGTGAGGAATTTAGTTCTGATAAATAAGATCGTGTTTTTGAAATCCCGTTTTTCTTCAAAGTAAATAATTTAGAAATGATTGTAGTTGTTTTCAGTCGTAATAATTAAAACTTATTTGTATTTCTCATTAATACCAAAATTATCGGCTTAATGTCTTTAAAGTCGTTTTCGTATTAACTGTTTTAGTAAAATTCGACAAATAGGGTATCATTAGAAAGACAATTTTGTGTCCTTTCAAATGATATGTCATTAGACCCCTCTTTCCATTTAAAATTTTAGGGTTGTTACTCACCCCCGCTAGGGGGTTAAAGGCGCAGATCGAAAAATATGTTTAAAATGTGTCCCCCTCAAAAGCAAAATCGACGTGTCCGAGCATTTTCGCATTCGACTACAAAAAAAAGAGAAAAGCTAGGTGCAAACTTTTCGTTGGACCACCCTGTATATTATATATATTAGAGATGGATACAATGGTAATCCAACTGCTATACATTTCAGATCACCATTTCGAATATCTTGAAGAGTAGCAAATCTTTTAAAACCACTATCATCTTCCAATTGTGAAGCAATGACCTCATAACACTCAGATCAATTATTGCAACCTCAAATTCAACTCCTACTGCAGTAGTAGTTTTAGTGCGAAACATTTAGAGATTCAACCTCATTCTTTTAAGATTACTTTGTAAGACTGCGTGCTGACAATTATTTTGCAGGCTATAAGTATAGGACAGATAGGGTGATTACTGGTCGTTGGTACATTAGAAGTTTTGGAAAAAATTGTTTTCAAAATGTTAGTCATCTAATTATCAGTCTATAAAATATTGTTATAATTGTGCGACGTCCGGTAATACCGGAAGTTGATATCAATTTTATCTATATTATTATATTTTTAGATTCCCCATACATTTTGGAGTGTTTTGTTTTGACACTTGCCTAGACCTATTTTTTTAATTTCTAATTTTTGAATAAAGTAGTTAGTTTGTTAGGTTAGTTTATTGGAATAAATTAAATTTCTGTTTCGTTACGCGGGTCATATATTTTAGAAATACTTTCCCTGGGTCCGGGAAGTAACCAATAATTTCCATCGGAAAGTTCAAAATACATATTACTCTAAATTGAAAAAAACACAAAGACTCGTTTGTAAATATTTAGAGAATGCTAAATATCATTAAAAGATGTATTGATCGTTAAAGACAAAAAATGAATTTAAAAACAAAATGCAGAAATATTACAAATTTTGTAGAATATCTACCTTTCGTTTTCTTCTAATAGTTTTTTTTGAAAAAGATGTTCTCCATATACATTCCTTATATATTTTTGTCCGAATCATTAAATCAATAAAATATGCGGTATGATGTTCACATGCTGGGGGAAATATCGCAATAAAATTTCTTAAAATTTTTTCTTTTATATATTGAGAAAGATTATTTCTGTGTGGACTATTATTTAAAACTTTATGTATGTAAACTAAACATTTTTTCACAAAAACTACTAACCGAGGGACTGGTTTTTTCAAGCCAGTTGACACATTACGATATGTCTTGTTTAAAATTAATAATTGATTTTTATCCCCAAGTATGTTTGACTCATCAATTAGGTAAGTTGCACAATTTGTGCAATTATTAAATTTATTTAATGTTTTATTGATTAAATAGCCTGCAAAGTAAGTGTCAGAACAATCCTGTAAAGTAACTTTTGTTCTTTTTGGTACTTCAGAGCCACAACTCACTGAAATACTAGGTGATGATGTATCTGGCATAGTACGGACTTCAACTTGTGCAAGCTGAAACGGAGCCATCACATCAGATGACGGACATATACGAGTAGTACTTTCTTCATCGTCTTCACAATTCGATGAAATATTTGTAGGTTTTAAAAGATTTACCTTAAGCGATAAACGAAATGTAGTTCGAAACGTTCTTACTGTGGGATTAGGATTATAACCACCACGTTGCCTAAATGAAGAGAATTTATTTTCTATTGGATCTTGGTTTAATCTATTGGTCAATAAGTAGTGAAACCCAAATTTTTTATTTTCTTCATAAATCCCAAGAACTGCTTTTAAAGATTTTAGTTCTTGGAGATGGTGTAGGCATATCTGAAATGGCTTCCAAGTATGTGTTCCGTTGTGGCGACATGTGTGGTGTTTGGTTTGAACTACTTAGCTCAACAGCTACCATTGAAGAATCACGTGGCGAATTATTTATTTTTGAATTACTATATGTCTTCAATGGGGGGACAACTACTAAAGATTCAGTCAAGTCTAGTGTCTCTTTATAGTTTTGCGGAACCGCGAAGTAATTAAGTCTATTTCTTTTTTGCGGATTTACAAAATCGTTTTCGACAAAATGTACACTGCACACGCGTTTTCTTTCGTATAGTTTTTCAGGCGATAAATGTAGAAGCTCCGCGTCTCCTAAATAACAAAAGAACACATTAGCATATTTCATAGCTTAATGCTTTCACCTATGTATAAATCAACACGACCAATTAATGAAAAAAAAATAATATATTATTTACATAAGTACTTAGTAAGTTTAAGATAGTATTCTGATAAAACTAGTACATCTTTTTACAAAGTTTTATTTTTAGAAATATCAAAGATCGAGAGCGTTATTAAAAAATTTATTGTTATGGGGATTTTTGCACACCCTGTAATTTTGGTATAGGGTTAACTTACGCGATTATGTTATTAGTCTTTAATATACCAAACTTCTAAGTAGATTCAATTAAAATTTCCGTTTTGATGCCTTAATAAACAAAACAAACAATGTGTAAACCTATGAAATTTTTTTTTTAACCTATATATCATTTTAAAAACTAACCTCATTACATTAAATCTTTCTATAACGCTCTCGATATTTGATATTTCTAGATATACAGCTATTAAGCGTTATATAATATACAGGGTGGCCCATTAGTGTGTGGGCGGAAGATAGCTCAATCTATAAGCGATAGACAAAAAAATCCTTTACAAAATTTTAGGACCTGAAGAGATCTACAACCAAAAATGTTTTTAATTACATAGGGTAGTTCACAAACGCGCAGCGGACCAAACTTGCTTTTTCTTGATGCGACACTCTGTATATTTTAACATATATAAATGCCGCTCTAAAGGACAAGAAAAATGACATACGGGTTGCCTAGGTGCAGTAGTTTTTTTGAAATATTTGTAAATAAGGGTTAATTTTGACATAAATTTAAGGCGTTGACTAACTACAGAAACAAAAAAAAATAATTTTTCGAGAGGGATCCAAAAAGTGTTTAAATCGATCTTGTATATCGAAAACTACATGTGTTACACAAAATATGGTTATGATATGATGTTCCATGTCTAATTTGTCCAAAAAGTCAGTTTTTCTGTTAAAAGGCCGAGAACCTGTGAAGTGAGCTTACCTCTTACGCCCACGTATTAACCCATTAATTCCCAAGCTTGGAAAATCAAACAATTTCGGTGATTTTAGTTTATTTTATTATTAAACCTATGTCCAAATAACTGTTTATCAGGTTAAAAAAAAATACAAGTTTTTAGTTTTCTTACAAAAAAATGTTGCGTATACGCAACATTGGGATTTACGGTAAACAAATACTACTACTACTTAGTGTGAAATATTTCAAAACAGTTTGTGTGAAGATGCACCTTAAATTTAGCACACATGTATATTGTGTTGTTTTTACACTGTCAGCATCTTCTTCTTGCTTTGTTGTCTTTTGACCAATAGAGTTTTGTAGCTGGTAACGTATGGCATCCCGAAAAAATGAGTATGCCGAAAAATCGCTTTAGGCTTGTTTTATCAATATCAAATGAATGCCTATTATTGTCGTGAGCATATTTTCTTCTACGAGTATAATATATTATTTTTTCCCAAACTTCGTCACTGAAGTACAAGGAAAAAACTTCAAAAGGGCTTTTTCCACAAACTCTGTTTTCAATTTGTTCCAAGATATTATTTTCTTCATTATGTGGTCCTGTTGTATATATTGGGGTCTCTTTTCTCCACTTCGGTAGAGTTTTCTTCGACTTCATTTTTATATTTTTTGCACATAGTTTTGCTTTTTTTGAATTTGACGGTAAAGATTCATCATCTAAGGCTTCAGAAGTATCAGGCAAATTTGCGTGTATTTCGTAGGTCCCCGCAACATCTGATAAATCTTCAACGTTTTCACATATATTTTCGTCAAGCTCCTCTTCGTCTGTAAGTGCATCTACGGGTGGCGGAATATATACTGCATCCACGGTATCAGTCTGCAGTAAATCCTCATCCTCCTCCAATATAGCTAAAAGCTCAGCAGATAACTAAGGCATTCTGTTTTTCCAAGACATCATTATAACCAAACAAATTATTTAAAAAAAAAATTAACAAACAGAACCATAATTATCACCTACTTCAAGTCAATATTTTCCAGAGCTTCACTTTATATTTTATATATAATATAATTTTAAATCACAATAATTATAACTTAGTATCTTTGTTGACACTCACTAAGAAGAATCACACACAAATTATATAAGAAACAAAATAAATGCTACCTAATTGTGGGTCAGCGAAGGGCGCGACATTATGGCGCCTTCTTACCGGAATTCCCAACGTTGCGTATACGCAACATTAGGAAAAATGATCCGATATGCAAAAACTATACATGTTTTGTAAAATATCATATAACGCCCTTTTTACTAAAGATCATGGGAATCTAAATCCATAATTTCAAATATCTCATCCGTTTCTGTGTCAGACAAATAGATTGACGAATATATGAAATGATAAATCTCAAAATGTTGCGAGTTCATAAATTCGCACAAAATAAATATCTTAACTCTGTCGACATATTTCTTAAAACGTAAAGTCTTTGTTGTATTTTGAAAAAATTGTATCAACAAAAAAGTATTTTTTTTACTGGCACATTGGAAAAAAAAATTTAAAAAATGTTTCGTTTACGCAACGTTGGGGATTAATGGGTTAAGTACTAAGTGTCAGTTATCAGTTATAATTTTTTATTTTCCAAGAAAGCGAAACGAGATATTTAAAACGGCATTGCGCCGCCCTCATGTATACCTCCGGGGGCGGCATCGAAAATCGCTACACGTCACAAACTTGTAAATGCTTAGAACTACCCCTATGTCAAATTTCTATTTTCTATCTTTTTTGTTTGATACCCAAAGCCCTATTCCTACCGAACTTATTATTTACCCGAAGAAACATTAAAAAGAAGTAAAATTTAAGTACCTAAACCTATAAAGTGGAACTTATACCTGAATTTATAACCCATTTTCTGCATCGATCTTCTTCTTTAGGAAATCGAAAGAAATGTACCTCTCGATTGTTTCTGTAACTGTTGTTACAATTTCGAAAAGCACATTGGTTACGACTTAATTTCGAATTGTTTCTTTCCATTTTCACAAAACACAAAAATTATTTAGTCACTAACTAGGAAGTTTCTCAAATAAAAAAAAAACACAACACAAAATAATATAATTAGTCTAAAATTAGAAAAACACAAAATAAGTTAAAAAATATTCACAAAAAAAATAACTACGCAGCCAAAGATTAAATTTAATTTAATATATTAGGTAATTCTCTTCAAAACAAAATCAGTAGGTATGGAAACAACCATAATATGTATACCTAATATAATATAGGTAGCACTGATAATTTTTTTATTATAGGTATTATAAGATCTACAACAATCTTGTTACATCTTTGCCACATTGTCTACGTGAAATATTTAAAATATATGTAATAAATTGAAAAGTATCTAGAGTTATAATTTTGACAAAGAATAATGTACATTAATACCTACTTGATTTCGGTATTGGTATAAAAGTCTAATATCCACGAAATAAATTTAATATACCTAATAATCATTAATCCATGCCATACAACATGTTTCAAGACTAGACCAGTCCCATAAACAGTGGCGAGCAATAATTAAATCAAAAGCTTTTAGCTTTTAGATATTTAGATTTTTTTATATACATCAACAAATTATTACAATGGAGCCAGAAGTATGTTTCTATCTAAAAGCTTTTCATTTAATGATTGTTCGCCACTGATCATGGGACTGGTCTAGTCTTGAAACATGTATGACATGGATTAAATATTATTATATTAAATTTAATTCATAGAGATAAGGCTTTTATTTCAATACTGTACTTGTAATAAATCACCCTGTGTGTTTCTTTTACCGACGAATCGGCAACAGCACGAAACACACCACATTCGCTTGTTTTTTTTCTACCCTCCCTACGTATCCCCTCCAGATTAATACAGAATTTCATCAATCTCTCTCTCTGACAATACAGCATTGTCGGTGCATAACTGTTGCAAATGATGTAAATAATTGTTATACGTTGCGTTTTGTTTCTGATATTAATAAACTACAAAACGGTTTCTGGCTGTGACAATACTGCTCTATGCTTTACACGCTAGTCTACGCCACGTAGTGGCTGGCATACTTAGAGATGTTCTCATTTTAATGCATTGGGCTGACTATCTATTGTGTAGATTAATCTTTGCTAATGCTATGATACTCGTACTTTTGTACGAAATGGTTTGCCGAACCGTACCAGTATGGGCTCTCTCTCTATCTCTCACACACCTTGGAAATACAATATAATAAAGCACAATCAGAATTTATAATTATTAATAATAATAAATGTTTTATTGTGCAAAAAAACCAAATGACAAATCAAGAATACAAAGTTTGCTTACAAATAACAAATCAGTCACTTAGGCTAGTTTACACAAAAGGAATAAGATTTGGCTATAGCCACTCGTCCACTTACTCCAAACTTAACACGGTACAAAAGAAACACACTTATGAATATAATAGTCTGCGCCTCAACTCTCTCTTGAAACTAAACAACGATAAGTTAAGAATATCTATTAAGTTATTTAAAAGTTTAGGACCATTATATGAAAAACATCCTTCAAATTTAGCAGTAGAATGTTGTGGAATTGTAAAGGAGTTGAAGCGCAAATCAAGTCCGTGGACATTATACCTCCTCAAGAGCAAGTCAGCAAGGTATTGAGGTATATGGAACGTAAGAATCTTATACAACAAGACAGAATACAAGTAATCAAACCGAATGGCGAGCCTAGGTTCTTTTAGTTTAGTAAGAAATGGAGTAATATGAGCTGCGAAGGGAACTTTGCACACGAATCTTATACCTGCATTCTGTATTCGCTGCACTTTATCTTTATTATAATTTGCCAGATAATAGTAATACACTTGCGAACAATAGTCCAGGTGTGGGTAAATCATTGAATTTACGAGCATCAACTTTGTACCTTCATCCAACAAATACCTCAAATGATACATAGATTTTAGCCTAAAAAAGGAATTCCTGTATAGTTGAGAACAATGATCATCAAAACTCATTTTACTATCAATTAGTATACCTAAATCTTTAGCGTTATTCCCCACTGCACCAATGTTGCATCAACGAAAATACTACTAGAAGCCCGAATCAACTCAGTATAGCGATCATTCCCGATACACAGAGCGACAGTTTATCTATCTATCTAGTAGGGAGAATAAAAAAAACCATTATACCGAAAAGATCCAATTTCTAACTCACGTTAGTGAGACACCAACAAAAGGAAAGAAATTGGATCTTTTCGGTCACATCTAATATTTTTTTTATTCTCCCTTCTACAGCTCCCTACTAGATGTTGTATTACCAAGGTGTGCGTGAAGTCCATTATGACATTTAGGGCTCTAATGATTGAGCACGTTCTAATAGCCCCAATAATGGATATGCATGCTAATCTTTGTACTTCTCAAGTGTTGTACATTTTTTTCACAAAAATTTTGTTAATGAGAGGGCTTCTTTCATATTATAAATCCAGTATTTCAGATTTACAACCGCAGATATCAGCACACTTTACTTAAAAAAGAAGAAGAAAACGAACATCTGTGAGTTGGAAAAAACATTCGCTTCAGGTGGGAATCGAACCCACTTCTTACGCTTTCCGGGCATTTGCTCTACCATTGAGCTACCGAAGCACTGGTGACAGTAGTGCATAAACGCGTACTAAACACCAATGTCCCCTCCAACTCACAAACGCTATGCTGTTTTGTGGTTCTGCTGCTGTCTCGACCTTCAGTTCGAAGGCATCAAAGACACAGGTATATTTAATACAACGTGCAGGACATGCAAGAGAAGAAACAATGCGACGTGGTCTGTGTCTTTGATGCCTTCGAACTGAAGGTCGAGACAGCAGCAGAACTCTCTACTGTGGCAAAACTATTCAGATTTTCAAAATTCTTTCAACGTCTGATTTTGCAGACCTATTAGGACTACATTCTGAAATAGGTGCCATTTATACAGGGTGTTACGTTATCCCGTAGCATATCAAACTTACGTTTTTTTAAATGGAAGACCCTATATTATTTTTGCTTTCGATTTCGACATCTGATTATATGATTTTGATATAAGGTTTGTTTGCTCTAAAGTGTTAACTGGATATTAATTTTAAAAGTCAAAAAACATGCCCCATTATAATCCATTTTTTATAGTTACCCCAATTCGCTTTGCAAATAGAAAATATTTCATAAGATGTACAACATCCTGTAGTACAATAATCCATTACACATTGGTTCAAAAAGCTACCCATTATACAGGGTGATGACATTTTGCTAACCCATAAAAATATTGATTTTTTCAAATGGCACACCCTGTATATTATCTCACTATTAAAAAGCCAACATTCTAACGGTTCAAAAAATATCATAAAAGTTATTGCTTTCATAACAAATTTTTTTAGAAAAATTGGTACAAACACAAAT
The DNA here is from genome assembly GCA_911728435.2 of Apoderus coryli. NCBI lineage: Eukaryota > Metazoa > Arthropoda > Insecta > Coleoptera > Attelabidae > Apoderus > Apoderus coryli. Next base: position 13,060,674 of record OU452212.1, on the reverse strand, counting down.
TTACTTGCTATCCCAACTAACAATTTAACTTTTTTAATTGCTGTAAGAACATTTATAAAATATATTTTATAAAACACCCATTGTTTTATAAACATTTTCACAACGTTCTTACGCGCCTTATAAACACGAAAAAGGCGCAGATTTATAAAACAAATCGACTCTTTAACGGTTCTATAAATGTTGCTTGTTGCTATTATACAATAGTTTTTAGAACGTTTATAAATATTTAATAAAAATCAAATAAAACTGTTATAAACATATTTTATAAATCTTTTATAAGAGCCTCAATTTCAACATATTTGCTCTCAGCGGCAACAGTTAAAGGATAAAAACGTTTTTTTAAAATACCTTTTTATACAAAATTATTTTATAATTATTATGCATTGTTGTTGGTACACATTAATAAAATCTGAACCATTGTTCTATGCTATAATACCCAATAATGAATAATAAAAGAAGTCAGATAAAATTCACCCATGAGCAGATTTGGCTGCGAAACAAAATTTATTGTTAAATATATTGCATATTATTATTAAAATTTTAATGCGCCTCACGAATTATGTAAATTAATGAATTTAGATTTTATAAATATAAAATATTTTTTTTATTGTCACTTATTGTTGAAAATAATCTTTTGGGATATCCTTTATTATATAATGACGGATTCTGTATAGCTTATTAGCTAAGAAAATTTTACAAATTAGAAAAATATTAATTTTAAAAGTTTGGTCAACATGGCTAACAATTTAAAGAAACCAAAAATGGCTTCTTCCTTATACGATGCTTATAAAACAAAATTATCTCAACCCAGACGAGTATGCTCTTTAAATAGCTATTATAAAATAACTGCAGAATTGTTTTATACAGAGGTGTATTCGTTAAAAAACATAAATCTCATAATATTTTAAATGCATATAAAATCTAATATAAAATTAATATTACCTGAAACCCCTTTTATAGCATAAGAATGATGATATGATTCTTTTATATCTATGATATGGATACTAGCCAAAATATAAGTAGGTACCTATGTTTTATGTAAACTTGAAGACATTTTTAGAAACCAGTTATGGTGTAAGAGATAAAAATATATATTTCACTAAGCTTGATAATGAATAATGAAGTTAATTACAAGTATTTTCCTTGAAGTTTTATGTATTTAGTTATCTTTTGCCGTTATTTAAAATAAATTAATAGTAAAACAAACTAAAACAAGCTTTTATATAAATGCTCTAAAAAATCAAAATTTAATTTAAAGGTGCTGCAAAAAAATTATAAGATAAAATGTATACAAATTAATCAAGTCTAGTCCTGTCTACTTGAAGTATTCGTGCTTGATACTTTGATGTTTGTGTGAGTCGCCGCCGTGTGTCGCATCGTCTCAATATTGGAATAATAATAAAATAGTAAACAGAGTTTTACAAAACAAACTTTAACATAATATGTTTTATAAAAGCTTTTAATGTGTTCTTATAAAACAAAATGCTTCTATAGCTACTCTATTATTAGCTTTTACGGGAGTAATTTAAACATAACCTAAATTGAGCCCTTTGGTTATGTTATGTATGTTATAATTGCAGTTATTAAAACGGTTTGTCGAGTATCTTTAAGAGAGTTCGATGATCTTGAGTGAACGATAATTATCAATATGTTTTGTTCTTTTTATTAATTAATATTGCATCTCACTGAAAGGATATTTTCTAACTTGCGATAGTTCAGATCTCTAGTTTATGTGTTCCCTTGGCGCATGTCCTACCTTATCCTTATACCTAGATACATCCAGGAGACCTGCGCTAGCGTACCTACATCAGAATTCGCAACTAATAATTGAACTGTTGGGTGTGTGTCGCAGTGAGTTTGACGAAAATAATCATTATTAACATTAATTATAATATATTGTGTTGTAACGAGACTGTATTGCCAGATGTATGGATAGATTGAGGGCCCTCAAAAATAGACTGCAGAGATAATAAGGTAGGTCTCTTTATCCTTATCCATTTATTCATATATACCAGTACATGCGCCATTTTCAATTGCCATTAGGTACTTAGTATTACTTATTACTGATTGCATTTTATAAAACAGGCAGATACAGGCCACTTTACTTGCGTTTACGCAACATTTATTGGTCCTTTGAGCCGGATCTGTATCGCCTTATATATATAATACATTAGTTTGATTAATAATCCTAATTAATTAATTAAATATTATTATTTTGTATCTCCTTCTATTTCATACAGGTATTTCTACCTAAATTTGCTAGGTACTTACAGTGCCTACATACGGATACAAAAATCGTTCATTCTAAATACCTATTTTTTTTATTTTAAGAAATAATATAAATTTTAAATATTAAATCTCTACCTAATTTCTATCTCTCTTTCTCTCTCTCGTCTATGGACAGAGGCAATATATGTTATGCGTTCTCTCTCGTTTTGATCGCAATTCAAAATTTTTAGGCAGTCTACATTATTTGCGCTCTAGATCGTTTTAACCTTTAGCGTGCTTTAGCATAGTTTGTTTACGTTTTCTAGTTTGTTTTCAACGGTTTATAACAAGTGTCTTTTAAAATTTCACAATATCATATTGTTTAAAATTGTCTCAAACCTTAAATAAGTGGAAATAATTCTTCTGAATAATATAAAAATAATACTAGTAATACATAATATAGCTGTATGATATATTTTTTGAAGTATTTGCGTATTGTCTGCGAGTGGCCGAATTTGATAGTGTTTTGATATACCTACTTGGTGAACTCAAGCTGGAACGTTCAAATCGCTAGTGTTTAAATATTGGGGTGCTTATTATATCATTCAAGTCATACTATTCTGTAAGTAGGTTTTAGTTATTTTCATATTGGTATAGATAGGTACATTATATACCTACTTTTTAAACAACTGTAATGACTTCGGCAGCTGAAAAACTATCTAAAACTATCTGTAAGCGTCTGATTCCTTTTAATCGACTTGAAGAGTCATATCAATATGGTAAAGCAATGGGAGATAATCCTCAGAAGATAGAGATATTTTTGGCTAGAGCTGAAGTTATTGATGATAGCTACAATAGTTTCTATGGCTATCATAATTCAATTATTGCCATGCTGCAGGACGACGATGATCTATTTAAACAGCATGACGAGATACGGAAGTCTGCTGACATTTTCTTTTATTACATTAAAGCTAAGCGCTCAGAAGTTTTAAGACTGCGTACAGCTGCCGCTGCTCCGCCTCCGCCTGCTGCCCCTGCTATTGTTGCAACAAAACCTCGACTGCCAAAACTTGAGATACCTGTTTTCTCTGGTGATTATAAATCCTGGCCTACTTTTATTGCATTATTTAACTCCATGATTCATACTAATGAGTCTATAGGTAGAATTGAAAAGTACCAATTTCTTGTCACTTCGGTTTCGAAAGAGGCTTTAACTTTAATTCAAAATATTACTGTTTGCGAGGAAAACTACGAGATAGCATATAACAGACTTGTCTCTGCTTATCAAAATAAAAGAAAGTTAGCTACTGCTTATTTTAGTGAAATGTACAGCGCTCCAATTTTAAAGAGGGTCACAGCGGGGGATTTGCGCAAATTAATATCCACGTTCGATGAAAATCTTCTAGCTTTGAGTGCTCTTAACTTTGATACGCAGGCCTGGGATTTTTTGATTTTCAATATTTTACTTTGGAAATTGGAGGACAATATTAGAACTCATTTCGAAATCGAATATAGTCAAGTTGAGTTTCCTACTTATAAAAATTTGGTAACATTTTTAGAAAGCCGTTGCAAGGGCATGGAAGCTTCACAGTTTTCATCATCATTACCTAGCCAAGTCAAACCTTTGAATATTCAACACTCGACTTCTTCAAAAATGTATCAGCGCACCACACCGACTTCTTCTTTTGTCGCTAGTACATCACAATCAAAAAGGTGCATTGTCTGTTCGTCATCGCATTTGGTTTATCGCTGTCCTTCTTTTCTTTCTAAGTCTCCTTCAGAAAGATTTTCTATAATTAAGCAACACAATTATTGTGTTAACTGTTTGAATTCACCACACTCCATAAAAAATTGTCGTTCAAAATCGAAATGCAAGATCTGTAATTTTCCACATCACAGTTTGTTACATTTTCAAAGTGCACATACTTCAAATGTCGGCTCAAATGCGCCGTCCGCTGATAGTGAAATGTCCGCTTCGGATTTTGATAACCAAACAGGCTTACCGCCTAATAATAATATTTCTTCTATTCACCGTACAGTCTCACAGACTAATCGAAATCATAATTCTGCTTCAACCTCACAGATTGCTCAACCTTCGCAACAATCTTTAAGTGCTATGACAAGTACAGTCACGTCACACAGTACCGTTTTGCTTTCTACTGCTATTGTGGACATCTTAGATGTACGTGGTAATTATCAGAAAGTCCGCGTGCTTTTGGACACTGGCAGTATGGCGAATTTCATGTCCGAGAAATGTGCTAATCGTTTAGGACTTCATAGAGATTTTCATCCCGTTCCTATTGAGGGCTTAAATTACATGTGTTCTAAATCTAACAAAGGACTGACGCATTGCACTATAAAGCCTCAGGGTCAATCCGCACCACTATTTTCCTTTAGTGCTATAGTACTGCCTCATATTTGTTCTGATCAACCCAAAATAACCTTAAATACGCAAGGCTGGACTCATATATACAACCTAACATTGGCTGATGAGTGTTTCTATCATCCAGGTTCTATTGACATACTCTTGGGTGCTGAAATCGTTCCACTGATTCTTAGGTCTGGCAGAATTGCAGGTAAAAAGGGCCAACCAGTTGCCCTGGAAACTACTTTTGGTTGGATTCTACAAGGGATGGTGGATTATTCACCTTCACAGAACAATCCTGTCTTAAACTGCCATATATCGTTAGACCAGGAGCCAGAGCCTTCTTTGGAGTTGACACTTAATAAGTTTTGGGAAATTGAACATGTTAAACCCGCTCCTAAGCTGTCGTCTGAAGAGGACGAATGTAATGATATGTTTATGTCCTCCTATTATCGTGAACCCTCTGGTCGCTTTGTGGTTTCGTTACCATTTCGTCAGCCTAAACTTGATTTAGGTGAATCCTACTCTCAAGCATTGCGACGTTTTTTCCTTCTGGAAAACCGTCTTAAAAAAAATCCCTGCCTCGCTAAGGCCTACTCTGAGTTTATGTCAGACTATCTATGCCATGATTTCATGTCTCCGATCTCTCCTGCTCATTATAAATCGCTTACAGCGTTTTATTTGCCGCACCACTGTGTCATTAAACCAGAAAGCGTTTCTACGAAACTCAGAGTGGTTTTTGACGCCAGCGCAAAGAGCTCAAATGGAGTGTCCTTGAACGATATCCTACTTGCTGGGCCCAAGTTGCAGCAGGATATTTCAAAAATTTTGTTGAAGTTTAGATTATTTAAGGTGGTTTTTATTTGCGACATCCAACAGATGTTCCTTAACATAAAAATTAAAGCTGAACAAAGGGACTATCAGAGAATTCTATGGAGATTTTCCGATCATGAGCCTCTACGGGAGTATTCTTTGAATACTGTTACTTTTGGTATTGTAAGCTCTCCTTATCTTGCAATTAAAACCCTCCAAGAGTTGGGTAATTTAGAGAAGTTCAATTTTCCTGAGGCTTCGAAGGTTCTTTTGAACGACATATACGTTGATGATATTGTTTCTGGTTGCCACAATATTGAGGAGGCTCTTATTCTTCAGAAGGAGCTTATACAATTATTAGGGAAGGCTCAATTTCATCTAAGGAAGTGGGCTAGTAATCATGAAAAGCTGCTTTCTTCGGTTGATGCAACTGATACACAGTTATCTTTAGAGTTTGATAAAGCAGGTTGTCAATTCGTCAAGGTTCTGGGCTTACAGTGGAATCCTTCTGCGGACACGTTTACCTATTCGTATGTTCCTCTTCAACATACTTGCACAAAAAGACATATCCTTTCTGAAATTTCAAGAATTTTCGATCCTTTAGGGTTTATTGCACCTATTTCCGCGTGCTAAGCACATCATGCAGAAACTATGGATAGCAAAATTAGAATGGGATGAAATTCCTCCTGATTCAATTATGAAAGTCTGGGAAGTTCTTTCTTCTCAATTTTCTTATTTATCGCAATTTATCCTTCCACGTCGATCCATTTGTGAAAACCCAGTATCCACGCAGCTTCATGCTTTCTGTGATGCTTCAGAAATTGGCTATGCTGCTGTAGTTTATTTACGAGTGGAAGACACCCTCAACAACATACAAGTTTTCTTGATTACAGCGAAGAGTAGGGTAGCTCCCATAAAGACACATCAGTCTTTACCTAGGCTGGAATTAATGGGAGCAGTTCTTCTTACAGATCTTGTTACACATGTAACCGATGCACTGAATTCTGAGCTCACTTTCGATTCCCTTTTTGCTTGGTGCGATTCGCAAGTTGTTTTGTCATGGCTTTCTTCCTCCCCTCAAAGATGGAAAACTTTTATTGCAAATCGAGTCTCTCATATTCAAGAGACGACACCGATTTCTAATTGGAGATATGTTCCTAGCGGAGACAATCCGGCCGACTGCGCATCTCGCGGGTTGTATCCTTCGGAACTTGTAGGGCACCCCCTTTGGTGTCGCGGGCCTCCTTGGCTCTCTCTTTCCTCAGACAATTGGCCTAATCAGCCTTCCGTAATACTGGCTAACGTCCCTGAAGCATCTCAGGAAGAACGACATACCGTTCTCAGCACTTTTGTGCAAGACGCTACCGAAATTGCACCGAATATGTTACTTTCCCGGTTTTCTAATTTGAAGAAAATTCAGAGGATAATAGCTTATATTATTAGATTTTATAATAATGCCAGACATCCGACAGCACGCGTTTCTGGTTCTTTGACACACTTAGAGCTTGAGAAAGCCCTAATAGTTCTAATAAAGCATGTTCAGTTGGAATGTTTCTCGGACATTTTCACTATCCTGAATAAAAATAAACTTCTACCCAAACCATATCGAAAACTTGCAGTTTTTGTCGACCAAGTGGGTGTTCTCAGGGTGGGTGGTAGATTGAAGCATTCTGATTTACCATATGACTCTAAACATCCCATTTTATTGCCTAAAATACATCGTTTTACTGATTTAGTTATAGATAACGCCCACAGAGCAAATCTACATCCTGGTTTGAAAACACTGCATTATCTCATCTTACAACGTTTTTGGATTTTGTCTCCAAAATCAGCGTTGCATCGATGCTTATCTAAATGCATACGTTGCTTTAGATGTAAGCCTCGTTCGTATTTTCCAATTATGTCCGATCTACCTTCTTTCCGAGTTTCACAACTCAAGGCATTTTCTCACGTAACACTTGATTATGCGGGACCGTTTCTTGTTACCATGGGGAGGTACCGAGGTGCGAAATCTTCAAAGGCATATATATGTGTTTTTGTGTGTGCAGCTACGAAAGCTATTCATTTGGAGTTAGCTTCGGACCTTTCTTCGGATGCTTTCTTGGCGGCATTTCGACGTTTTATTTCACGAAGAGGTCGATGTTCTGAGGTACATAGTGATCAAGGAACCAATTTCGTGGGAGCTTATAACACTATACGCGCCTATATAGAAGCTGCATCAGTAGAATTTTCTTTCAAGTGGCATTTTAACCCACCGGGTGCTCCACATTTTAACGGGTTAAGCGAAGCCGGTGTAAAATCCGTTAAAACACACTTGCAGCGCGTCGTAGGTGACCAAATCTTAACTTTCGAAGAACTCTATACCCTCTTAGCGCAAATTGAGGCTCTTCTTAACTCCAGACCATTGTCTCCTATCAGCAATGATCCGAATGATTTGCAATCACTTACGCCCGGTCATTTTTTGACACTGGAACCTCTTTGTAACAGTTTTCCTGAACCTGATTTGTCTGACATCAATCTTAATCGTCTTAACCGGTGGCAGTTGATACAGCGTCTTCATGCTGACTTTTGGAAACGTTGGCATATTGAATATTTGCATTCCTTACAACAACGGGCGAAGTGGCTAATCTCAGCCCCTGAGATCGCTGTTGGTGACTTAGTGATTATTAAAAACTAGCAAAGGCCTCCTTTACACTGGCCTTTAGCGCGAGTTTCAGAAATTTTTCGCGGACAGGATGGAGTGGTGAGAGTTGTTAATCTTAAGACTTCTACCGGGTATATAAAGCGCCCGGTGGTCAAGATATGTCCGTTGCCTGTAGGTTAATCAATGCCTGCATTGTTCGGTCATTGTAGATAGTGTGTTGTATTTTAAATGTTTAAATTGAATACAGTTATAATTATTTCTTTTTTTTTTTTCTATCGGGTACCTTGTTAAAAAAACAAGTTTTTTGGTGGGTGGAATGAACGATAATTATCAATATGTTTTGTTCTTTTTATTAATTAATATTGCATCTCACTGAAAGGATATTTTCTAACTTGCGATAGTTCAGATCTCTAGTTTATGTGTTCCCTTGGCGCATGTCCTACCTTATCCTTATACCTAGATACATCCAGGAGACCTGCGCTAGCGTACCTACATCAGAATTCGCAACTAATAATTGAACTGTTGGGTGTGTGTCGCAGTGAGTTTGACGAAAATAATCATTATTAACATTAATTATAATATATTGTGTTGTAACGAGACTGTATTGCCAGATGTATGTGTTATGATCCTTCCCACAGGACACCCTGTATATCATTTATTATACTTCCACATGTTTTATATTCAGTTGTTCCCTATTGTAAATAATATTAGAGTTCCTTATTTTATGATGTAAACCATATTTAACAATTGATAAGCTGTTTTACCTAATTTTATTACTTTTCGGGATCCCTTAATTTTACGGTGTGAAACCACATTTATGTTTTATAGGGTATATTTTTCTTTTAGCATGGTCATAATATTGTAAACTTTATTGTAAGATAACATAAAATATTATGTTACCATAAAACCCTCTAATAGGTTTCACACCTTTCTTTCTATCAATATAAAAACTAACCCCTAATAAATGTTTAACCATTTTTAATGACTCTGTAGATATAAGATATAAAAAGGCATAATTTTGTGAGACAGTTCAGTTGAGGCAGTTCAGTCAAGTAAGTAAGTTCAGTTAGTTCAAACCAGTCAGACCGTTCAGGTCATTTTTATTCTTCAAACAGAAACCTTGTGAAACAATATTAATAAAGTAGTAATTAAAAATTAAAGTGTTTGAATGATCTTTAAAGTATAGTACCAAATTAAATTAAATAACTAAATATAATAGAAACAAACTAAATTAAACGAAAACATAACTTTGGTGTTAGCAATAGCGCCAAAGTAAATTAAACATAACATTGGAAAGCAATACGTGTTTTTCAAACTAAATCAAACACAACATTGGTGGCAGCGGAAAACTCTACGTGTTTTTCAAAGGAGCGTCTGACGCAGTGAAAAATACAGACGTCAGTTACGGAACAACTGGTAATTTTGGAGGAGCGCCCAGTACGCAACAAAGTTCCAGCTAAGGACTCCTGTGTTTTCATCTGAAAACCTGATCAAGCCAATCTACTGCAGCAGACATTAAGACTTGGGACGCCAAGTTGGTCTTAAACAGATTGTTGGTGACCAGATTCGGGATGAAGTTTTGGTAAGTCTTTATTGTTTCTGTTAGTGACGTTGTTTTCTTACTTTCTCTCCAGTTTTTTCTTTTGAATTTATTTTTTTATGTAAAAATAAAAATATTAATAAAAAAACTGCAAATAACTTCGTGTCTACTTAAAAGTAAAAATACCTTTGCATAAATTAGCAATCTTAATTTTTTTAAGTATTTATTAATTTTTACAAAATGTCAGGTAAAGACGCTATCGATATCTTAAATCAAATTGATTCCTTTGATGGTTACGGCGATGGCAATTCGCTACAATTTTTCATTAAGAATTGTGATACTATGATGGAAGTAGTAAAAGAATCTGAAAGAGCTAGATTAACTAAACTAATTTTTGGTACGAAATTGAAAGGAAAAGCTCAAGAAGCTACCCAATATAAACATTTTGCTAATTGGGTAGAAATTAAAGACTTTCTAATAGAATATTTTAGTGATAAAACTCCTTCATCTCATTATTTATCGCAAATCATGCATATCAAACAAACTTTTAGAGAAAATATCGAAAGTTATTCAAATAGATTAAATATTTTAGTAAATAAATATAAAGAAACGTGTTACTTAAATAATAGTCCACCTGAGGCTAAAGTTTTAATAGATTCGATGAACTCAAACTTAGTTAATAATTTTCGAAAAGGTTTGATTAATGAAAAAATACAAATCCGTGTTATAGCAGAAAACACGAATTGTTTAGATAGAGTAATTCCAACAGCTTTAGAAATGGAATTGGAACAAAATGAAAATTTTAAGCACAATCAAAATTTTAGAAATGTAAATTTTGTTAGAAATCAAAATGCTCAAAGAAATTTTCAGAGTTCTAGGAAAAATTGTTTATATTGCGGTAAAAATAACCACTATACATCTGAATGTAGATTTTTAAAACAATTTGAAAATAGAAATAATTATCCACAAAATTCTCATCGACCAAACTATAGACACCAAAATACAAATATTAATTGTAATACTAATTTTGGGACAAATAATTCTTTGCAGTCATCAAATTTTCACCAAAACCAATATAGTCGACGTTTTCCAACAAATTTCAATCATATTGTTTCTAATTCGAGAAATAACAATTATTACAATCGGCACAATACAAATACACCTCCGTACAATCAGAATACTAGAAATGTACAAGATTCAAGACAAACACAAATTATTCAATCTGAAAATATTACTCACGAACAAGCCAATATTCATAGGTATCATACACAAGACAACAACGTTTCTTGTCCATCAACTTCAGCAGCAAATGTAGAAAATGTTTTAATAAATGAGCAACCTATTTCTCATAGAACCGTTTTATTATCACAAGAACAGATTCAGTTAGATATTGTTAAACTTCAATCGCTAGATATAATAGATTCTGATTTAAATTTAATTTTAGATACAGGCGCAGATGTATGCTTAATTAAAGCATCTAAACTTAAAAATTGTAACATCGATAAAAATTCTATAATTGAGTTAAAAGGCATATCCCAAAAATCTGTATATACCATGGGTACTTATTCACTTTCGATTTTATTAAAAGACAATAAAGTAATTGAACATGTATTTCATATAATTCCCGAAGATATATCAATTAAAGCCGATGGACTTTTAGGACGTGATTTTATGCAAAAATATAAAGTGCAAATAGATTATAATAACGAATCAATATATTTTAACAATAATAATTTTAAAATTTTACCTTCAAAGTCTCTCATAACAATTCCTGCTAGATGTGAAATTGCAGTAGCCACTAGAGCAAATATTGCCAATGCTGAAGGACTCGTAGAAGCCAAACAAATTTCGGAAAACATTTACTTAGGTTCGACAGTAACAAATACTCAAAATTATAAATGTCTGGTCAGCATTTTAAATATTTCTAATGAAACGTATCGTATTCCGTTACCAAGGGTTAATATAGAACCTATTTCTAATGATTTATTAATTGAAAATGAAAAATATTCTAATTTAGTTGATAGATTTCATAGAATAAAAGACCTTATTAAATTAGAACATGTTAACGTAGAAGAACAAAACTCATTATTGGATATAATAAGAAATTTTTCAGACATTTTTTATTTAGAAGGTGACAAATTAACTTACACTGACACTATTAGACATAAAATTCCAACAGACCCTAATAAAGGACCTATTAATATTAAACCATACAGACTCCCTTATATACAAAGAGCAGTTATAAAAAAACTGGATAACGAATTAAATAAAGAGCAAAAATATATAAAGTATTTAAGTATGAAAAATTATTTAGACGAACATATAGTACTAACAAATATGATGTTAAATCAATTACAACTTGAGATTATTACATTATCAAATGCAATTTTATTAGCAAAAAAGGGATTGTTACATCCAGTAATTCTTACTCCAATTCAATTAATTGATGAACTTAAACCAATTATTGAAACACTACCTCATGGTCTTGAATTTCCAATTCCACTGGACACTTCAAATGCAAATGTTTTATTGAATATAATCGATTTACAGGTATATTTCGAAAATAGTCGGTTAATATATATTATAAATATTCCACTAATTGAGACGGAATTATTCTATCTATACAAAGTATCACCATTTCCAAAATTATTATCATTAAATAAATTCATTTTAATTAAACCATCTTCTAAATATATTGCCGTTGATGAAACCAAACAGAAATTTGTAACACTTTCTGAAATTGAATTCAGCAATTGTTTGAAACTATCAGAAGATAAATTTATTTTTTCTCATCAGAAACAAGTTTCTTTGGCACATGTTGTAGATAATTGTGAGATGAAATTACTTCAAGGTATAACGAGTAATATACCTGATATATGTGAAATTCATTTTTTATATACAAACAAAGGTATTTTTATTCAATTAATCACTTCAAATACTTGGCTATTCGCAGTATCTCATCCAGAGACTCTAACTATTTCTTGTAGTGATCAATTAAAACCAGTCGATATCACATTAAAAAATTTCGGAAGCGTCACTATAGGAAAACAATGTAAGGCTTATAGTGCGTCAACAACATTGGTACCACATGGCAACATCTTCAATTCCAAAGTATATACAAACTTTGTTCCTGCATTTGAAATTAGTGAAGAGTGCTGTGAAAAAGTGAACTTTACAAAAATTAACATGTCGGAACTTATATTGAATGAACATTATAAGACATTGGCTAAGCATATCCCAGAACTTAATATTGCTAGTCATAAATTAGATGACATTGAAAAACTAAGTGATGATATTTATAAAAAGAATATTTTATCAAATTACACACTTACAGGATCTCTAGTAGCATATATTCTAGCTATAATGGTATTGTTGTTCATTTGTTACAAGATTTACATTAAGTGTTTCAAACGAAGTTCTTGTTGTGGAATTGTTCCAAATATTTGTGTAAGAGTTAACCAAACAATTGAACCAAATCAAAGTAGATATATTGCAGAATATCACCGTGATCACCAAATTGAAAATAGTTGTTATCATGATGAGGACATTGTTCATCCAAAACGTAAATCTATAGTATTTACACCGACACGTAGGCCATCAGTCAGAGAGACACAGTAATTTTACGATTTACATAATAATTCTTTAATTTTAGCATATTATTTTAAGTGTTTTTATATTTAAGTTTTTTTTTCATTTGTGTAGATAGACCTAGCAATTTTAATTATGCTATATCATATTTTAATAATAATAATAGAGATTTTCTAACAATTTCATTATTATAAAATCTCTCACTTAGGGGGGAGGTGTTATGATCCTTCCCACAGGACACCCTGTATATCATTTATTATACTTCCACATGTTTTATATTCAGTTGTTCCCTATTGTAAATAATATTAGAGTTCCTTATTTTATGATGTAAACCATATTTAACAATTGATAAGCTGTTTTACCTAATTTTATTACTTTTCGGGATCCCTTAATTTTACGGTGTGAAACCACATTTATGTTTTATAGGGTATATTTTTCTTTTAGCATGGTCATAATATTGTAAACTTTATTGTAAGATAACATAAAATATTATGTTACCATAAAACCCTCTAATAGGTTTCACACTTTTCTTTCTATCAATATAAAAACTAACCCCTAATAAATGTTTAACCATTTTTAATGACTCTGTAGATATAAGATATAAAAAGGCATAATTTTGTGAGACAGTTCAGTTGAGGCAGTTCAGTCAAGTAAGTAAGTTCAGTTAGTTCAAACCAGTCAGACCGTTCAGGTCATTTTTATTCTTCAAACAGAAACCTTGTGAAACAATATTAATAAAGTAGTAATTAAAAATTAAAGTGTTTGAATGATCTTTAAAGTATAGTACCAAATTAAATTAAATAACTAAATATAATAGAAACAAACTAAATTAAACGAAAACATAACTTTGGTGTTAGCAATAGCGCCAAAGTAAATTAAACATAACATTGGAAAGCAATACGTGTTTTTCAAACTAAATCAAACACAACATATGGATAGATTGAGGGCCCTCAAAAATAGACTGCAGAGATAATAAGGTAGGTCTCTTTATCCTTATCCATTTATTCATATATACCAGTACATGCGCCATTTTCAATTGCCATTAGGTACTTAGTATTACTTATTACTGATTGCATTTTATAAAACAGGCAGATACAGGCCACTTTACTTGCGTTTACGCAACATTGAGGTAGAAAATTTGGCATTCATTGAGTATGGCAAAAAGCTTCTTTTAGGAAAAATGCGGAACATTATTTGATACTGCCCA